>JACWFU010000035.1:0-275223 GCA_019775405.1 Aureobasidium leucospermi | reverse complement strand
GCGTTTAGTAATCTAGAACTAGTCGATAGAGGCGAAGAATAGGAGGTAGAGGAAATCGTAGACTATCGAGGTACTAGTAATAAGAAAGCCTTCTTAGTTAAATAGATAGGCTAGCTAGTAGAGTATAACTTATAGGTACTAGCGAGCGACATAGCGAATGCTACGGACGTACGAGACGTATACGAAGCGTAGGCGTAACCTAAGCGAAGGGGTCGGCCTTAGAAATAACGTACCTCTACGATTACTACTTATTGCTATTATTATAGATAGCCTAGAGGCTACGTCTACTAACGAGCAAAGCATAACTTCTACTAGAATATAGGACACGGAACATTAGTTAATAAAAGCAAAAAGTTAAATTAGGCATAGCTAGGCGTTATACCTACTAGTAGTAAGGGTATCTCTAGGTGCCCGTAGGCCGAACTAATAGGGCCCGTAGGCTAAACATACGAAGGGCGGCCGGCCTAGGCGGCGCTACCCTTAACTATTAGTAGCTTAACTACTAGCGGCGGCAATAGCGACGGTGCTAGTAGCACTATTAGGGCCGCTAGCGGCACTATTAGGGCCGGGGGCGTCGTTACCCTCGCTATCTAAGGAGGACTTGCTATCGTTACGATAGTAAGCCGTAGCGTTAGTAGCGTCTAGAAGGTTATCCTCTAAGTCCTAACGGTACTCGTTAATGTCCGAGGCGGAGGAGTCGGACGAGTTACTATCCTCACCGTCCTTATCGTCGTCGCTATCGTTAGGAGCGGTAGCGACTATAGGCTAGAAGCTAGCGAAGTGTATAGCGATCGCCTCGAGGGCGCTAGCGGAGCGCGCGGCGATAGTATTAGCCTTAGTAGCGGCACGGCAGGACTTAGTAGCCTCCTATAAATTAATAAGGTTAGACACGGTCGCGCGACATATAGGTGGAACGTAGGGATAAAGTAATATACCTAAGCAAGGTACTTAAGGGTAGCGCGCTTACGTACCTCCTTATAGAAGGTAGCGACGGCTAGTAGCGAGCGCTTAACCTTATCGGCGTCCTTACGAAGGCGGACGTTACCGACGTAGGAGTTAGGGTCGTACTCGGTAGCGTCGAGGTAGCGAAGGAAGTAGGCGCGCTTATAGGCTACGCGTGCCTTAAGCTAGCGGAGCTTAAGCGTAGCGGCGGCGTTAACTCTACGGCTAGCGCGAACGGCGATAAAGGCGTCTAGGACGCGGCGGTAGCGAACGAGGCGGTTAAAGGCCTTAGCCGAGTAGTCGTCTAGAGGCATATAGGCGTACTTAGTAGTAGCGTAGTAGGGGCACTTTATTAGGGGGCCCGTATAGAAGGAGCAGTCGTCTATATAGCGGTTAGTAGTAGACGCGTACGGGAAGCGTAGGCTAAAATAAACCTCTCTTATCGGGACTACCCTAGTCCTTAGCGTAGCGGCTATACTAGATAATAGCGTCGTTAATAGCGACGGGGACACCGATAGGCTTAAATAAAGGCATATTAGCGTACGGTACGGTTACGTTATAGTAGAGTTGTGTTTACGAAGAAGAGGCGATACGTAAGAGGTACGCGTACTAAAGGAAGGAAGGAACAAAGAAGTAACGGACTAGCTTTATTATTATCGCTAGCCGCATGCGTCGCGACGCTAAGGCGTCGCCGCTAAGTAGGCCGCCTATAACGCCCGAACCTTAGCCGGCGTCGCCGGCTCTTATATAGCACGCGCGCGCTACAATAGCGAGGTAGTCTATTAGACCCTATAGAAGTCGCTTACGACTGCGGATTTTAAGGGCAGATATAGGCCGCTAAGGATAGCGTCCTAGAGGGGGGGATAATTATAACGGGATAGGTTACCCTAGTCTTCTCTCTCTCTTTTACTAAGCCGGCGTTTCCTATGCGACACGCTAGCGTAGCACATAAGAAGAATTCTATAGCTACCCTACGTAGAGTAACGAATAGCTTTAGCTATAGATAGACCTATTATCTAAGAGTGATCCATACGTTGCTACATACCTTTATACCTTTACAAGTATAGTCTTAAGGTATCTAATAATCCTCTTAATAGCTTTCTAGTGTGCTTTAGTAGGGTTAGCTAAGTACCTACTAACAAGAGAGACTAAGAAGGCAATGTCTAGCTAAGTGCCTAGCATTGCGTACATTAGTAAGCTAATTGCTCGTTAGTACTAAAGCTTAAAGTCGTCTAGAGCTATATAATTAGAAGAAGCTTTCTCTAACTTAGTGTTAGCATCTGCTAGAGTAGCTACTAGCTTTGCTTCCTATAGTCCGAAGTCCTTAATAATCTTCTTAATGTATGTCTCTTAGTCTAGCTTAATTGTACGGTTCTAACGGTCTCTAGTAATTCTTATTCTAAGGTAGAAGTAATAGGGTCTAAGGTTAGACATGTAGAACCTAGCACTAAGGCTGTCTTTAAGTGTCTAGATAGCTAGTTTGTCTAGTCTAACAATTAGGAGGTCGTCTACGTATATAGCTATAAACGTGTGTCCCTTAGTAAAGATACTAGTGTCTACTAATAGTGGTTTAAATCTAAGTGATTTAAGGAAGGTAGCTAGAGTGTTATACTAGACTCTTAGTGCTTGTTTAAGACTATATAGGGCCTTGTTCAAACGATAGACTTTATTAGAGTTAGCACTAAGGCTATCTAGTTGTTCCATATAGATGACTTCCTTAATGTCTCTATAGAGGAAGGCTATCTTTACATCTATCTGTTTAATCTCTAGGTCTAGGGTAGCAGCAATTGCGAAGAGAGCTTTATAGCTTATTAGCTTAACGACACTTGTAAAGGTCTTATTATAGTTAATTCCTTCTAACTGCTTAAAGCTACGGACAACCTACCTAGCCTTATACCTAGTAATTTCTCCGTTAGCCCCTCGCTTAATCTTATAGACCTATTTGCCTCTAAGAACTCTCTATCCGTTTAGGCGTTTAACTAGAGTCTAGGTCTTATTTTTAAGGAGTAAGTCGTGTTCTTCCTACATTGCTTATAGCCATTATCGCTAGTAGAAGTCTTCCTATGCTTGTTTTAGGGTTAAGGGTTTAAAAGTCTCTAGCTCTAGTCTTATAGTAAGTAGAGCAAGGAAGACCTAGCAAATCTTATTAGGTTAAAGTAGTTTCTAGCCGTTATTAGCTCTCGAGGACCGGCGGACTTATAGTTTAGGGTGATTTAAGAGTGCTTCTAGTAGCACTATATGACGCAGTTCCTACATTTAAATGTCTCCTTAGGTAATTAGTTATTAAGCCGTAGGTTCCTCTAGTATTAGTTCCTAGGTAATCGTATTCTTAGAACAGTCTATAACCTCTAAGGGTAATCGTTAGGTTATAGCTAACATAGACAGCGGAGTACTATCTCCTATATTAATCTCCCTCCCGGACTTAGTTGTCTATGTTAGGCTATGTTATTATAAGAACGGGAGTTCGTAAAACTTAACGTTAGAGGAGCGGATAACCTTATTATCTAGTGTAAGCATACGGTAGATAGTGCTTCCTTTATAGCTAAGGAGCCGGCATTTGATTGCCTTGTCTCCTACTAGCTTAAGGAACTTTCCTTCTAGCTTCTTAACATAGTAGATATAGCTAGGAGTCCTTAGGTTTGCTAGTAATGGTTTGTTGCCTATCTAGGCCTTAATTAGTGTTACGTCCTTTCTAGTAATAGCCGAGCGGTTCCGTAGGTAGGCGGTAGTCCTAACTATCTCTAGCTAGTACTTCTTAGGTAGGTAGGAATAGGTAAGTAGGGAGGTAGCCCTATTAAGGACGACCTTATTTAAGGCTTCGGCCTTGCCGTTCTGCTAGTGTTATGCAGTTGTTAAGAATTTAAGGGCGATGCCCTTAAGCCGTACCTAGTCCTTTATTACTATAGATATAAATTCTCCTCCTTAGTCTAGTCTAATACGGTAGTAGAGGCGCTTAATCTCGTACTTAGGCCTCTCATTAAGTGCTACCTATGCCTTTAGGCCTACGAAGGCCTAGCTCTTTCTTTCTATAGGGATGTAGTCGGCATATCTAGTAAAGTCGTCTAAGATGGTTAGCTAGTAGCGCTCCTACTTGTTTCCAGTAACCGGAAATAGTCCTAATATGTCGAGATGTAAGAGTTCTATTAGGAAATTGCCCTATTTAATAGGGGTCTTATAAGGTACTTCCTACATCTTCGTAAGGACGTAAGGCTCGTAGTTACCTTCGTCTAGTTTACTAGCTTCTATGCCTATAACCATTAACTAAGTTCTTTTAACTTCTGTAGCCTAGCTAACATAACTAAGCCTTATATGTTAAAGACTAAGTACCGTATTAGCTATTGCTTTAAAAGCTATTAGCTTTAGTAGTGCTTAATTCTAGAGGTTAAGTAAGTAGACACCCTCTACTCTTCTTATAGTAAGAGGTGCCCTCTTTCTAGGGAGGATTAGTTAATAGATGCCCTTATCAAAATAGCATTTAAGACTAGCATCTATTAGCATAGTTGCTAATAATAGGTTATAGCTAGCTTCTAGACAGTACTAGACTCCCTTAATGGTAAGACTAAATTTCCGCCCGTTTTAGTTACATTATAGCTTAACTAGCCCGATCCCTAGGGTAGTAACTCGGTTGCTACCTACACCGCCGATAAACTAAGGTAATGCGAAAGGCGTATATTGCTAGAAGTTGTGTTTACTAGTGATGTAAATAGAGCAGCCTATGTTAATAATCTAGGTATCTAAAAGAGTTGTAGGTTAAGACTGCTAGGGGAACGCCATTTTTGCGTAAGCGGTAGCGCCCTTAATGTTAAGCGAGTCTCTAGAGAGTTTAAGAGAGTCTCCCTCGTCTTCTATATCTTCTAGTCGTAGGCGTTTAGCATCTCTTCGCCTGTCTCTGCCTAGTTTCCGTCTTAGGCTTAGGTTCTTAACCTAGCATCTTTCGGCCTTATAGAAGGGCTTCTTATAGTGTAAGCATTTATCTACCTTAACTAGGACCTTACCTCTTATGCCTAAGGCTCTACTCTTAAGTGCTATAAAGGTAGAGGCAGATTGTTTAGCTTCCTCTCTTCCCTTTAGGACCTATTCTTCGTTTAGAGCAGCTTAAATGAGCTGTTTAAAAGTCGCTTATTTATAGCCTAGTTTAGAGGGAAGGAGCTAGTAAGTGCTTATAAATGTACTAATAAAGGTGTTATATTTAGAGCTTAGTCCCTAAAGGAACTACTCTATAATAAATGCGTCGTAGATTTCTAGTTCCGGATACATTATAAGTAGAGAGGTACGGATCTATCTAAATTCGTCTACGTATTTAGATATTAACTGCTCTTTAAGGGATAGAGTCTTAAGCTTCCTAGCTAGTGTTAAGAAGGCCGCGGTGCCTCTTAGTTTGTATGTTATTTTAAGAGCTATAAAGAGTTCTAGGACTATTATAGAAAGCTTTACCTTCTATCGAGCGACGAAGGGAATTCTTATACGGATAGCTATGTAAGCCCTAAGTTAAGAGTCACTCTAAGAGGCCTATTAGTTTATAGCTAGCTCTCTTATAGGGTCGAGGAGGCGCGAGTATCTAGCTAGTACGAGGTAGTTATACATTCGCTTATACTAGAGCATCTAGTTACTCTCTAAGAGCTTAGGGACAGACATTAGGGGAATCCCTAAGGATGTCGATTATTAGCTAGTAAATTTAGCTATTGTTGCCTAAGCCGTTAGTAGTGTTTCCGGTAATAGCGGGGCTTCCGATAGGGTAGAGGAGGACGATATAAAGTCTCTTAGGTCGACTCGTTATTATAAGAACCTAGTTCTAGGTTTAAGCCTAAAAAGCTCTATCTAGCTAGGTGTTAATAGTAGAGAGTCTATAAAATCTAGCCGCAGACTGTCGGATTTAGTAGAAGATGTTAGTTCTACAAAGGAGGAGTCTTTAAGAGAGGAGTTAAAGAGTTATTAAGGGTTAGCAAATAATATAGATAGAAGGTTAAGGGTGTTGTTAAGATTAGTCTAAGTTAGACTAATAGGAATTCTTAGAGTTAAGTAGCCTTCTATGTCTATTATATGTTCTTTTGTTAGTTAATGCCTTAAACACGTAGTAATTAAACTTAGAATGCCTAGTGTAGGTTAGGGGTTAGCTATAAAGGCCTCTCGGCAACTGTTCGTATAAACATCGGTAGATTATTAGGCCTAGATCTAGTCTATATGTGATCATATTGCCGGGTTTAGTAAGGCCTAGTATGCGTAGAAATGATGTTATTTTAGCCGTTAGGGCTATGTTATGTTTAGGGGGAAATTTGTTGTTATTATAGCCCTAGCATGTTTGGGCAATTTCGGGTAAATCCGGGTAAATGCCGGGTCGCGTCCTAAAGCGGAAATGCTTGCGCGATCCGGGCTCATAACCTGTTAAAAGGTGACACTAAGCAGAGTAATGAGTGGTAAGAAGGTTGATTAAATTCAGTTAGGGTGAGGCCCCTCTTGTGTAGCAGTAACAGGTCAATTTCAACACTACAGTGTGGTTTATTTCCAGAACAAGTACTGAATTGGATATGCAAGTTTATGCTCATTATCTATCGGATTATATACACGTTCAAGCATTCTTGACATACACTTGTAGTTGGTTATTGCCTCTAGGCCGGATAAGCGCAGTAAACATGGCCCGTCCTCCTTTCCAGTCTGCATGGAATACGGCATGATCTCCGTTGATAGCCATGTCCAGACCACCTGGGGCCCTGAGTCCATACGTGCCGGTCTTGATCAGACCGCCAAACTTCTTGTATGGCCCACGAATATTATTCGATGTTGCATAAGATACATCGTAAAGAGGAGTGACGAAGCAGTTCGAGCTATAGAACAGAACGTATGTTCCATCAGACATCTTTGTGAGAGCCGGTGCTTCGACATATGGTCCATCGGCAGGATCGTTGTATATCATAGGTGTCGGAAGACCAATCTTTGTAAAACCGTTGTCTACGGACACCTTCTGGAGCATGATTGGGGTGCTGAGAATGGGCTTAACGGTATTTCCGCAAAAGCCACCATGTCCAATCGCATTAGCATCGATCTTATAAACTACCCAACGTGTGTTGTCCTTGGGGTCATAGTAACCAGCAGGATCTATCGCACCACCTTGCCCAGTGGGGCAAGCCCAAGGATCGGGGCCGATAGGAGTGTATGGACCAGTGACCGTAGAAGCCGAAGCGGTGCCTAGACAGTGTAGTTTGGAGTTAGACTTGAGTGCGGCGGTATAGTACATGATGAAGCGACCAGGACCGAGCTGTACAACGTCTGGCGCCCATACCGCGGGACTGTCAGGATGAACCCAACTTGGCAGATTTGGAAGTGCATCTCGCTCGCCATAGCTTGTCCAGGTATTGAAGTCGTTGTACGCGCTTTTGGCCATCTGAACGTGAACGCGCTTTCCATTCACACGTCCCATGGTTGCAAAAGCCCACCATTCGTTGCCAATTCGTATGACTGAAGGATCCGGAAAGTTGATGCCATTCATGACTGGCGTTATTGTGACATCTCTCTTCTCGACCGTGCTATTGTCGGCACTTTGGAAGCTGCCCATGGCCATGGTAGGAGAAAAGAGGGAGAGGCCAATCATCAAGATAGACGAGATACTAAAATAGCGGGCGAACATCTTGCCGGGTCGAGGCTGTGTTCCTTCGAGAGATTTCAGAATATAGTGGTATCGAAAAGTCGGATCTTTTTGCAGAGTTGTGATACTTCAAGTCGATGAGACTATTACTCTCCCTCGGTCTTCGGCTTACCTTTTGTCGACCTTGCAAGACTGGGTCAAAGGGAATCATGCTCATATCATCTCTTTGTCCAAATTGTCGAGGACCCCGCATGTTGCCCGAGTTGTGAGGAGTTCTGTTGCTGAGTTCTTTCTCGCGACCAGCGATGACTCCCATTCGGGCGTCGGATCGTTCTTTGTGTCCGCTTGCAGCATTTTCGATCTTTGTGTACAATGTCAGCTAGCCTCCACCAGATCGTCCTTTGGACACGATCAGCAGGATTAGCTTATTCGTCCGAGTAGGGTGTCGAATAGGGCCATGATATCCCGTAGCGAGTTATTCGCCCGGCTTCACTCTAGCTCAGCTTTATGACCTGCAAGGACGAGTCGATGCGCTAGCGTCGCGATTTGATCAACATAAGACAGCAACCTGTCTTTCGAGTGGTAATCGAATAATCTCAAAACATGCATGTTTACTGCATACAAGTCGAGAGTGTGAAGCAGACGAGGGCCAGGCTCGAGAGAGAGGTAGTCGCGTGCGGCACGATCCGTGAGTCTTGACGCGGGAGCAACAACACGACCACAAATGTTTCCCACGACCGATGATTACCTACTTGCTGTTCTCATTCCCCTCGATCATGTTTCAATTATTGTTGTTGTCGCTTCTTTGCTTGTCTACCGACGTGTGTGAGTGTGAAAGGCAACTCTCGAGCGAGAGTTGATGAACGAGTACACAATGCCAAGCCATCGCATCAATTTTCGACTTCGCTTTTCGCCATGAGTGTTTTTGTCCGAAGTACACAAAAGATTCAGGACAAGTGCACGACAACCATTCCTAATCGGAGAACCGAACATGGCAGATAAGACAGCTGTAATGCCAGGCGCATTCGAACCGCGCACTCCTTCGCGACAACTGTTCAACCCAGAGGTAGTCGAAGGGCAGTGGCAGGCTATGCTTGAAAGTGACTGCACTTTCGAACCTGAGATGTTCCTCGTGGTCATGCATAACTTGATCAAGAACCCAAACATCATGTCTACACATCTTTTCCGGGCGGACATACTCTATGACAGTGATGCCGATCATACACTTATCCAAGAGCCAGCAACCACACAATTCAGCGACTTTACGAAACACCTTAAGCCAGAATACCAGCCAAGATACACGAGTTTTCCAGGGTTCAAATGGGATAGGACATATGTTCGACAGCTTGTTCCGCGCAATCGACAACTAGACAAAGATCTCCCGCAATCATGTCACTTCTACACCCAACAGGATGGACCCACGTTAAGGAACCTCATCTTATACATTCCACATGTCGAAAACTCTGAGACGATGCCGTGGTATCATCCCAGAGTTAAAGCGGTTGCATTCTCTCACAATTGGACAGCCACATCAAGGACCGGAACAGTTGGAGTCCATTATTCCCTGTTCCCTGACGTACCTCTTGATCTCAGACTGGAGAGAACAGCTTTGCAGTTGCTTACCAAGATCCACAAGCATAGTCGAGGTCAACAAGCAGGGTATCAAAAACGAGTCCATCACGATCAAGTTGTGCCACAAAGGACGTTTCAAGAAAACTATGCCAGGCTTAAAAGCACGTATGCTAGATCCTTAATCGACAACTGGGCTGAAGTCACCGATCCAGCTAAGCATGTCTTTGAGGATCTTGGAATTGCCTCATTCTTGATTGAGCTCTGGAAAGACATGTACGATTGTAGTGCCATCCTGGATGTCCAGCAACCAGCTGAGAACGTTGATAAGCCCCCATTCCCAGGTTTTGTCGACATTGGTTGCGGCAACGGTCTTCTAGTGAACATCTTGATCCAAGAAGGCTTTCCAGGTTGGGGCTTTGATGCCCGACACCGGAAATCCTGGGAAACATTTGCCCCCAACATTCAGAGCAAGCTTGCAGAAGGGATTTTGGTGCCAGAAGTCCTTGACCCTCAGAGATCGTCGGCCGATGATGAGAATGTTGATGATCTGACAGGAACATTAGAAGCTGTCGACCTACTCAGAGATCGAGACTTCCACAACGGTCTTTTCAAACAAGGGACGTTCATCGTGTCGAACCATGCAGACGAGCTTACTCCGTGGACTCCTCTACTCGCTTATCTCAACGACTCTCCGTTCATCGCCATACCCTGCTGCAGTCACAATCTAGCCGGAGCTAGATGGCGAGCTCCGATATCGAAAGCCGCAAAGGAAAAGGCTGCTGCGCAGCGACGTCAAGAATCCTCAAAAGACCATGTCGACGAGACCGACAACGTGCGAAGTGCCCAAGCTGCAGAGACTGGATCTCTGAAGAAGCCGGCCGGCACCAAAAACGTGCAGTCAGCGTATGCTTCGCTCTGCGATTACGTCTCGGGTCTCGCAAACGATGTGAACTTTGTCGTCGAAACCGAGATTTTGCGCATACCGAGCACGAGGAATACCTGTATCTTGGGCAGGAAGATGAAAGCTACACAGGCGTCTGACGAAACCTCGAGAGAGCAGCATATCCGGGATATTGTAGCCAGAGAACTCAATGCTCCTATCAAGGATGTCTGCGACGAGTTTGTCAGGTGTGCTCAGAAACTGGTCGGCAAGAAAGGCGAAGCTCACTGAGAAATCTTCGTAACACTTACTGGTCAAGGAAGCCGGCGTATACGAAAGCAAGGATCACGTTTCATGACTCAAAAAGGCTGCTTCTCGTGCTACGTTCAGCACTTGCAAAACAAGCAGTGGTCTTGCTGACATGTGTTGGTGTCAACATTAACACCACTAAAAGGTAGAGCCCAAAGAGAAGCTGGGTGATGGCCGAAGTAGTCAAGAATTGCTGATGGAATTATCCTTGACTGCGACTGCTACCTGCCAGCAACAAGTGAAAACCTATGACGGGGTACGTTGCGTACGATTGCCTGGACGAAGGAGGGTGTTTCGAGACCAACCCGTCATCTCTTCGTATAGCTCCTCGTAGTCATGCCTCCAGAGATGTCGCCGACTGAACATCTGCGATGCTATCCCGGTACTCATGACCAACATTTAGCGTGATCTCCTCGTCGCGATTGAGGACGTGAGCGCTAATCGACAAGTCTCAAGAAACGATCGAATGTACAAAAAGGAGATCTCCGAAACACAGCTTGTTTCAACAGGTCGGACGATAGGTGCAGGCGCTTTGAACGGTAACAGGCTGTCCACTGGTTGAGAGAAGGCCGAGATCATCTAAGCAGTGCGGCGGTCGCGGTCGTGACGGAGACCAGGTCAGACAAGCAAACGGGATGGAGGCCACCAATGGCCCGAATCAAGGCCATGAAGCAGTATAGCCGTTCTTGAGCAAGGTCAGCATAGAGCGATGGCTCGCTGCCGGCCGAGACCGGACCAACAGATTAATATCTAGCATACACCACGCGGCGTCAGACGGAGATACCAAGATTTATTGTTTTTATTTGTCTTTTTCATACGACCACTTGTGAATAAGTAACACATAGACGTGTCATTAGACGCATGTAGTAATCGATGAGGCGAACATCCAGTACATATCTTCAGTCTTCTGCAGGCTCCCGTTGGTCACACTAGGACTTTGTGTGACGTGGGGCCTGAAGATTGGGCTGTAATGCGTCTGCGATGTGCAGAGGACAAGTCCTATAGACTAGCTGCGAACTTGCCGATGTTTTTTACACCGTTCCTGGTGGTCCATATTGTCTAGTTCGTGAGTAAAGAAAGGAGGCTGGGGAAAAATGTACAGTTGGCTGGAACCGCGCATGCCCACGACGTCATTTTCGCGTATCACCACCTTTTCGCTCACCGATCTTTTGTACTACTTCTTCCGACTTTTTATATACTTCGCCATCGTAGTCTTCTGTTTTGTCTGTTACTTGTTTGGTTTTATCCTATAGCTAAATTAGCTGCTCAATCACCTTAAGCTCAGATTCCGGTATAAATGCTCCAACAACACCACTACTTTCGTCTCCAAGTCGCTAACAAGCAAACAGCAACCACTATTATTTGGAACGTCAAATCATCTTGCTGGACCATTTATATCTTTGAAATCGTTCTTCTGTGCTCGAAAATCTGAGAAGGCTTCAAGAAGCTGGACTCGAGTGCTATACGGTCGCGACTTCCCCATCAGTTCGTTCCTTCTAAAACTGCTCTTCCATCATGGCGGGCTTAGGACTCAAATCGTGCGTTCCTATTTCTCTTTCTTGTTCACCCTTAATCGATTTTTGGGCGCCCTTTTGTTTCCTAACGTTCTACTGTCTTTTTCGTCTTTCCACCGCCTTTCGAACACCGTAAAACACCCAATCTCTTTGCTGCCACCACCCTGTTAGAGTAGAACCCGCCTGTTTTGTGATCCGTAAAAGAGTTGGGAGTCAATCATGGCGGAGAAATTCATGACCGGTGCGCTGTGGGAGGCAGGTTATGTGGTGTAAGTCTGGCTTCGAGTGATCGTCGAAGTACGTTCTGGCACAGCAGACTCATCCCGGCCAGCAAAATCCTGGTCGAGGCCGCGAGATAATGCACAGTTGCATGTTCCAGGACTCGCAAGCAACATGAGATACGCTGGTCGTTTGTCGAGCTCGGCGCAAACAGCGAGCTTCACTGAGCGACGGCCTGTTCCCTTTCTCTCACTTTTCTCACTTCACCTTTGCTTGTGCTATCACCTTTTCTGCACGACATTCTTTGCTCTAACACCCTTTGCTTGAATTACCCTTGCTTAAACAACACCACTTGGATATCACTGTCGCAAACGTCGGAGCCGCAAACATGCCTTCGTTGACTAATGTTTTGCTTCACAGCATTGCCTACATGGCAGAGAAGTTCCCTGACAAGTGGATGGAGAAGATCCCTTACTACCGTGCAAGGGAAGAAGAGATGGAGAAGGAAGAGCGCGATGCCCGCCGTGCTCGCAAGCACTCGCACAAACGCTCCAGCTCCCACAAGAGCTCTCGCAGCCATCGCAGCCACCGCAGAGACGACTACTATGCCGATGAAGAGGCATCTGACGAGTACGATGGAGAAGAGTACGATCGTCGCGACCGCAGAAGACACCGTAGTCTGGATGGGCGTCGCCGCGAAGAAGAAGCCAGATTCAATCGTAGATCTTACAACCCTGCAGACTACGCTCCCGTCGACAAATATGGTTATGCTGTGCACCCCACTGCCAACCCCTACCCTGTTGGTGTATGTTGAGATTCCTTCCTGTTTACAATCGAGGAGGTATTGACTTGTGCGCAG
Source organism: Aureobasidium leucospermi (assembly GCA_019775405.1). Lineage (NCBI taxonomy): Eukaryota > Fungi > Ascomycota > Dothideomycetes > Dothideales > Saccotheciaceae > Aureobasidium > Aureobasidium leucospermi. The sequence goes on along the minus strand of JACWFU010000035.1, from coordinate 262,348 downwards.
AACGGAACTGTCCCCGGAGCTATTCCCGTCACCACCTCCATCGCCAACGGCCATCGTCCTACGTCTTCTTCGGGACCTATTCCCGGCTACGTTCCATACGCCCATGTCTACAGTACTCCCGCTCAGTCCACAAAGCCCGACTATCCTTACGCTTCTGATGCTCGCGATTCTCCCCGTGGCTCATCCGACCGCTACGAACGCAGAGACTATCATGCCGACCCTCGTGGCAGAAGGTAAGAATATCTCATATGTGTTCTCAAGATCCTCAAGCTCACTCAGCTTCCAGATACAACGACAGCCGTGATTATGCCGATGATGCTGATGTCAAGTATCGCCGCCGTGACAGCCGCTACGACTAGACGTCTTCCAGCGACCTTGACACACCGGCCGACACATCAACTTGAACTCTCAGCCACAACTGAACCACGAAAACAACGAATCTCACGACATGCACACGATACAAAGCGAAAACGACAGCATTGGGCGGTAAAGCAAAAGCATTTGCATGGAGAAGATGGTACGAGCGTATGGTTTTGTTGATTTCTTGCTTTCTTCATTTTCCACTTTCGTTCCTGGGCTTCACAGGAGGTCCCGCAGTATTGCGACATGCAAGACTTGATTGAAGAAGACATTACATCTCACCTCTTGCCCAAGATATCTGCGGTAGCTTTGTCGTTACAGACTCGCAGCTCCCGACATGACAGGAGGAGATGATATTGCCTCTAGATACCACAATCAATGCTTTGCTGTTTCTCTTCGTTTTTCCGATTTCGTCTTCTACCCGAGCATCATTTGATCTTCCTCTCTTCGGGCTTTCCTATGCACACCGGACCATAATCAAGCTGTGCTAGATCTGGCTCTCATCAAGCCCGAGTATGTGCCAGATCGTAAGCCGGATCAGTATTTTCTCAATGTATCAAGTGTATGCCCGGGATGAACTGCTCAACGTTCGTGAACATTGATTGTACTCCACAATGCCACAGAAAACATTGTGATGCTGGTCACCTGTGAGTGGTGCGAAAATTGCAGAAATGCAGGAGCAAACAGCTATTGATATTTGGAAAAATACCAAAGTGGCACGAACGGAGAGTCTAGATCCATATCTGCATATTCGTCACCTCATGTCGACGATATTTGCTTGGCCGTGGTGGATCGTCAAGCATACCAAGCTTTGCGTGCCCTCCGGGCCGCGAGGGGCAGATGAGAATGTGGAGATGTTTCATCTTGAACCTCGCCTTTTTCTACTCTGCCCTCGTCCGACAACATAGCTCCCAATATTGGCATGCATTATTGCAATTCCCGGTCCTGCTCTTTCGGTGTCATTTGCAGGTTGTGTTTTCGCTGACTTGTTCCACCAATGAGGATTTGCCTTTCGCGGCTGATTGCATAACAGCTTTGGTCAGATGAGCTGTCTCTTCTACCCGAGCTCTTGAGTTCAATCGTTTATTCGTGACCTGCAACTACTGAAGTCACAATTGAGGCTACTAATACCGGCGTAGGCTCTCTTTCCCCTCATTTTTTGAACCACGTTGATGCAGATCATACTAGGCGGACGCGCCTTCCTCGCCTAGCACTCGTGGAATAACTCGCTTCACTCAGGAGTTGTTTCATGTAGGCACCGGCATCTAGGCCTAGCTCAGAGGAGCCCTACGAACACCACTATGTCCGTCGCCAGCGCGGAGGAAAGCAAGTCCGTACCAGCAATCAATATAGGCCGAGAAAGTACATAAGAGAATGTCTCGCCTCTTACCAAGACCCGAAGCTTGACATACCATCTTCACTTCTTCCAATCATGCTTTCTTACATTCTGGCCTTGTGCCTCAACCTCTGCCTGGTGCTGGCCGCCAGCAGAACTACGGCTCCCAGTGGAGCCCTTGTTGTCAGCAAAGCCCCTGCCAAAGGACAATACTCCAAGATCCAGGATGCCGTCAATGCTCTTTCCACTTCTTCCACCACTGCTCAGTCCATCTTCATCGAAGCTGGCACTTACAGCGAGCAAGTCTACATTGCACCTCGCAAGGCCGCCCTCACCATCTACGGATACTCTGAGAACACTGCCGACTATGCTCACAATGTCGTTACCATTACACAAAAGCTATCTCAGAATGAGGTCGCGACTAACGATCTGACTGCCACCCTTCGCGCATGGTCCACCAACTTCAAACTCTATAATGTCAACGTGGTAAACAGCTACGGATCTGGCAAACAAGCCCTCGCCCTCAATGCTGCAGCCGCCGTAAGTGTCCCTTCCTCTCGTTCTTACCTCCTCACCTTTACTAATCCATCCATCCACAGAACCAAGGCTACTACGCCTGCAAGTTCATCGGTTTCCAAGACACAATCCTCGCCCAGACCGGCACCCAACTCTACGCGAAATCCTACATCGAAGGCGCCACCGACTTCATCTTCGGCCAACACGGTCTAGCCTGGTTCACCGGCTGCGACATCCGCGTGCTTTCCGCTTCCCTGGGCTATATCACCGCATCCGGCCGCGCTTCCTCGGAAGCAGGTTACTACGTCCTCGACCACTGCTCCATCGCTGCTAAATCTGGAGCTACGGTTGCAAAGGGCGCTTATTATCTCGGTCGCCCTTGGGGAGCGTACGCTAGGGTTGCTGTACAGAGTTCGACGATCAGTGAGGTGATCAATGCTGCTGGGTGGCATATTTGGAATACTGGCGATGAGAGAACTGATCATGTTACCTTCGGTGAAATCAGCAACACCGGCGCCGGAGCTTCTGGAACAAGGAAATTTGAGACCAAGTTGAGCAAAGCTGTTGCTATTACTGATGTTTTGGGCAGTGCATATGCCAGTGCTGCGTATGTTGACAAGACTTATCTTTGAGTGGAGGATTGAATGGGTATTTCGGAGGTGAACGAGTTGATCTCGTTTTGGTTTTAGTTACGAAGAAGCACCAGGTCTTGATTCCGAATACTATTTCTTGCCATGGTACGATTCTCAACCTTGCAATTTCGCGAATGTGACCGTTCCTAAGATCGAGCTTTTCCCCATGTCATAAGTTGCAGACGGACATCTGACCTGAGCACGCCCGAGCGATCATCAAACTGGAAGACCGGACATTCTAAAGCGAGCGAGCTGTCCGGGATCCTCAATCATAAGAGATCAGCAAAAACAAATGACCCATCAGACAGATTAGAATCCGACCGTCAGTAGGGTGAAACTCACAAATGAAAGAAATTATATGGAGGCATCGAGTCACAAAAAGAGCCATAGTATAGTGTCATCTCTGCAAAGAGGGTATCAAGATGAAATTGTTTTGCGACAATATATGCATGGTGAGTGACGAAAACGCAAGCATATATACACAATAAAAAGATATACCTCCCATGGTATACTTCTTCCAAGATGACCTTGATGGTGTAAGCAGGCGAGAATGTCCTGAGCATTGAAGTTTTGCAACGGCATCGAGATGTAGTAAGCAAGACCATGGCCACCTCTACTCAAGTTCGAATCCCTCCAACCCAGCAGACGTATAATACGCTTAGTTCAGGTCAATCTGGAGGCCCAGAGTAGCGTTCAAATTGCTGTTGCCGTAAAAGTACTCGGTGCTGCCCATCTGATCAGTAAAAAGCTCCACAAATATTCGAGATTGTGAAGAAAACCACATACCCAGCATTTCCAACATTGACGTAGGTAGAGTCCTTGAAAGTCCCATGCTGCACAAGAGCCTCGAGCCAAAGCTTAAGATCACCGCTAAAACTGCCATCGAATTGCTTCTCGGGCATCATGGTATGCACAGTAATACCAGTATCGTCATTCTTACCCTCGTACAATTTCCAACTCGTGCCGAAGAGATTGTTGATAGTGGCTTTGGCGCCAGCAGCCCAACCGATGGGTAATTGGCCACCTTCATATTGCAACCACAGCATCAATTCTTGAGCGTTTGAAGTGGTGGAGTCGCCTTTGGTGTTGGAGGTCATGAAGTCGTAGCATACGTTTCCTTTGAATGCGGTGGTGTTGGTGCGGGTCCAGGTGTATGTTGTGGGGATGGAGGAGATGCCCGAGATTGTGGTTTCCAGGTTCTGGGTCAGGCCGACGAAGGCGTAACCTTTGGGTACGTTGTCGCTGCTCTTACATCAGCTCCCCTTCCCCCAATACGTTGTAGAATCAGAGGGGCGAACAACTTACGTGGCTTTCACATATTGGATATTGGTCTCAGCACTCCAGACAATTTCCTTGTTACCGGTGGATGGGGTGACAACATGATCGTAACGAGTGCATTGTGTGCCGACCGAAGAAGCAGCGCCATAAAACATGTTGTATACGATCCATGGGGTATCATAGAGGACCAGATTATCAGCCGTGCCGCAGAGGTCAACAGCAGCTTGTTTGGCAGAAGTGGTGATGATCTGGGACTTCTTGACCATGGAAGAGGGAGCGGCGGAGACCATCATGGGCGCTGCCAGAGCGCCGAGAGTCAAGGCCTTTGCGAAGAATGAAGACATGGTGTGAAATGAATGAGTGACTTGTGAACAAGAATGGATGAATGAAGAAAAGAAGGTGGATGTAGAGCGGACACGAAAGTAGCAAAGCAGTGTCGCGATGGCTGTTTATTTGTATAACAAGAATTATAGGGCTTGTGGTGAGTATTAGGGCTGATCCCCGACCTGAAACTTTGAAAAGCCAGGCTCTCCTCGTCAAGCTGAAACATCTACTTTTACCATCCCGTTCTTCGCGACTTTGAACAAAAGGTAAAAAGATGGACTCTCGGTTTTGGCAATTTCGGATCCGCTTGATCGGAAGCTTAAGCACCATCCAGATGCTATGTGAAGTCATGCTGTGAACGATATCGTCGGTCGAAAAGCTGATACTAGTTATTCGGAGGCCAGGCTCGTTGAGCTGTGGACATCTATTCAAGATCGGACGCCTTCGGCGTCGCATGTTGAGTCTGAAAGCCTGGTGCTTGTGCGACGAGGATGCGAGAGTCTTTTCGTTCAGAGACGGCTCGTGAAATGATCAAGCTTTTCTGAGTCCGAACGATCTAGAAGTCGATGTCGCAAGCGTATAGAGCATGTATAGCACAAAGCCATGGTGTACGGATAAACATCCGAGCAAGAAGCATGGAGTCGCCACGCGTCGCCGGAAATTTGTAGGAGCAGGGCCCAAATGCCATGATCCGAGCAGGCTTCGCGGGCCCGGCTATAGTGGAGCGACCATAGCGAGACAGGTAGGAGAGCTAGAAGAAATCTCTTGTGTCGCTGTCATTTCTTGACATCCTAGCAAGGCCAAGGCTGTGTCTGTCTACAACGTGTTGGAATAACAAGCGTGTTGATTTCAGGGACTTGTCTTGCCGCCTCGAGGAGCAAAGCCGAAACCACCACGACCAGAGTCGTCAGGACCTTTCGGCATTCGAATGGGCTGTTCATCTCTCGGACCAGTAGGTCGCGGGCTAGCGATGCTCCTCGGCTTCTGCTCATAGGTATGATCGAAGAGCTGGTTTGGTTGATATATAGACCTCGCGGGAGATTGATCGGCTGGAGAGTTGGACTGACTGTCCCTTGGAGTACCGCCGTTTCTGTTTCCTCTCCCACGGTTTCCTCTGCGTGAGTTTCTGTCTCCTCTAGCGGAAGACGTTCGCGAGGTCGATGGATCTCTTGACGAATCCGAAGCGCCGAACAAACGTTCGCGGACTTCGGCATATTTGCGTTCCTTTTCTTTGCGCTCTTCGGCAGCTTTCCGTTGTCGTTCGGCAAGCGAAGCTTCTTGTCTTTTCCTCTCTTCTTCCTCGCTATCATCTTCATCTTCCAGGTTCAGACCAGCCATACGGTTTGCGATTTGAGGGGTGGGTCTGCGGCTAAGGAGCCTGACTTGCGGCTTGAAGTCTGAGTTCAAGGGAGTGGCGCCTTTTGTTTCGAGAAAGTAGGAGCGTTCGGGTTGTTCGGCGGCATTCCATAGTTGCTTGTTCAATTCCTGGTGTTGGGCTTTGCGTTCGGCGCGAGATAATTTGACAGTAGGCTGGACTGGCGCCGTAGATTTCGCCGATGTCTGAACATATGTCAACTATGCTCTCAAGGCCTTGAATGTTGACTTCTTACATCAGCGACCTTGTCCCAGTCATCATCCCATGCATCAGGCATTGTGGTAAAATTACGAGGCCGAGTGCGGTGGAGGTGTCAGTGTTTGTCGGCCAATAGAGTGCAGCAAGGTGAATGTGTCGATTGTTGCGAATACACGGTATGTTATAGAGAACGGCGATACATAAGACTCGAATGTTAAAATGGATGAAAGGACAATTATTCCCTCATGCAACAAGTGACTTGTCAGAAAGTCAGGCCAGGGTGGGTTCGGATGGTCGGTCAGAGCGGCTCGGCGCGTGGTGAGCGTTGCTGCTGTCCACCCCGCCCTGCGTCATGTCCGAGCTCCTTTCCCTAGCAATTCACCTTGCTGCACTGTTTCATCTGCATTAGGGAAGTCCAAGTGCTTGAGACTGTCGATTCTGACCTGTCCGTTCTACTCGCTCAATCCATTCAAAACACACAATCGACCCGCCACATCTCACGCCCAATCGCCATCATGTCAGGTAAGTCTCTCAGCGGCTGCCTGCGTACAAAAGTCCATGACTAATCATCTTCACTCTTCCCGACAACACAGGCGCCAACTCGTCCTCCTTCGACAACGACGGTGACAGTCTTATGCAGTCTGGCAATTCGTCCCCCAAGCCGAGCACTCCCAACTCCCAGATCCGCTCCATCGCCATCTCCGACCTCTCGCCCCCAGACTCTCAAGGCGTGCCTCATCCTCCCGCGGAGACTATGCCCACTGTCGCTCCTTCTGCTTCCGGTGCCAACATGAACGGCAAACGCCCCATCTCTTCCATCGACCACTCTCAAGAATTCCAGGGTGGTGTTTCCCTCAGCGCTGCTATTCCTACCGACGCGCACGTCAAGGCCAGCGCTGCTACCACATATCACTGGACTCAAGCTGAGGATGCGCCTGGATATGCTTGGAAGAACAAAAAGGCTCAAGACGACTGTAGTCGCGCCTGGGACGCTCTTGTCGACAAGAACCGCAGCATCGGCAGTATGTCTTTGGCCCGTCTTTGGACTCGCGAATTACTGGACTAACACAATACTAGACAAATACGGCGATCCCTATGCCATGGCCGACCGCGAACTCGCCCACATGAACTCGCGCCAACAGTAGCAGTCACCCCATGACCTGCACTGACGAAATCACGTCCTTTATCCCTTTACAAGCATGGCGCACGGCGTTTGAGAGTACTGCATACTCTCTGGTGGGGTTGAATAGCATTGATGGGCTGAGGAGAAGCATAGCTCGGAAGGACACGCATAGCACAGCATAGGGTGGAACGAGGGGGCTTCGATATCGCATAATACAAAACGCCACTTTTGCAAGCCTCTGCCAAAGAAGCCGCGTCCTCACAAGGTTGATGGTAATTTGCAAACACGCATCTTTTGGAATCGTAGCAATGCATTCATTTTGTTGAAACCGCTGCGAGTTTCAGCATCTAAGGAGCTTACCAGCAATCTCCCGTTGGCGTCCAAGTGTACTTGTCATGCTCAGGCTGATGACCCTCGGTAGTCTGCAATGCCTAATCGCTGTCCTCGCTAGCATCATCCAACGCTTCATCCCTCATACCATCACCCACCCTCTCCTCTTCCTCCTCGTCTACCTGCTCCTCCTCACCCTCTTCCTCACCTTCCTCCTCATCTTCCTCCACAACCTCTTCATCCTCACCCTCCAACGCATCATGGAATTCCTCCTCATCTTCCACCTCTTCATCCTCCTCCTCATCACCATCCTCCCTTCTCAACTTCTTAGACGGTGGTTCATCGTCCCCATTTCTGGTGTTTCCGTTGACGGCGGACATGTCGGTGGCGTCTAGCATTGAGGCATCTGCATCGTGATCACCGTTTTCTGCGCCGCTGTCGGTGGGTTTACCGTCGTCGTCGAGATCGATTGCGCCGGGTGGTTTTGAAGAAGCCTTTTCTTCGCGGATTTTGCGGCGGTAGGAGTTTCGTTTGTCACATTGGACTGTGTTGTATTCTAGATCTCAAGTCAGTATCTGTGTCTCAACCGCGAGGAAAAGGGGATATTCTGTGAGTAGTGAGAGAGACGGGGAAAGAAGGAGAGAATGAGAGATGCACTATTGTGAACGAAAAGGTTGAGGAGGTTGAAAGATTGAAGTGCAGGTGTGATAGATGGAGAGTAGGTGAGAGGATGATGGGCTTACTCTTCAGTTCTGCCTCGAGTCTAGGGATGAAATGTTCGAATTCGTTCTCCTTGAGTGCGGCTATTACGTCTGCTGGTTGGATTGTCTTCTTGCCAGCAATTTGAGCGTATTCGTTTGAGCTGAAGGGTTTACGATGTCAGTATACATGGCGATCCAAAGTGATTTGATGAGATCGATCAACATGCGATCCAATATTCATGACATCAAGGTCAATGAGAGGTGGAAAGAACTTACTTGGAAGCGAGGAAATTCACAAATACAGTACAGCTCTTCGACAGCGCCAATAAAGCGTCCTTGTGAATTGATGTGTTTGGTGGTAAAACACCCTTTGCTAACCGCGAAATCATGGTTCGCGGCAAGGCCAGATCCTATCGAAATGTCAGTCATATTCACACAGTTGACTTTGTGTGGGACAAATTGCTTACTTCTACACTTGATCCTTCACGCGATGCTCTGCCAGGAGGAGCAGGCGACTCTTCATCGCCATTCGTGACGGTCGAAAGGTTTGATTTTCTGCCGGGCATGGTTGCGGTGTGATATGTGTTGTCGCTGGAAAAATGGCGGACGTGTTGCTAAATTGCGGTCGATGCCTCGCGTGTAGGTTGGAGAAAAGGAATGCGCTTTTTTTGATGATATTGCCGGTCTGATCTTCTTGCTCTCCCGTTTGTCGTCGGCGCCGGAGGAGAGATGAAAGGACGCGCGAAAGTTTCGCGTCTGGCGTTAAGTGGGTGAGTTGAGAACGGGTGAGGCTCAGGATATGCTCTTCAGGCTTTGATGATCTCAGATGATTTCTGAGCGTTGGATAGTACGCTTGATCTTTCGAAGGCCTGTCGATGCTTTGTCGAAAAGAACTAAACCTCTCAAGCCTATACTGTGACAATCGAACAGATCCAAATTCATCTCCTTTGGAGGCTCACGTCTCGGCTCGAGCACAGACCATCGTGAGATGGACCCTTCTTCCATCTCTTGCTTTTGAAAGACACTCACGAACAACATTGATGTCGTCTTTTTATCCTGGCAAACGCCTTTCAACAAAAGGCGAGCGTTGTACAGTACGCTATGTCGGTGAAGTCAAAGGCAAACAAGGCCAATGGCTAGGTGTAGAATGGGACGACCCAACTCGAGGAAAGCATTCTGGAACTCACGAAGGATTTGAGTACTTCAAGTGTAGGTCTTCAGCACAACTAGTGCCGGATAAACAAATCTGAGATCATGTTCAGGTAGGAGCTCGCATCCGAAGGCTGGATCTTTCCTTCGCCCTTCAGCCACGTGGGACCAATCTAGGACTTTCCTTGAAGCTTTGAGGACGAAATATGCAGCCATCGAAACCGGACATCATGCAGCTGCAGCTTCAAATACCATCAGAATCAGCGGTAAAGAAGCCGAAGAAGTTGGTTTCGAGAAAATTGCTCGGCAACAGGCCCAATTGCACAACCTACGTATTGTAGTGCTGGATGACTTGCTCGTCAAGGCCTACGATAATACAGAGACGACTTCGGATGGACTTGATCACATACAAGAGACATGTCCAAATATCACTGACCTTGATTTGGGAAGAAACCTCTTCGAGACACTTTCTGAGATTTCTGAGATTTGCGATCGTCTGCCAAAGCTGAAGTTCTTGAGACTCGAGTAAGTTCGTGCGATGTAACGGCGTTGGACATCACTGACATTTGAAAGTGCGAATCGTCTTCGGGATGTTGCAGGACGAGCTGAATCTACTGCGTCTGCGTCTGGTCTAGCTCAGATCACTTCCGCAAGTCTTGATCATATGCTTTGTACAGGCGAAGAGGTCAGTCTCGTCAGCGAACTCGTCAAAGCTCAATTTACTGACCAACATCTAGTTAGAAACACTTTCAAGTTGTATGCCTAACATCAGAGACTTGTCTGCATCAAGCAATCAACTGGGTTCCCTGGACTACTGTGATCTTCCCTATACCCTGACTTCGCTCACATTAGAAGAAAACAACTTCACAAGTCTAGAGAACGTAAAGCGGTTGGCCAAATCAAGCCCACTCCTCAAGACGCTGAACCTCAAAAACAACCAAATCACGAGCACATTCAAGGACCAGCAGCGAACTGAATCCTTCACGCTGCCAGAGACTATTGTGGACGTTGATCTTGCATACAACAACATCACATCATGGAGCATAATCAATGAGCTTCCATCAACAATCCCAGGATTGAAACATTTGCGTATTGCCCACAACCCTCTCTTCTCTTCACTGCGCTCAGCGGATGGCAAGCCCATGACTTCAGCCGACGGATACATGCTCACAATCGCCCGACTACCTCAACTCGAAACACTCAACTACTCAAAGATTACAGACAAAGAACGCTTGAACTCAGAATCATACTACCTTTCCCAAATCGGTAGACAGCTATCTCTTGCACCAAAGGAGAAAGAGAATGAAATCTTGTCTGCTCACCCGAGATGGAAAGAGCTATGCGAAGAGTATGGCGAGCCAAAGATTGAGCGACAAACAGAAAGTGGTATCGATCCCAACTCCCTCGCGGCAAGACTACTGGAATGCACTATCTACTCGCCAGCCGCCGCACATCTCAGCACCCTCCCGAACGAGCACAACCCGCTTGTAGTTGAGATACCGAAATCCTGCAGCATCTACAAAGTCCACGGTGTCATCGGTAGACGCCTAGGTCTTGAGCCCACACAACTGCGCCTAATCTTGGAGACTGGCGAGAAGGATCGCGTAGACATGGCTACATGGAACGGAGTAGAAGCATGGGACTCTGACGAAGAGGATGCGGAATCAGTCGGCGAAGAGTGGAAGGAAAGGGAAGAAGAACTTGTTGCAGGTACGAGACCATTGGGTACTTTTGTTGATGGGCAGAAGGCTAGAATTAGAGTTGAGCTCAAGGCTGGTGTTGGAACAAGGCAATGACGCGATCTCTGACGCTATCGCGGTGTGGTTGTGGACCAGCGTAGCCGCAGCATGTCTCAAGCCTAGCTATAGCACGTATGGTGGCAGCCAACGACTCTTAGTAACAGTATTGGTACCCAATCTCATCATGTCTTGGGATCCGGATCTGTAAAATTGAGAGTTCGCAAAACTTCAGGCATCGAACCATCGATATGCACGAAGATATCTGAGTTACCGGCATTGTGATTCTTACCGGGAAGCAGCGACCGAGGTCGCTTCGAAGCGCAAAAAATCGCGTCTCCCTCATCACCCTTCCTTCTCGAATCTGGCGCGTTCTCTTGCAAAATCTCCAAGCTCTTGTTTCTTTGCATGATCAACCAAAAATTCGACCATCGTGTTGTAATACTGCGTGTCATGGTCATGTCCGGCACTAATCGTAACGTTCCGTTGCGCGTCTGCCTGCGGCTGCCTGTCGCTGCCTTTGAAACCACTGGCGCCGTGCAGGATGCAATTTGCGCGACTCAGGCAGAACCATGAGATCAGACCAAACATAAATACTTGACTGAAATGCTGACTATCTCGTTGTGTTCCTCACGAATATTTCAGCACGAGTCAGTCGCCCGACTATGTCAAGCTCAAACGAAACCCGATCTGGCCTCGCGGACAACCTTCAATGCCACCAATTCTACAACGATGCAGAAGAACGAGTCTTTCCCGGTTGGGGCATGGAGTTGAATCTCAACCAGACTGGCCCAAACACATGCCCACATCATCATCTGGTGGAGGAAGATCCGACAAGCTGGATGGGCACGCTTCTAGCAGTCCGAGAAGTCAACATGATTGTGACGATGCAAAAACTCATGGAGAAGCCGGAATGGTTTCGCAAAGTTCATGATGAAACCATCTGCGCTAAATGGATGTCTGAAGTCATGAGCCAGATCGACGACTTCAGCGAGTTGATGTGGGAGTACTGTGTCGCGGAGCTTCGCGATAAGGCCAAAACTCTGGAAGAAACTGGAATTGTTGCACCCATCGACGTTGACTCCCAAGTCGTTTACTCGGACACTGCTATCTCAGAATCAACGAGAAAAGACCTCAATCGCGCTGTTGCCTCACTGGAAAATGTACCGGACAAGCACAAAGATTGGCACCCTAGGACTAGGGAAAGAGTTCTTGACCTTGTTCATCCATCTCTTTTCCCCTTGGTCTATGGTCGTTCGAGAGTCTTGAAAAAGGGAACTGTCAGTCTTGAAGACTGTATGTCTTATTGCGGCAAAGGAGAAATGGTCGAGACGCCCGTAAAGCCCTTTAGTGGTGGTTGGTCCGATCAGTTCCAATGGCTTCCATGTGATGTCGAGTTTCAAGGTGAAAAGGACATCAAGATCGTCAGCTATATCAACAACCTACACCCAAAAGAGTATCCGGACATCTACCGCTTGGTTGAAAAGGTCATTGCTAAAGCAGTACCTCTCTGGGATCAAGTACTCAGTCACACCGGCGGTGGACCCTACGAGCACAACGGCATTAAGCGATCTCGCGAGTTTGTAAGGCCATTCAAGCCTCGTGTTGAGATAAACGACTTCCGCCATGAATGGCTGTATGGCGAATATCGACCAACTGGTTGGACGCTCGGCAGGCTTCCAGAAACTGCCGAGGAAAAGGCAGAGCTCCAAAGTTGCGCGGATGTCTTCGATTATCGTAACTGGGAAAAACGTCACAAGGATGAGAGTCTCGAGAGAGAACAAGGTGTCGACGTTGACGAGTTGGAAGAGTGGTGGAGAGAGAACATGCGCGTTTTGCACATGCCTGAACCGAAACCTTATGCGCCTCGCGAGATACCTGAAGAACCTCCTCTCGATCTGCGTAAGGAGTACGCAGACAGTGGCTTGCAGATAATTGTCAAGCTAGCCAATACCTATCTGCCACCCGACGACCCAGAGTGGGAGGGAGGTAGTTGGCACGTCGAAGGTAAACCTTGATTTCCACATATCCAGATGGCAGACTTCGAGACTAACCAAAGCCCCAGGCCTATCAAACGAACATATCGTCGCGACAGCCATCTACTACTTCTCCAATACAAACATCACACCCTCCCACCTCAAATTCCGTCAAAACGGTAGCGACGAATCCTGGTTCGACATGGAATACGAACAAGGTGATTATGCTCACCTCGAAAAGATTACTGGTTTCATCAACGACCAAGACAATCTCGTCCAAAGCCTAGGCAGTGTGCTTTGTAAAGAGGGTCGCTTACTCGCCTTCCCAAATGTCCTCCAACACAACGTCGGCTCTTTCAAACTCGAAAACAGCACAAAACCTGGCGAGAGGAAGATCCTCGCGCTCTTCCTCGTAGACCCACACGTACGCATCCTATCGACATCAAAGGTCCCACCGCAACAAAAACACTGGTGGGAGAAGGATCTCCGCGAAAAGCGCGAGGGCATTGAGAAACTCAACACTCTCCCCAACGAATTGATGGAAAAAGTCTTCGAAGACGTGCGGGATTTCCCCATATCTATGGACGAAGCCAAAGAGATAAGGGAAGCTTTGATGGAAGAGCGAGGGCCCATTGGTGAAAGCATGATTGAGTGTGAAGCGCAATTCTTCTTTTGCGAGCATTGAACCTGAGTGACTCTCACTGGTCCTGCATTGATCTAGGAAAGTTCCTTGCATTTTCGCAGGTTGTATAATGATGGCTGCGGGTCGAAGGAGATAACAGGCTGCGGTGGACTCTGGAGTTTATATCCATCAGTCCTTGGAAGCCAGTCTTATTCAAACTAATCGCTCTGTTCTCTTTCACTACTTTCACTCTTCACCGGTTCCTTCTGTGAAATGGCACAAGGATCTTCCTAGATACTGATCGGCGGATGCAAGCTTGCGAGATGGAGGAGGCACGCCGTCGATGCTAATGACCGTCCATTTAGACCGGTTTGCCTCATGACTCGTTCAGGGAAAGACAGTCCGGAGAGGAAATATAGCACGATTGACGCTGATTGAGCTGGAATCTAAAGAACGAGCGTCTACATCGGGTACATTGATGGATGTAACCGAGTCGCGTTTCATCATGTTGCAAAGGAGTCTGAGAGAGAGTTCTCACGGCCAGTAGCACGCCAGAGAACATGGATGTCGCGATGCAGAGGATGAGCGCGAATCCAGGGAGACTGCACTGAGATCCTGCAAATCAAGGGGGTTTCAGCAGGCCTTTCTCCCACTGCGAAGACAATTCGGCATTCTGACGTGCATCAAAAAGCTAGCTGTTAGTCTGTGAGCTCAAATGTGGACAGGAAAAGTTTGTAACATCGGATCGAAAGAAGATGAGAGGCATTAAACATTTTTGGTTTCTCATTAGCATAGATAAGAGTAAAGATATAGGTAGTGGGTATAAAGTATTGACAAAGAATAGAAAGATCCTCTAGCTCATCGGTAGGGTGACCTCCTGACGGAAGAAGGCACGCGCGATCGTATGACGCTTTGTTGACTCTCATAGCTCTCTAGTCGATGTAGACTATTTGTAGGAGAACCGCCAACGTCAATCATCAGGCCTTGCCGTCCTCTCGGTGTGGTCCTGATTACAGAGTTGATGGTATCGATGGTTTGTTGAGATGGCGTACGATAAACAGTGTTGCCTGTCTGCGAGGTATGAGGTCGAGGCGTAGAATATGGGACTGCACGACGGGTGGTCGGAGAAGGTGTGCGTGCTACAGATATTGAAGCGCGCGGGGTATAGAAAGATGGTAATCTTGAGCCAGGCATACGGGCGCGGAACACAGACCCAGCGATAGAAGAGGATATGCTGTCGCTGCGGGATGAAATAGAGGATAAGCTTGATGTTTCGGAAGACGACAGTTCGGAGCTTTGAGAGTGAGCCATGTCGATGACGCGTGGAGGGAGTTGGTTCATATTCGCGAGTAGATGGGCGAACGCTGACATGAGATCTTCGAATTCAGCCTCGTTGATTGGTATAGGAGAAAAACGGGCATGTTCGTAACGTTGGACAAAGTCTTGACCGGCATCCGGGGGAATGAGGCCGAGGCTGGAGAGTTGAGCCAGATATGATCGCATATCTGCCGTCGGCTTCCTAGACAGCAAGCTCACAACCTGTTCGTCGGCAGTAGCGGTGCCATCCTTGGGAATGTCGAAAGATGTATCCGGAGGAGCTAGCGAAACAGCGCGAGCTTCCACAAGATTGGGCAGCTCCATGACAACAGTACGGAACTGGATATGGGGAGCGAGATTTGCGTCTAATTGAGAGGGAGAAGACCAGCCAGCGTGTGAGACTCGACCCCATGGAGGACGTTGTGGGTCGACTTGTACAATCTTGCCGACAGTTGTGGAATCACCATCATGACCATCATGGCTCGAATCGTCGTCTTGCTTCTTTAGCCCAATAAGCTCAGGTTGTAGATTCCTCGGCTTTGTCTCGAATGCAATCAAGGCGCATCGGTTCGCGGCCTTGACAACCTCCTTGCGAACATTTTTGCTGACCTCGCCGGGTTGTACTGGAATCCAAGACTTGCCGACGGCGGCCAGAACAGAGCGATTTGTATAGAGTCGACTCGAGTAGATGAAGAGGGTGAAGATAATGACCAGGACATAGACGCCGCCGATCTCGAAGACATATTGAAAAGCGCTGGCACGAAGAGCGGTATAGATAAGAGTCGCCGGAGTGATTGCCAGTAAGAGGAGGATGAGCAGGAAGAGGGTCGTGTAAGTTGTGCTGTAGAAGATACGGAAGAAGGGGATGCGAAAGGGAAGTCGCAGGCGCTTGACCATCTGGGGCAGGACATGCCCGAGGGCTATGGAAGGCTATGGCATGCAGTCGTGTTTATTATATGGATGGTTGTTGGATGTGAATAATTTTGCGATTCGCGATCATCACATGAAGGCCGGCCTGATGACGTCTCGCGATGGGCGTTGCTTGGCAGGAAGGTGCGAGATGGAGTTTTCAGTCGCGGAGAGGACGTCGCAAAGGTCGTGGAAGTACAGCGACGAGGTGGACACTCTGCTCGAGGAAGGCGCGAATCAGCCGACGGGTGGATGGTCGAGTCGTAGTCGAACGTGGAAAGAGGGCGAAATGATCAACAGTCGTCGCAAACACCCTCGATCCATGTGGCAGCGTTGCCAAGCCAAAGCTCAAACAATCTAATCACGAAACCATTCAGGTCCTAAATTCAGTCGCTTCTTCCTAGCAATTTCCAACCACCTCACACAACACAATGCCGTCTGCTGAACCGATATCCGACACGCAAATCCCCAGCCCACCGCCGGATCTCTCCAACAAGCTCCCTAAACTCATCCCTCGACGCAAGCAAGACAAATCAAATGAAGCTCCGTTAAAACCTCCGCCACCAACCCCCGCTCTCCCTAGTCCGCCGAAGGAGGAAGACGTCAAATATCAGCATCCTACACGTCGGATCTTGTCAAAGAAAGACCATGATCTCTTCCTGGGCTCGCCAACATGTGATCTAGTCACAGCCTTTGTGTTTGGTCTTTCCGACTCGGTCCGCCAAACCACTGTTTCCTCGGTACAAAAGGCTGAAAAGGAGCCCGTCATCGACACGATAGTGAACCTCTTGGACGAAGCAGAGCAAGCAGTGGCTCTATGCCCCGCTGAAGATGCTGGAGGCTCCCGCTTCGGCAACAAGGCCTTCATCACATACCTCGACAAGATTGAGACACTACTCAAGCCATGGCACGACAAGCTCGGTGTGACAGGTGCTGCTGCCCAGGATGAAGTCTCAACATACATCTTCCACTCATTTGGCAACAAGACTCGTATTGATTACGGCTCCGGTCACGAACTCAATTTCCTCATCTGGCTGCTGTGCCTGAACCGTCTCGACATCCTTCCTCAGTCCACCTTCCCACAACTCGCTCTCATCGTATTTCCTCGCTACCTCCGCGTTATGCGTGTCGTCCAATCCACATACTATCTCGAACCTGCTGGCTCCCACGGTGTCTGGGGTCTCGATGACTATCAATTCGCTCCCTTCCTGTTCGGCAGCGCTCAGCTGGTCCACCACCCTCACATTCGTCCCATGTCAATCCACAAGCCCTTGATCCTGGAGGAGTGTTCGAAAGACTATCTGTACCTCGAGCAAGTCGCATATGTCAACAGTGTCAAGAATGTCGATGGTCTGCGCTGGCATTCTCCCATGCTTGACGACATCAGTAGTGCAAAGAACTGGGAAAAGGTCGAGGCCGGTATGAAGAAGATGTTCGTCGCTGAAGTCTTGGGTAAGCTACCCGTCATGCAGCACTTCCTCTTCGGTGGTCTCGTGCCTGCAGTCGAAGGCATGAGTACCGAAGATGAGACCGACGTGGCTGGCGAGATGGAAGAAACAGAAGGTGGACAAGGTCAAGTTGCCCCAGAAGGCGGCATGAAGCACGTTCATGATCATAGCGGCAAGACTTGGGACGATTGCTGCGGTATCAAAGTCCCCTCTGCAATCGGCGCGATGCAAGAGATGAAGAAGCGTCAAGGCGGTGAATCTTTGAGGAGACTGCCCTTTGACTAGACTTTCTGGTTCGTCTTTGCTTAGCTCTATCTTCTACACAATGATACCCTCTTATCCATTCAAATGCCCTCCCGAAGATCAAGCTTCTGGAAGCTCATATAAACCCTTTCATCCCATAACTCAAACAATCACAAACAGATCGCAGGTCATACTTGATGGTGGCACTGAGCGACGAACACCTCAAAGGCTTGGCCCTCTTCCTGTTCATCAAGCCGTGCAGTGCCGACGTCGCTGCGTCGCTACGTCGCTACATCCCTCTATGAGGTCGCCGTCGCTTGCCTCCGGCGGGGCGCCGTGGAGGAAAAGATGAAGTCAAAGCAACCGAACAGTTGGATCGATTTATTCTCACCTCACTGGAGCGACCAGAGACAAGATGAGTGTGAGTCTACAGTAAATACAAAAAGCTTGTCTGGGGAATCCAGACGTATTGATTGCTATGTACCTCTGCAATGCACCATACACGAAAGTTGCGTGTATCCAAAATGTTGATTCAGCACCATCTGGACTACACAGCTGGCATTGCCAATCGAGAACGAACATGTCAAGGATAACGTCTACATCACCGATCAATTTGATCTGCGCAGATTTCATGAACTCAACTCACTCGAAATCGGTCAAAAGATACTGTTCACAAGACCCAGGTCGGAGTGTTCTGAGTCGAGATTGACAGGGTCATCCCTACTTGAAAAGATGCTGAAGAATGGATCGTGTCTGCCAAGCTAGTCTATTGATTCTATGTGAGAAGATGGCTACTCTTTCATCGCGGGCTAGAAAGATCGTTGCAGCGTGGTCGATGTATCACCAGCCCTGGTGTTCAGTTTCGAGACCTCACGGTAGGCGATCAGGCCAATCTGAGAGCAGAAGGAACGCCATTCTTTTCCTCATCAGTCAATTCAATCCCATAAATCTCCTTCAACGACTCAATTCGCTCATCCTCCGTCTTGCATTCCTTGATGACCTTGCGCTCACTTCCGATACTCTCTCTGATGGTGGCCTCGAAGAGAGTAACACTGCCAATAATCTTCTCTCGCTCGGGATCCATGATCATCCTCGTGGCCGTCATGTAACGCGTAAAGAACGAGTTGCCATGCGTAGATGTAAACCAAGACATCATCTCGTAATCCTGAGGTAAGAACTCCGTCTCCGTGAAACAGTAAGTAGGGATCCACTTGTTGTCTGCACCTTTGCTTGGATCATAGCAAACATCATAACACCACATCTTCGGTGCGTCTTCCTCTGCATACGACTCTCCAATCGCTCGTTGTTGGATCCGAATCTTCCTCGGAGCAATACTGATGGTTTCGTAATTGTCGCGTAGAGGATACGGCAAATTTGGCCCCATGGCTCCCATGCCTACATCAACCACATACCACTCATCCTCCAAACGCACGAGATTAAGCATATGATTCCATCCATCATACGTATGCGCCTGCTTCTCCCTGACCTCTGGAAAAGCACTCATCGCCCTTGACACTCTACCACCACAATTTCGTACTTGATAGCCAATAGACCGTAACACTGTGCCGAAGAAACTGTTGTTTTCCATACACCGGCCACCGCGGCGCTTTTTGACGAACCAGGTGTACAGGTCTGATAAGTCGAGGGTCACTTTTTTGTTGGCGGAGTAGTGGAGGATGAGGTTTTCGAAGGGGATGGCGGTCGTGTGATGGCGACATAGCGCTTCTAGTAATGGAAGACCATATTCTTTCGTCCTCGCGAGAGCGGCATCTTTCAAAACAGGCGAGTCGAGATATTTTGGAGAAAGGTTGATTCTGGTGAAATAATCTTGTAGTTCGGTGGTGCTGTAGCGACGACGGTTTGATGCTTCTGGCAGCTGAGTGAGAGCGGTTGGTGTGGTGTCAGTCATGTTGTTGATGTGAAAAGAGTTGGAACGTTCAGAAGATGATGAGCAATCCTTATATTAGGAAGGAGCTTGGTGATAGAGTAATCTATAAGTGGAAACGGAAATCTTCCGCAGCGTCGCATGATGATACACTCTAGGACCATGTCCGTGCGAACGAAATGGTCATCAGCTTGCAACGCCCCATCTTCTCCTGGTTCTTCCACCTGTCTCGAGTCTACAGCTATCAGCCCTCACACGAGATTCTTCCACATAATCGAGGATAGCTTGTGGTACATTACGCATGCCTTGCGACTGCCTCAATACCCTTACCGACCGTCAAAATACTTGATCGATGGAGCTTGACGGCAATTCGTGATAAGCCCCTTGACGCTGGTTATTCGGCACACTGATAGCTTGATGTTGATCACCTCAAATGCATTGTCGATTAGTTGGTATCTTTCAATTCCCAACCCGCGTCGCCTTATCCTCTCTTAGCGGGCCATGATCGATCTTGCCCCGCACTCATATCATCACCTCGCTGGTAATGAAGAGTATCTTTATTGAGATATCGAAGAGCTGTCGAACATCTGTGGTACGACTATTTTGCCATCAACATCAGATATCATGACCAGCAGGACTACCGATGAGTTCCACGTCGCTATCGTTGGTGAGGCTGCCCAGAAAGCTTGTATTGGCGATGGCTCACTCCATGACTTCTCAAGGTGCCGGCATTGGTGGTTTGGCTCTAGCAATCAGTCTACACAAGAAGGGCGTCTCGTTCACCTTGTACGAAGGTGCGAAAGAGTACTCCGTCGTAGGGTAAGAAGCTACAATTCAGATGCTTGCACGTATCTATCTGACCGTATCTCAGCGCTGGCATTGGTTTTGCTCCAAATGGGATGAGAACCATGGACCTGATTGAGCCGGCTTTTCGCCCTCTGTATGAAAAGATATGTGTTGGGAACAAAGGCGAACAAAACCGGAACATCTTCTTCGAAGGTATGCTTCTCGAGGAGGGCCTCGGTATGTGCAACAACTTCAGCTCATCTGAACGATGCTGTGGTGCTGATCTTGGATAGGTCAAGATCAGCCATGGTTCGGGGATTCTGCATGGGGCCACCCTCAATTCAATCGCAAATCTGTTTGTCACATCTGCCTCCGTTGATCCAAAGCTTGTACTGATTTGAGTCAGGCACACCGAAAAGAGCTGCTTGAGATCATGACCAGCTTTATCCCGATCGAAAATGTCAAATTCAACAAGTATCTTGAATCCATCGAACAGCACTCTGACAAGGTCTTTCTCAAGTTTGCCGATGGTGAGGTAGCCGAGGCGAGCGTGCTCGCCGGTGCCGATGGCATAAAGAGTATTGTTCGAGAACACGTACTCCGGCCATCTCACCCTGAAGGAGTGGCTCCAGTATACGCAGACGCCTACTGCTATCGAGCAGTAATCCCAATGTCCGAAGCCTACCCAATACTCGGAGATCTCACAGATGTTGCAAAGTTCTACTTTGGCCACAACCGGAGTGCAATCACTTATCGCATCTCAGGTGGTGAAGAACTCAACTTTTTGTTTTGCGTGGCAGACCCAAAGCCATGGGCGCTGGGAGAGGCCGTGACGGAAAAGACGACACACGGGACTATGATGGCTGATTTCGAAGGCCCTGGTGTCGACGCTCGCTTTATCAAGTTGCTTGCCAAAGCACAACCTATCAAATGGGGGTTCTTCCACCATTGGCGGACATCTACTTACCACAGAGGTCGCGTTGTCCTGCTGGGCGACGCCGCACATGCGTCCCTGCCATTCCAGGCTGCGGGTGCTGCTCAAGGATTGGAAGATGCCTTAGTCTTGTCAAATGTGCTTTCCAAGATTGCCGATACGCACGTAGACTCTGTCAACCCGATGACGTCTATTGAAATAGCTCTGGAAGCGTACGGTTTGGTGCGACGTCCTCGAGCTCAGAAACAGTTGGAACAGTCCGCGGAGGTCGGAGAGATGATCTTCTTCCAGCATGAGGAAGCAGGTTCGGACATGAGCAAGATACTGCCTAGACTACAGGAAGAGAGATTTGACTGGCTCTGGTTCCATGACATAGAAGACGACGTCAACAAGGCTCTGGCGAGAATGCATGAGCAGGGGATGCAGTGAAACCTTGACAGCATATCAAATAAGTAGCTCTTCCA
This sequence comes from Aureobasidium leucospermi, assembly GCA_019775405.1. NCBI lineage: Eukaryota > Fungi > Ascomycota > Dothideomycetes > Dothideales > Saccotheciaceae > Aureobasidium > Aureobasidium leucospermi. The sequence goes on along the minus strand of JACWFU010000035.1, from coordinate 240,706 downwards.
AGCACGCGTGCTACTCTACCGGAATCATTCCACAACTCCTTGACAACCAGAAGTCAAACCACTCGACAAAGCTCTTGAAGCATTGTTCCTTCGCCCACATTTGGTAAGGATCGGACATATCAGGTCGTGTCTGAACACATTAGTATGCTTTAGTCTCAACACATATCAAGACGAACTCACTGCAAACCCATGTCCTACACCCGAGTATACCTGCATGTTAAATTTCTTCTCGCCTTCGGTCAAAATCTCAACTGTTCGGGCGCGCGATTCAGGTAGAAACAGGCTATCTGTGGTCGGCGCGGCGATACATAATGGAGCTTGCAAAAAGTCAGTAGCTTATTTTGGAAACTTGAAATGCTTACTCACCGTCAACGCCGAAGACATGGCTTTCTTTCATGAATGAAGGGTGAGCTATCGCTCCTGCTTTGCAAATGCCGTCTTTGGACAGTTGTTGACACACAATTCGTGCACCCCAGCTTTATAGAATATGTTAGAATTTGAGATAGAAGTATCAACAAGACACCAGAACTCACCAGTAACCAACACAGGCAAATTTGACATTGTCAGGCGTGCCGTATATTGATTTTACAGCTTCAACCCACTTCGCAGCAACTTCTTCTGAAGACTTCAGATGCTTCTCACACCAAGCTTCAAAGTCGAAATTCGGATCACTCAATGGCGTCGTGGTGTGCTTGGACACAGCGTCCTACAACAATCAGCACATATATCCCTCCCAATTCACTCTATACAAGCATACCCCCAGAAAATAGTCAACCCCCAATGTCAGATACCCACAAGACGCAAAAGCGTCCATCAGAAGAAAACTATTTCCATGCAAGCCGAAAGCGTCCGGGAAATATAGTAGAATATTGCCGTTTGCAGTGTCAGGGGCTGGGGTGGCTATGTATGTTTCTATGCCTTCTATGTGTACTGTTTTGCCTTGGGGTTCTCCGGTGTGGAAGGAGCCTTTGAGGCAGCAAAGGTCGGCTGGTTTTGCGAGTATGGGGTCTGTTCTGTCGCTCATGCTTGTTTAGTCCCACAGTATTGCGATTGTTGAAATTCGTGACGATTGGACGAGATGAAGATATCGTGTTGACAGAAGAGATGGCAGTTGAGGACGAGTTGAGTCACCGAAGGATAGCTTGCTCCTCCGCCGCTGCCCCACAACTGCAGAGCAGATTGGTGAGACGATGATTCAGCTCACTCGTCGCGAAGACCTGACCGTTAACCATACTGTGTCATGACTATCTTCCAAAAACATTGCCTCTACTACCTTCTCGTTGTTTCATGAGCGACGATGACCTAGAAGAACTAATAACAACCTGCCGCGTCTGGTCAAAAAAGATGCTGGTAACAGCAAAACGAATGATTCCGCTGAGGCTCGAACTCAGGACCGCCTGTGTGTTAGACAGAAGTGATAACCAACTACACCACAGAACCAATTGTTGAAGAAATCTTGAGCACGTGCTAAGATACAGCTTGACAATGTATGGCAGCCACATGGCAATGTTTCGGGCGTGATCGCTGCGCTCACCATCTCTCTGCTTCAGAGAAATCGTCGGCTCAGACAAAGTGATCTCGCATCGCGGGGACTACCATCGAAAGCCATCGATAATAGACAGGGTAATGGACTTGTCGCAGTTCGCAAGTAAGCTTGTGCATTTCGGCCGCTACACACTGGCCGTGACTGACATGGTAAAACATCCAATCCATCATCCCCTGAGCCCCTATCACCATTCCACACAATCAGAGACCAATAACACTTCCAGAGTTCTTAGCTGCCCAAACAGCAGTCGCGCCCTTGATCAAAAGCCCCAACATGGTAATCTCGCTAGCAGCGAAGATTCCAAATCTTATCATGACGGGATTGGCACTTGCTTGCACAATACTATGCACAACTCTGAGTCCAACATAGAGCCATGCCAAATTAGCCTCTGTAGCCATGAAATTGGTGGTCAACGAGGCTGGAGAAGTTGATGCATAGAGGGCCAGTCCCAATGCGACGGCGTAGAAGCGAGTAGGTGCTTCGTGGAGGTGGTCGTAGTTGTCGGCTAATGTCATTAGCAACAAATTCAGAGGCCTTGTAGGAGAAGTAAGTCTTACCCTTCCATCTCACAGAAGCAGGAATTTGATTGTTAAGTTTCTCCTTCGAAAAGTTCGGGTCGGTTTTGACCTTGTATTTTGTCATTGCTGGTAGGCGGGTTGCGTACATCCAGCCTTCCATTGCGAAAGTCCAGCCCACTAGGGCGAAGACAGGGCGAAGAAGTGATTGCACTGCAGCCATTGTGATGTTCTCAAAGAAACGCAAAAGTGAACTTCGGTATGGCAGAAAATTGGGACGAGGATGTTTATGGGCTGGACGAGGTTGCAGAGATGAGGGGAAGTGGTTGGTTTTCTAGAACCTTATACTGCTGCCTCGGATGGCTGTCTTGGCGGAGATCTGACATGCATCGGGAAGGATCATTATTACAAGGAACATGATTTGAGTGCATCCAAGTGTGTGTTCAAACGGTGTTCATGGTCTACAGTTTCTGCTGTAATGGCATGATCGTCAGGCAAAAGGAAGCTTTATATACAAGTGGTGTACTACGACCACATATAAGAGTACAAAGATCGGGAAATATCTCGTGAATGTTTGGTTTTGAGGGTTTATTCTCATCAGTACATGATGGGGTCAAAGCAACCCAAGTCCGGGCTGGATCCAGCAGGATAGCCATATGCCTGTAGCAAAGTGAGTGCTCCGGTGTTTTGTGTACAAGTGTGTGAGTCTGTGAGAAGACTTACGAGTGCGTCAAGTTAGGCCACGCCGGAGAAGGAACCCACTTGACCCAAGATGAGCAGGAGTCAGTCATCAGAGCCTTTGTTCGCTCCGTAGATGACAGAATCCCGATCATTGCTGGTATTACTGGCGAAGGTACCGAAGTGGCCACACTGGAGGCTAAGCGCGCCAAAGATGCTGGTGCAAAGGCCGGTCTTCTCTAATTACCCTTCCCATGGTTGGTTGCGCTTCGGATACCATAATGGTGCACCTCAGGATCGCTACCGCGTCGTTTCCGAGACCAGCAAGCTTCCTCTCATCCTGTTCCAATACCCCGACAACACCAAGGCAATATACAGCTTGCAGACTATGCTCGACATCTCCGCACAACCTGGCGTAATCGCGATGAAGAGCGGTGTCCGCAACATGCGCCGCTGGCATGTCGAGATCCCCATCATCCACAAACAGCGTCCTGAACTCCAGATCCTTACCTGCCACGACGAATACCTCCTGCACACAGCCTTTGATATTGACGGCTTCCTTGTCGGATGCGGAAACATCGCTCCCGAGCTTCTGATCCAGATGATTGAAGCAGGCAAGGCCAAGGATTACGCCAGAGCTAGACAACTGCACGATCAGCTGCTGCCGTTGACCAAAGCCGTTTACCACCGTGGTAGCCATATGGAAGGAACTGTGGCGCTGAAGCATGCGCTTGTTGCTAGAGGCATTCTCAACCACGCTACCGTGCGCTCGCCACTGATGCCCCTTGCTGAAGGTGCAGACAAGGAGATTCATGCTGCAGTCCAGTTCGCAGACTTGCCTAAGATCAATGCCAGCAAGCTTCAGTCGAATGGAAGCAATGGAACAAGTGGATCAACGAACGGATTCCACTGATACACAGGGGGTAGTTGGCTGAGGGGTACGATGTAGACTATTTTCATCTTTCATATTTCCAAATCTATCACTTCTCAAACCAGTTTCCTCGAATGACCAAGATTGATTTAGTCCCGCGCTTGTTCCACTTTAGTACACTGATCGGTCTCATATGGGTGTGCAGAGGTCGCATCGGTGCTGTATTTCGTAAAGTATCTTCCTCGGGCACAAAAAGTTTGGGCTCACGTATGCCAACACGAAGACCGAACATCCAAGGTTGTTTCAGGGACTTTGTCTACGACGCAGAACATTATATGATTCATTTTTACTGGCAGAAGACCGGACCAGTGAGCCTTGTGTGGGTTGATTCTGTAGGTGTTGCGATGCCAGATTCAATGATGAGTCTAAAAACGTGTAATTAGACTCTCCGAGCCTCTTCTGCCAAAACAACCACCTGATACGATTTGATCGGATTCCAAGACTCATGGAAACTGGTCAGAGGAAGTCATAATTCATCAGAAGTACCGTAGTCGATGCGGTGACTGATTTTGAGTATGGCTGAGGGCATGACCCTGGTCTACTCAATGGTGCAGCAAATCAAATTGCACGAAACATGTTGTGGTGTCCAATTCCACCTCTTGAAAGTTATTTGTGATATGCTTGTGATAACGCTTGCTTCCATGTATGCTTTGGGCTTGATGCGAGTAGAATTGAGGGACGATTTGGAGGCTGGGTTCATCGTGACAGCAGTGTCGTGGGTATGGTTAATGAGTGACCACAATCATCGTGCTGATGGAGGGTTTGTACGACCGCGTTCGATGACCTGTATATCAGTTCTGGCTCATCAAACGTAGTTTAGTAGCAGATGTGGTTTGCAGGAAGTCCAGACAGAGAAGTTGCAAGAGCTGCTTGGCTTCGAGGCTTTACAGAGCAATGAGATGATCTGTGGCTCAAGTCGCCTCCCTTTTCAACAATATACGCACCCATTGCTATCCTTCAAGATAACGAGTGCATACCATTTCGGCCGATGACTTCTGGTGGCACCACTGTAAAGCCAAACTGTCCTTTCTGAAGAATGATTTGAATTTCGGCCGACGAACAGCGGTCAACACAACGGCTGAAGCTTGCTACGTCATCCAAGTTCGCGATAAGAGCTGCTTATCAGCTCCGGAGCACCCTAAGTCCGGCCTGATGCATCATGATTCTCCAACTCCGGCTGTGAATGACAATGTAAGGGCCGCGGTGACATACTCCGCTGCTTGCCGTAGGCTAAAAGGACGGCCATACCAGTAAACTCCGGCCCTCGAAGCTCTGGATTTACGCTCGATGATGAGATCACCGTGTCTTGGGAACGGCTTTTTGTGGTGGCTATAAAGATAGGGAAGGTGCGGCCCCCAGCTGGGATATCACTTTTTGTCCATTGACACCTTTTTATCCCTACCAAAACACATATACAACAAAATTCTCACAAAATGTCTGGAACCGATTACAAGTTCGAGGGCTGGCTCGGTCACGATGCTGAGTCCGTCAAGGGCAACATGAAGTGGGGTGAATTCGAGCCCAAGCAGTGGTCTGAGGATGATGTCGATATCAAGGTCTCTCACTGTGGTATCTGCGGTTCTGACCTTCACACCTTGAAGAGTGGTTGGGGAGAGACACCATACCGTAAGTGGTCCCGGCTCTTTCTACTCTGATGATTGTAATCGCTAACAATTCTGCTCTAGCTTGCTGCGTAGGCCACGAGATTGTTGGCAAGGCCGTCAAGGTCGGAAGCAACGTGAAGCACGTCAAGGTCGGCGACAGAGGTATGACTCCAATTGAGTTCTATCGAAGCTTGACTAGCGTACTGACTTTTTTCCAGTCGGTGTCGGCGCTCAATCCCACAGCTGCGGCAAGTGCGAGGACTGCAAGAATGGCGACCAGAGCCATTGCTTGAACGGAACCAACACATACGGCGACAAGTACAAGGACGGCTCCGGCAAGTCCTACGGAGGTTATGCAACCTACGCCCGTCACCCGGGTGCTTTCACATTCAAGATCCCCGATGGTCTTGATAGTGCCGAGGCCGCTCCCATGCTCTGCGGTGGTGTTACCGTCTACTCGCCATTGAAGAACTACGGTGCCGGACCCGGAAAGAAGGTCGGTATCGTCGGTGTCGGTGGTCTTGGTCACTTCGGTGTCCTGTTCGCCAAGGCCCTTGGAGCTGATGAGGTTGTCGGTATCTCTCGTAAGGCAGAAAAGAAGGACGATGTCCTCAAGCTCGGTGCCGACAGATACATTGCTACCGATGACGACGACAAGTGGGTTGAGCACAACAGACGTTCCCTTGACCTCATCGTCTCGACCGTCTCATCTGGCAAGATGCCTCTTGATGGCTACCTTGCACTTCTCAAGACAAAGGGCACTCTTATTCAGGTCGGTGCCCCCGACGGTGGTGAGCTCCCTAACGTCAACGCCTTTACCCTTATCATCAACGGCATCAAGATTGGTGGTAGCGCTATTGGCAGCCCCGAGGAGATCAACGAGATGCTCCAATTGGCCGCCGACAAGCAGATCCACCCCTGGATTCAGAAGCGTCCCATGAAGGATGCAAACGCCGCCATTGTCGATATGGAGGCTGGCAAGGCTCGTTACCGTTACGTCCTTTGCAACGACGAGTAAACGCATTATGACACGACTTTTTGGAAAAGCCTTCATTTGGAAGAAGGATAAACTCTTGAAATTTTGGACCTAGATAGAGGTAGATGCTTTAGTATGAAATACACATCATGATATTGAACAAACAAATCCGTCTCGTGGTTCCTCAAAGAACGTATCTGAAGTGGAGATTCTCCTTGTCGGTGAGGTCTCGGAAGGCAAGTCGATCAGCATCGTCTTTATTGAGGTCAAGCCCATCCCTTCGCTTGTTTTCGCGCCACATAACGTAGTACAATGTCAGGGAAGCAGTAATAGTGATGCAGTAGAAGATAATTAAGCCAGTCCAAAGCTCAGGGTAGTGTTGACGGCGAGTCTCGCTCTTGATAAGCTGCGGACCAACAATATTACCGACACAGTATGCGACAAAGATTGCAGCACTCATGAAACTCTTCTTCGTTGCACCGGCAACATTCGACATACCCAGTGCGATGATCAGCGAGACCACAGGACCGAAGAAGCCGATGATTGAGTAGCCTACTACAGGCGCAGCGGCATGGTGAGTCCAGTCTGCTTTCCAGATCATAGCGCAACCAGCGATGACAGGAAGACAGCAGATGACCAGGATGATGATCCTGACGTTTCGGATATAGAGAGGTATGAATCCGGCAAGTAGAATACCCAGCCAGCTAATACCTCCAACAGGAAATTGCAAGAGGATGGACTGTAGAGTATTCCAGCCGAACGTGCTGACGATCAAAGGTCCAAAGCCGGCGACAGCACCATTGACAGTGTAAGCGCACATCATCATGATGAAGACGAGGTAGACTTTGATGTCCAGTAGCGCTTCCTTGATTTGATACATCTTGATCTCCTTGCAGCGGACTCCAGTCTGACCTTTGCGAAGTCTCTCAACAGCAACAATACGCTCTTCGGGAGTCAAGAACCAAGCGCTTACTGGCGAGTTTGGAACCAGAAAACACCAGCCACCGAAGATGATGGTTAGTGCTCCAGCAAGCAGATAGATGTATTGCCAGCGTGTAAGGTCGCCGCCAGTGATCTGACCAAAGCCGTAGTTGAGTGCACTTCCAATAATAGTGAACAGACCAGTTCCAGAAAACCACCAGGCTTGTCGAAATGTCTGCTCGCGTTGGGTGTAGTAGCCAGACACAATGCAAGAGAAGCCAGTAGGGATGATGCTTTCGACAAAGCCCAGAGCAAATCGTTGCACAAATAATCCACGCCAGTCTTGGACCGCAGCAGTCAACATGCAGATACCGCCCCAAAGCACAACGATCGGACCAAGAATCTTTCCGATGTCGAATTTCTGCAAAGCAAAACTCATCGGATACAACCCACAAAACATTCCGAAGTAAAACAAACTCGTCGCCCAACTCAATCTATCCGTACTCGTCGTCGCCGGAGTAGTCGTGCGATCAATCACAGTAAGGTGCAAGTCGGCCGTCATTCCGAATAGAGCTGCACTTCCCAAGATGGCTTTGTCGTAGTATACGAGTCCATATCCAATGACCATTGGTGGCATTAGAAAGAGGTCGATCTTTCTGACAACTCGGCGTTCGAGAGCCGGGTCGATTGCTCGAGCCCTGTCGCCAGCTAGTGCTAAAGCTTCATCTTTTGTTCCTGTAGCATCTGTTGTTGATGTTTCGGCAGACGCTCGCACCGGCGACTTTTCCCGTAGTTGAGCTTCTGAAGCTTCCATCACGACCCTGAGGATAGTAACTCGCAATAATGAGTGCCTGAGGCAACAATTTTGGCTTTGGTCGACTGGTCCGACACTTACAAAATATTGATCCTACCTTCTGGACATATATGCGGTTATATCCATGTCGTGACTCAATGCATGAAAATTTTGCTGAGATCCCACCTTGGTGGTTGCTTGCCGTGTTTAGCCAAGTCGAAGGATTGGCTTCCCAGCCTTGTCGGAGGTGTTTTCTGAGGACCTCCGGCTTCTCCGGCTAAATGCAGCCGATGGCGGAGCTTGCACCTTCCTCATCAAGATTCTTCGACTTCAACAACAACATCTAGTGGCATGTGAAGACATCGTCCTGACCGAACACCTCAATCAGGTCGCGAATGCTTGTGGGGTTTGACGACTCTTATCGAGTGTCAGGCCCAACGCGACATGCCCGCTTCTCACAACCCCACCAGCCTCCACGAATTACTTGTGAATCTGAAAGGACAGTCGTTGAAAATCGCCAACACTGTGTGGTTGCAAGCACGTAGACTATATCGTCTATCGTCTGCTTAAGAGTCGTTTTACTATACAGAATGAAAGCTCTTCCTACAGTCTGAAGCAACCTCGTGCTCATTTCACTGGAGAACATCTGTCTCATCGATCCACCAAGGTTTTGATCCGCCACGAACAGGTCAAAACTAGGCTCGTATTGATTCCGTCCTCGATTCTATAGCAAGAGAGGTAAGGGAGTGGAAGCCGGCCTCGATGCAGTAGCTCTTCAGAGAAGTTCAACGGCGCGAAACGCTGCGGAAGCAAATTGAATCCGCAGCACCTCGCGATGCATACTCTCACTGCTCGCACATGGAGACCGGCCCAACAAAAGGCTTGTCTCGGCCTGAGGAACTCGATCTGGAAGCCTCGAAGTCCACGGCCAAGTTTTCTGGACGTCTTGGAAGTTCGCGTCAGCCCTGTCATGTGCACTGAGACATACGAGCGTTTGAGTCAAACCTGTCAGGCTTCAGAAAAACATACGAACGCTTGCGTCAGCCCTGTCACTGTTGACCAACGAGGGTGCCGAACAGTGACCGTACTCTGATCTTTTGTAGGTTCCCTAGGATATTACTGCAACAAAGCTGTATTGTGTTCATACAGACACTGACATCAAACAAGCACATTCAGGTTGTAGCAGCTTTCAAAGTCCCTCCATAGATGCCGTGCTACACGACACCTAGCCGGCCATAAAACTGCGATGCAGCCAATCATTGCCGCAACTTTGTATGAGAAAGGCTCTCCGTATTTCTGAACCTTGAGGCAAGTTCGGAGGGACCAAGCTTGTTATCGACAGCCTTACAAGGCTGGAATCAGACAGAGTGTAGGAAGTTGTGCCTGGTATCTCGCGGCGTCTCCGCTCGAGACACTTTTGGGCTCCATACCGGACCTCAACCTTGGGCCAAGGGCTTGTCGTGTTCGAACTCTACAGATCTTGGGTTTTGAATTGTCACCACATCGGCGTAGTGGGAAGTCAGATATAAAGTGTGAAGGTATCTGCTTCAAAACACTCACCCATAACCATCCATTACCTATCTTCTTCTACCCCTAAGAATATTCTCGTCGCCTACACCATGAAGCGCGGTATTGCTGCTCTGGCATCTCTTGCCTCACTAGTCAGCGCCCAATCGATCAACATCGCCGGTATCCCTGTCGCTACCCCGACTGGCGTTTTCAATCTTCCAGTTGTCTATGCTACGGCTGGTCAACCTGCAGTCACTGCAACCACCTTGGCTGTTTCTGCCACCGCATCTTCCGATCCCAGCGCAACTAGTCTGATCGATGCTGCAGCCCGTGCATCTGTGGGTGCTTCCAGTGTCCAAAGGCGTCGCATGAGAAAGCGTGACGGTACTTGTGCACCTCAACCCAGCGGTATTACCCATCAGTCATCTCCTGATACCCCTGCTGGTTTTGTCGCCGACCCGTACTATGCTCAAGCCGCCAACAATGCAGCCGCCCCAGCTGGATATACCGCTATGTTCACCAACCTGAATGCCTCCAACTCGGCCAATCAGTACATGGGCTACACTTTGTTGCCTTCATACGACGTACAGAGCTGTGCCAGTAAGTGCTCTGCCATCACTGGATGCAACTCGGTCAACATCTACTTCGAGCGTGATCCTACCGTAAGCTCTGTTTCCTTCTCAAAGTTGTTAACACTAACCAGTGACTTAGCTCGATCCCAACGCAATCAATTGCCCCAACCCCGCCTCCACAATCAATGTGAAGTGTGTATTTTGGGGTGATGTCGTTGGCCTGATCAACGCGAACAACTATGGCCAATGGCGTGACTCCTTCCAAGTCCTGATTGCCGGCAGCAATGGATATGTCAGCAACGCTCTTCTGCCTAAGCCCACCAGCTCTTCTAGTGCTGCCCCCACCTCGTCAGCCACAAGCACTTCTCCCACCGCTGTCTCTTCATCCTCTTCCACCACATCTGCCGTAGCGGCACCCACTCTTTCTATCCTGAGTGCCTTCTTCGGTCAACAAGATATCACCTCACTCGCCCAGACAAAGCTCAAGTCCGGCAATGGATACTACCTCGACACCTTCAACCTCGTCCCCACTCTCGGCGTGGACCCCTGGGTCGGTAACCCCAAGCTCATCACCCTTCTGTACATGAACGGCACCACCCTCCGCACTTTCGCCATCTCCGAAGCCGAAGGTCGCGACTCTCTATTCCCCACCTACACCAACTGCGACGGCTGGAACTGCGTAGGCAACGCCGTCACCGTTTCCCCTCCCGCCAGCTCCCCCATCAAACTCGTCTCTGTGGTATACGGTGATAAGCAAATCACCCAGAAGAGTGTTTACACCTATATCTACAATCAAGCTATTTTTAAAACTACTATGAATGTTGGTAGCTGGTTGTTTGGCTATAACCCTGTTTTGATCACTAGACCTGGGTACAAGGCTAGTTGTGTGATTTGGTATTATTCTGCTGCGGATAATTATCAGACTCTGAGGGCGTTTACTGGAAAGGATGATGTTGCTGCTGATGGTGATAGATTTGCTTGGAATGGGTCGGACTTTGCTTTGGTTTAGAAGTGTTGTGTAGATAGAGAATACTCGGGTGTTTTTGATTTCTCCATGTGCTTCTTGATTGTCCCAATACCGGGTGTAGAATAATAATGCATGAGAACTCCTCAAGGAGATCTTTATCCGGCCCTAGCGACAAGTCACAACTCCTGAAGCCCCAGCCTCCGAAGCGACTCTTGCGCTCGCATGTGAAGATACTGCCTTGCCAATACGCCCGTCCAACCTGTCCAGCTCAGTTTCCCAAATCAAGTCGCTTGACCAAGATCTTCCAGCTCGATCTTCGCATCCCAAAGCTTGACCCAACCATGCAGCTAAGCTCAGCGGAAAACGATCATCAATCTCCTCTTGACAAGCCTTTCAATCTCATTGTAATCCAAACAGATACAAGCTGCCACCTGATACCTTGTCGCCATGATCAAATAGTCAAACTCAACCATTTCCTCAAATTCAACCATTTCCGCCCGGAAGTATGTGTTGACATGGCGGCTGTGTCTTGATCCACGCTAATATTCCCGACAGTTACTGAAGTGTGTTCCGATCTCTCTCTTGACATGCTTCAGCGAGTTCGTGCCGAGACAAACGATAATAGGGATCGTCCTCCGCAGTTTTGATCCTCTCGTGGACTTTGACGACATGCTCTAGTAGCTCAATCCCTCGATCTGCTTGCTCATCTTCGATGTATGCTACGGCAAGCTCGTACCGCGTTGCAAGACTAAGACGATTGTCTTCATTGATACCTTGACAGACTTGCACGACGAGCTCTAGCAGCTCAATGCCTCGATCTGCTTGCCCGTTTCTGATGTATGTTATAGCAAGATTGTGCTGCGCTGCAAGACAATTAGGATGGTCTTCATTGATACCTTTCCAGACTTGCACGACGTGCTCTAGTAGCTTAATAGCATCTTCGAATTGTCGGTTCTCTCGATATGCCATAGCTAGTGAATGCTGCGGTGCTAGTCGGTCAGGATGGTTCTCCCTAAGGGTAGCCTCTTGGATATTGACGACGTGTTCTAGTAGCTTAATAGCATCTTCGACTTGTTCGTTCTCTCGATATGCTCTAGCTAGTGCGTGCTGCGATGCTAGTCGGCCAGGATGGTTCTCCGTAAGGCAAGTCTCTCGAATCGCAACGACGTGTTCTAGTAGCTTAATAGCATCTTTGACTTGTCCGTTCTCTTGATAAGCTATAGCTAGCTCGTGCTGCGATGCTAGTCGGGCGGGATGGTTCTCCGTAAGATTAGTCTCTTGAATGTTAACGACGTGTTCTAGTAGCTTGATAGCATCTTCGACTTGTCCGTTTTCTCGATATGCGATAGCTAGCGCGTGCTGCGATGCAAGTCGGTCAGGATGGGTCTCCGTAAGACTAGTCTCTTGAATGTTAACGAACTGCTCTAGTAGCTCAATAGCATCTTTGACTTGTTCGTTCTCTCGAAATGCTATAGCTAGCTCTTGCTGCAATGCAAGTCGGTCAGGATGGGTCTCCTTAAGATCTTCGACCCTTACAACATGTTCCAGAAGCTCGATGGCCTTCGAACTTTGCCGGTCTCTGTTGTATACTACGGCAAGCGTGTACTCCAGTCCGAGAGCCAATTCGTCTGCTGCGGAACTGGCTCTGACGACGTCGAGAGCGTACTCTAGCAGCTCGATTGCCTTCTTGTAATGTCCAGCCTTACGATAATAATGCCCAAAATCGATGGCACTGGTTCCTACCAGCACATTGTCCAAGAAACCATCTTCATGTACAGCCTTCAAGGAACCGATCAGTATATCGACATGGTTCAAGAGCTCTTGATTTACATCAGGGCCTGCCACTTCGGTGACCTCGAGTGCCGTAACTGTTTTAACAAGGTAGATAGACTCCTCAAGGGTTTTTTGCCGCACATTTGACTTCATTCGGATTTGGAGCCAATCACGTATGACAGGATGAACGCTGAACCAGGAACCTGTGTCTTTGGAGTACTTTCCTGTGTTGCTGACAAGTGAAAGCTGCTCCAAGTTGCGTGTGACTTCTTGGAATTGGGCGCCTTTCCACTCCCTGCCAGGAATGATGAAGCGGGATGTTCGCTTGGGTTTTCTTATGATCTTCCGACACAAAGATCTGAGCCACTTCGATTTGGTCTTCTGGGCACATCTCAGACTATCTTTAGGGCCAGCCTCATCATCGCCATCACCGTTGTTAGAAATGCTGGTAAACAGTTCCAGCCAACCGGACGAGTGAGTAGTGTCGTGATATTCTCGGAATATGTGTTCACCGATCCGTGCTGGGTGGAGAAAAGCAGATATACTCAGAAATTGAGTTATGCACTCTTTCCGACCTGGATTGGCAGGCTCGACCTGTTGGAAACTCATCTCCCATGTCGTGTAAGCAGTTAGGGCTATCTGTTTCTCCGAGTCATTGAAGTGCTTGTTGTATTCCCAATCAGTCTCTTCATAATGCTGCAAAATTTTCACTTTGCGGCTCTCGTACGCTGCCATGAAATCAGGGATAGACAACTTGTGGAAAGAGATATAGGCCGCAGCTTGGTCGATAGCGAGTGCAAGACCACCCAGTCGCTGGAGAAGTTCGGATCGTTCTTGTTCGTTGGTCCCACTCAGCTTGTTCTGCAAGAGAACGTGACCACCATCATGCTCCATGGATGGGACAGCTAGGAAGTTCCCTTTTTCAGGCCGTGCGTAACCACCCGACGCTTCGTGACGGCTGGTGAGAATGATGAAGCCGCGTCCATCTACACAAGTTAGCCTTAACAAACGACTTTGCGTTGAAAGAAGGCTGCTTACTTGTAGGCAGATATGGTCGCAATTTGTAGCTGGAGAGATCATCATAGTTGTCAAAGACGAGTAACCACTCTTCTTCCAGATTGGCGAGCTTCTTTTGAACGAGATCAATCTTCTCGTCTCTATCGCGTGGACTAGTTGCAGCTAATGGGTCGAACTTCTTTGCAATTCTTTCGAACCCGCCTTGGACGGAGGCGTCCGAGGTAGCATCAATCCAAAAAATAGCCTGGAATCGGGAACGTGAGCGCCGGCAATATTCCAAGGCAATCTGACTCTTCCCTTGACCACCCATGGCCTGCAGCACAAGAACAGGCGGTTTGGTCGTAGCATCTGCAACCTGTGAGAAAGCAATGTCAATCTGTTTCAAGACCTCCTTGCGTCCCGAGAAAGACGAGACCGCGGTAGGTGGAACATCGTAGAAGGTCCGCCGAGCGGCCTTTGCTTGTGACAGACACTGTGCGACATTGGCAACATATTCCTTAACATGTCAGCAAACAACATGCTGGATTGCTACAATGCACGTACCCGCTGAATTGTGGCGAAGGATTCGTCGGTTTTTTCTGCAAAGACTTAGCTAAGTATCCGATTCCTCATGCAAAGTCTTCAATATACACACTCTGCTTCAGACTCAAATTGCCAACACAGTCTCGCACTCGGGACTTCTGCCCTGTATGAGTCAAATATGCCTCCGAAGCTGCTTGGATCGCTCCTTCCATCTTATATTCGGCAAGCCCCACACTCTGCAGTCCTTGCTCGACATTGAAGCGGAAGTATCGCTTCTCATCGAAATGTCTGGCCCATCTCGCGATGAACTTGCGATCTGTGGCTTCAGTCTCAGTCGCAATCTGAGGTACTGTGCCACCAAGAAATCTGGGCACACCGTCTTCGAATGCCTGTATACCTGGATTACCTGTCCCGATGGAGATGAAACATTTAACAAGAGGCTGCAGCTCGCGCATCTCAGGACTCCAGATATTTGTAGCTTCACCCTCCACCTCGTCTACGGGATTGTTCGCGCCAAAGGCCCCGTCAGCGAAGGAGCGTTTGCCAATACTCACAGGGGCGAAAAACGTTGTAGCAGCGGATGTAGCGAGTGCAGCCTGGCAGATGGTAGCGGGGACGTTTTGCTCATCTGGGAGACTATAGCTTCGAAGACGGACCATAGCCTTTGTGTGGCGATCGATGGAGCACACGAAGCTAACTTTGTCAGGGCCTTGTCCACATCGAGCACTTGGATACTTACGTCTTGCATCCACGCTCGATCCCATCATCAAACATAGTGTCCTCGGGGAGACCGCTCTGGCTGATGACCTGTTTGATAGCTGCCTCTAACTTCGCGGAGTCAAAGCGCGGCTTGACATTGCCCTTCAAGGTCATGGGGATCTTGCTCAGTTGCACTCCAAACACGGTCGCTATAAGTCCGCTATATGCTTTGATACACTCATCGACGCTCATCTCGAGTCTACCGAGCATAATGGCAATAAGTCTGTGTTGATTGTCAATACAAACACCTCTAAGGCAGGAAAGAAGGATTCATACCCGCCAGTGCTTGTGCCACCTATGAGATCGAACACGTCGCATGGCTTGACCGGAGCAAGCTGTTTCTGCTTGCGGCTGTGGTTCAGTCTATCCATTATGCTCTTCAGGATATACAGCGTGGAAAGACCACGCACACCACCGCCGTCAAGCGACAACAGACAAGGGCCAGATATGTCTCGAGGATTCGAGTCGCCGCCGCTTTTCTGTACCGTGTTTTCATCCATGTCAGATTCTCAGGTTTTGGAGCGAAACAACAAGAAATCGTCCGCCATGGGTAAGATACGACTTATGAGCTCGACGGTAGCTGACCGACTCCACCCCCCTCAGGAGGTATGCAGTACTGTCTGGTATCATGAGCCAATCATCGGACACGAAATAGCGAGGATTGATGCCTGTAAGCGCCTGCGCTTCGCCTCATTGGGGGCGGAATGATCAAGACCCCGATCTCAAAACGCCATCATGCAGACTGTTGATACTCCGCCCTGACCACTGCAGCAGCATCCCATTGGCCCGTGGAAGTTGTCGACAAAGGCTAGCTAGAAGAGTGGTGCAGACAGTAAAGGCCCCAAAGCCGTCGACGACTGTGAGGTGGAGCACAGATTGCTCGAAAATCTCCGCATCTTGTCTGATTCTGACAGGGCCACCCTGCTCAAAGATCGTCATGATATTCTTCGACTGTCAGGAGCGTTTTTATAAGACAAGCTTTATAACATGCTACAAGCATAATCTAAGCTGTAAAGAAAAAGCATTAAAAGAAATAAAATGTGAAACATACGCGAGTTAGGAACAGCAGAGTAGATAAGAACATTGTAATAGCTCTCGATTTCTGGAGCCCTTTCATGTCTATCCATCCTCTAAGATCTCTAAAAACAAGTCTTCAAGTCCAGCATGCGAAGTCCATACTCCATCGAACCTTACAATCTTATGATCGTCATTCCACGTAAATAATCAACACCAATGAATGAAATCAACACTCCCTTACATAACTTTGAGTCTCCCTTGTGGACGAGATTTGTAATTACAACATCCAAGTCTTGTCAAGAACAAGACAAAACGGACAATATCGTTTACCTCAAGGCAGATATGAAGAGGAGTAGAAGTCATGTACATGCTGTCATGAGCTTTCGCATTCCCATCTTCCTATATACATCGACAAAGCCTCGTTTCTTTCTACAAAGCTTTGAGCAAAAAAAAGCAACCCATCCTTCTCTTCATGACTTCCCAAAAAAGCGCCTTTGACACAACCATATCTCGCGGTCGTGGAATTATGGAAAAGAGAATAGAAAAGAAAAAACGCCGTGGAAATGCGTGGGTCGGTCAGGTAGTGAGAAGGGTGATGTGCTTCGAGCTCCTGAACGCCCACGTCCGCCATGCTGGGGGATAAGAACATTAATTCGCCTTCTCTTCGTGTGGTTTCTCCTTCTCTTCGTTCGTGTTTCTTTCTTCTTCGTCTTGGTTCTTCTGAGTGTCGTCGTTTCGGTCGTGGTATTATTCTCATCGGTGGCGTGATGGGCGTCTGTCATCTCTCGTTCCTCTCGTACGTCTGTCATCAGAGCTTGCACTGCCTGTAAATCTGTTAGCGTGACTCGAAGATTTGCTGAAGACTTGGTCAAACTCACTCTCACTAGTGTAGTAATCACTATACGAAGCATCCGTATAGGCACTGCTGTAATCACTCTTCTCATCACGTCTGCGATCATGCTTCCTCTTCAAGCCCAGCACACCAGCCAAGGCAGCAAGACCTGCACCAACTCCGAGCAATTCGTTGAACTTGCTCTTCTTCTTTTCGCGGCGGGGAGGTTCGGAGCCAGGCCATCTTCTATCAGGTCGACTGCCGGCGTATGCTGCTCCTCCTGCGCCGCCGTAGGATGTGTGGTGGTGGGATTTGATGACTTCGGTACGTTCGGTACGTCTGTTCTTCTTGCGGCCGAAGATTGCGACCCAGAGGGTTCGGGCGCAGCAGAAGAGGCAGAGAAGGGAAAGCAAGATGAGGCCGGCGATAACACCAATCACGATTCCAGCGATGGCGCCACCAGAAAGACCGCCCGAATTTACAGCTTGTGCTCCAGTGAAGGTGACGTTGGCGCCAGTTGCGACGGGAGCGAGGAAGGGGACAGTAGTTGTCGGGGATGAGGTTGCTGTAACGATTACCAAGGTGCTACTTGTTGGTAGGATAGCGGGAGAAATACCGGCTGAGCTGCCTGAGCTGATTTTAGAGCTGGCTCCTGCAGCAGCTGCACATTGTCCAGAGGTTACACAGTATTGGTTGCTTGCACAGCAAATGCTTCCACAAGAAGACTCGCCGTTGTTCCAGTTACAGCTGACAGAGGCAGCAGTGGGTGATGCTACGGCGGAGGAAGGAGCAACCCAAACAGATGTAGCTACTCCGCCGCCTCCACCAACAACAGCAGTAGTCGATGCATCGCCACACCAAGAACTTCCAGTGCTGTATTTGGTGATGATGTCTGTTTCAGTATGTGTCTCTACCCAGGTGCTCGTCCAGTATTTCCAGTAGCCAGTCGTTTCACTCTGTGCGGGAGCTGTTGTGGATGCGCATTGGGCTTGGTTGTTGGCGTCTGTGTAGCACGATTGTCCTCCAGTACAGCATATTTGACCGGACCAACCGCAAGGAGTCTCGCAGTTGCCTCTTCCGAAAAGTGAGTTGAGTGACAAACCGCTAATACCGAGTTCCTTAGGAATGAGAGGATTTGCCAATGTCGGACTGAGTGTGATGGCGATGACGGCAAGACGAAGCAGTTGTCGTGAGGTTGAGTTAAGGTCGGAACGTGGTGAGCGCATGGCTGACTCGAGGCCGCGGAATGCCTCGCTGTTGTGGGGGAGGAATGTGCGTAGTGTGGTATAGCCGTTGCAACCCCGCAGTGAGCGTGAATCGATAAAAGCGGATGTTTTTGCTGGATAACAGGAAACTTTATCAGCAACGAGTGTTTGATCTGAACGGCGCGACGGTGAGCGGATAACGACTGAAGGATAAGATGGAGAAGTGTAGAAAAGGATGTCGCGGGAAGGTGCAGAGGGTCGTGTTGGGTTTATCCTTGTGCGCCTGCAGCTAGTTTTCCAGCCTCCGAAAATGCCCAACCACCTCGATTATCCGACAACAAGATCTGCGCCACGATCTCTTTCACTAGATGCGAGACGAATAACCTGAAATTTGCAAAAGTAAAATAGCCTTGGAAGCAACGCGAGAACTGAAAATGATGCCGCCGACCACCTTGATTTTATCGCGATTGCTCGACTATCCTTTCTTGGCGGTGTGTTTACCTCTGGCATAGCAACATAAAGTGCTCTCGGATGCACTCAGCCGCAACAGAACTTGTTCGTCGTTCGCGCCGTCACACGAAACACACGTTGCTGGGTTGATCAGAGGAACAACAATATTGATTGGAGTACAAGTCTCACCGCTGCCGTCATTCACTCTTGTTAATACGAAAAGAATAGAAATTTATTGTCTAGGAGTTAACTTTACACTACATCCGAAAAAGTTGGGTATGAATATCTGGGACATAAGAAAGAGGGTATCTAAACTGTTCAATCAAACAAGAGAGGTCCATATAAGAGAAAAGAAAATGGCATGGTTCGGAGATGACTGACTTGACCAGTTCTCGTCGTCATGCCTCACATGACAATCAAACATATGTTCAAGTCTTCATAGCATCAGCCAGCGTGTCGGGCTCCATTCGGTAGCAATGTCTGACAGGATGTCAGACATGACTCCAGGATGAGCCATTAAGCCGTGGCCCTCGCCAGGCAGGATGTGGATTTCGCATCCACCATCGTTCGCTTGTGCATCCTTGTCCTGTAAGCTCCAGTGCAGCGTATTGTATCGGTTCATCTGGTCACCGATCCAGCGAATGTTTTCTACAGGCACGCGTTTGTCCTCGCTCCCGTGTGTGATTACAACCTTTTTGTGCACGTCCACGTAACGGAACCCAATGTCTCGGTGTCGCTCGAGACAGACGATCAGATCAGTTGCTGGGTTTGCATCGCGGGTTGCTAGAGTCCACGTCCGTTCCGTCAAGAGAGCGGAATAAGCTGCTTGGTGCTCTCTTGCTGCATGTTCAGCAGCGCTTAATGCCTCGGCGGCAAACATAAGACCGGGATCCATAGGCGAGGCTGTCGCAGACAGTTTGAGTGAAACCTCTGATGGTTTACGAACGGTCTTGTCACCCTTTTCATCTTCGCATAGCTCGGGCAGAGGGAACATGGTATCGCGAGGTCTTTCAGGTATTACTTGATCCATGAGTATCATGCTTTCCCGTCGTGAGGGAGTCGGGCGCTTTTTCGAATTTCTCCTGCGAGGAGTATCGCGAGGGCTCTCTGAGCCAGAGGTGGGCGAGCCGTTGCCTCTGCCATTGGCTGGTTTGAGAGAAGCTGGAGAGAAAAGATTGCCATTCGCAGCCTTCAAGAATGGCACAGGCAGAACACGAAGGAAGCGTTGGCCTCGTGTCAAAGCGGCCATGGGTACATCATCCGGTGATTTGTCTTTCTGGCTGATGTTTTCGAATTGAGAAGGTGGGATCCATGGCGCAAGAAGCTGTACTTTTCCGCGTACACATTGAGGCAAAATCAGTGCGGTCGCCAAAGCATAGATTGCACCCGCGGAATGTGCAATCAAGCTGAATTCAGAGATACCGAGGTGATGAGTTATGGTAACTACATCATCTGGCCAAGCCAAAGGCCCAATATGATCCCTATCACGATGGGCCTGACTTGCGCCAACTCCTGGTCGTTCCGGAGTGATCAACCGAAGCCCCAATGACGACGCTAGATCATCATAGAAAACGCTAACAAATCTTGTAAGACCCATGCCTACGCAGACAATCACAGCGTGACCGTTGGGATCTCCAACCTCGGAAAAGGAGATGATGCGGCCTGTTTGCGGATGCGCTATCTTCTGATTCAATCGTGGGTTGTTGAGAAATGCATTGACTGCCATAGAGACGTTGCTGTTTCGTTCATGCAAGATATCGTCTTCAAGCAGACGGTTCTCACGTGCATCGCTCATAGACTTGCGACGAAATCTGGCATCGTATGATATACGGCGGCTTGACTTTGGTCGTGATTGAATAGTGGAATTTGAATGTGATGTGCTAGGTGGTGACATGTCGAGGCCTTCAATGTCCAGACCGTTCAGAAGGTGAGAGTGAGTCGACTTCCTAGCAACGGCGCGTCTACCAACCGAAGATAAATCATATGGTTGCTCCTCTGCAACATTGGCAATCTGGGTATGGAATGGACGGTAATAATCAGTCGAGGTGGAAAAGGCATTACCGATGGTAGGAGAATCAGGAGGGAAAGAAGACAAGTTTGCAGGGACGTTGGGAGAGTCACGGGAAACGCTAGGTCGACTGCGAACGTTGCTGTCAAAAGGGGAAACCGTTGCAGTGTCTTTGTCGTGAACCACGGAAGAAGATGAGGATAGTTCGTCAAGGCCGAGCATACGGTGAGCCTTTGTCAAATCAGGGACTCTGGCGGCGCCTCTATTGGCGGGACGCTTCTGCTGATCCGGCAATTTCGAGGCGGAAGAAGTTGCCGAGTCATGCACGGACCTTTTGTCGTTCAGTGTCTGCAGAGCCTCAGATTCCATGCGGAGACGATCTTGTTTTTGTTGTCGGAGTTGCCTGATGCGTCTTACTGTTTGGTCTTCCTCGTCCAGGCCTTCGAACATGTCCTTGAGCGCGTCAGCTTTCGATTTGCGACGTGGACCTCGTTCCTCTTTGACTTCCTTGAGAGCCGCCAACGCACGCTTGCTCTTGCTAAGCTTCTTAGCCTTAGGCTTCGTAGGACTAGACAGCTTGTTCAAGGACGAAGAGCGTGGAGGAATGATGGTCGACATTGAAGGCCCAGGAGAAGGATTTGGAAGGGTGCTCCTAGAGGTGCTGACTGGCAAACTTTCGGCTGAAGCCTTGTGTAAAGCACCTCTACTGCTCGAAGAACGAGGATTGGAGTTTGGTTGCCGGTTCATGGAGATGTTGGGGCTGGGTGTAGCCATGTCTTCAAGCACATCCTCCAAGTATAATCTTCCCTTGGAACTCTTTCTAGCTGGATCCTTGGCTTCGAGGCCGAGGTTCGGGCTCAACAGAGCCTGATCGGCTGACTGCTGAGGGTCTTTGTAGGATCTCAGAGTTTCGCGTGAGGTCTGGCGATGTGAAAGTCTTCGGCCGAGTCGCTCAGAGGGCGAGGGGGTGTCCAAAGATAGCTTTGTAGGGGAAGATGAGGATTGTTTCCTGGACCAGCTCTCGACGCTCAGCCTGCTGTTGCTGCGACTGAGTCTTTCTGGACCGTTCAGGGATAGAGATGTTTTTGAGGCTGAGCGTAGGATCTCTCGTAAGCCGTGTAGGGCGGGTGAGGGTGGTGCAGTATGTGTAGATTTTCCTGAGGGGCGCCTCGAGGTACGAATGACGGGAAAGTCAGCGCCGTCGCTATCGTAGTCGTGGTCTTGTATTGGCTGACGGTAGGCGCCGTAGTCCATGCCAAAACTTTGGCTGTGTTTCAGTTGTGGGCGGAGGGAAGGGCTGCTGTAGAAGGATCCGTCATTGTCGTAGTGGTCGGAGGTCGAGACGTAGGCGTAAGAAGCGTGGGTGAAGGGCGATTTGTTTTCGTCGAGGGAGGCGATCAGAGACGAGATGACTGGAGGCTCGGACGGCGCATGCTTTGAGACATTGCCGGCAGTCGAGGGCCTCTTGTCGCGACGAGCATCGAATGGACGGTGGAATTGTGCCGACGGCATGGTGGTGGGCGGAGGGCGACTTGGCTACTCTCACGCACAGGACGACGCGCTACCTCGCTCGTACCTGTGACATGGGACTGCAGGGGCTTATCAAAGATGGACTGAGTTGTTTCGGATGCGCCCAGCTGGATTCACGTCGCACAGCCAGTCGACATGCCGCGCCTGTTGTCAAGCCGATGCTCTTGTACTCCGAGGAGCTTGAAGATCAGAGAGAAGCTTCGGACCTGGCCTGAGGGGATGGTGCAACCTTCTCATACCTCCCAACCTGTTCTCTGTTTGCTCATGCCCATCTTGTAAATTAACATTAGGGGTGGGCCCACTCTTCCATGCACACCCCCACCACCGCAAATCGTCAAACACATCAGTCATTTATCCTGCATTCACTCTATTTTTGAAGTCTTCAGTGCCTTGATTCGACACCTGCTCGACTCGATGACGTCTTGACTTGCAATCCATGTCCATATTATGACCATTCCCTTGTTATTCACGTTTTACCTCGATGTTAAGAAACAACTTTGCCCTATCTCAGCCTCACGTGGCCCCAGCGATTGACTTTCGCTAGACGGACCTTGGACCAATCTCCGCTTGCCAACCTCGGGATTCGAGACTGCGCAACGGTGGAGAGGGGGTTTTACCATCGCGCCAAAAGTATGGACGCCCACACCTTCTTAACGATGGTGCTAGCTTTTATAGGTCGCCAACGGCACGAACCCCACCACCAACGCGACAAACGCGTCCGCGACTTCTCACTTCCGTGTCTTGACAATAGCAGCAGCAGCGACAGCGCATCAGTGCATCTTTGCGTTACATACTCAATCTCTGGATCCGAGACTTCACGCGAAACGAACATCGAGCTTACGAGCTCACGAGCTCCCCCCTTGCAGACATGGCCTTCCAAGCTCTGCGCGATGAGGTAGTGTACTACTATGGCTACTCTCAAGGCCGTGGCTTCTCAATCAGTGATATCTTGTCGAGATCATCCGCCAAGATGTTGTCGCAAGTCTCATCTCTCATGACTATACCGCTACCATTGCTGTCTTTCCTCGCCGTTCCATTCTTCGGCTCTTCTTCGACCACAATCAGTCTTGCTTTCTTTCTCTTGACATGGGTGACTCTGGTGTCGACTCATGATCCATTGTACTTGGAGTTGATTGGCACCCTCACCATCAGGATCATCTTCTTCGTGCTTCCCAGTCTCGCTGTTCTAGGCTTCGACACGCTCATCCCTAGTCTCTCGGCCAGCATCAAGACTCGTGGTGCTGCTCAGCTTCCCACCCAACTCAGTTCGCGTCGCTTGAGAAATGTGTTGTTTGTCTCCATATTCAATGTTGCCTTTTCGGTCTTCGCTCAAGGCGCTTGCGATTACGTGCTCACAGAGGTCTTGAACATCCGTTCTGCCATTCGTGTAAGCAAGATTCCACCAGCTCCATGGCCAACCATGGTTAAGGAGGTGCTTTATGGCCTGGTCTGTCGTGGTTTCTTGCATTACTTCATACACCGTGATATGTTGCACGCTTCTCCCAGAGGATCGATTCTGGCACGTTGGCATGCCGACTGGGCGCACAGCTTGAAGCATCCCTTCTCTCTTACCGCTACTTACGACCACCCCATCTGCCACCTCCTGACTGATTGGGCGCCATTATATCTGACAACCTTGTTCTTCCGCTTCCACGTCTTGACATGGTACATCCTTACGGCTATCGTCAGCCTGGAGCAATTCTTCATCTACTCTGGCTACTCTGTACTACCCTCACAGATCTTGCTGGCTGGTATGGCTCAGAGGACGGACTCCCACTATGCGACCGGCGGCAAAGGCAACTATGGTCACTGGGGCGTCCTGGACTGGATCTTCGCAACTGGGTGTCCTGGTGATGCCGATGTCATGGATGATGTCCAAGAAGAGGCGGATAAGCGAGGAGTCAGACAGCGCGCATCAAACATGATGGAAAATGCTGGAGACAGAGTCAGGAGAGCTAGTGACAAGGTAAATATCTACGACCGATATAGCTAACCAAAAGACACCGCGCTGACATGACTACAGACTCATAGGAGCCCCTCCCAGGGGCGAAGGAGGAGCAAGAGACAAGCAGTCCGGGACTAGTTTGTCAATTACACAGAGTGCAGCCTGTTAGCGCGATCTCATGCTCAAATCACCATTCAACGAGATACAAAAAAACACTACAACCAGATTTGACGGTCCTGATTCTCATCTCTATTATGTAACGAAGTTGGTGCGTTGCAGGTCCATTGTCGAGGCAAAACAATTGTCTAGAATATGCTTGGCAAGATTGTTGCACCTTACATTCAAGACAAGCAAACATATCACTCCAAGCTTTAATACCAGACATCATTCCTACATTACCTACGATCTCACCATTCCCAGCACATCAAACCAACAGATTGGCCTATGTTGGAGTGGACGATCTTGATGAGGACAGCGAAGAGGATCAGGAACATGATGAGGGGCTGACACTCGAAAGGAGTTGTGGTGTTATGAGGTACAAGGATTGAGCGGCAACCTTGACTGACTGCCATTCCTGTCGGGTGGCCTTGTAGAAGTCTACGGAAGTGCTGGAATAATCGTAGACTTTTGTCCGAGGCAGAAGAAATCGGAACTACAACACGGCACACAGACCGCTAACGACACGTATAAAAAGACCCCGACATCCCAGCTTCCTCCCGTTCCTACCTCAGGACAGCACACAACACACACATCCAAGATGGCAGACCACGAAGAGAACAACAACGAATCTGAAGGTCCAGTCTCGCCCAACATGGTCGCTCGTCCCCGCACCGTCATCGCAAACAATCCTCAGCGCACCACTTCCTTCCTCGTCACCACTCTCCTGGCCATCTGTCCTGCTCTTCTGACTGGTCCTATTCTCACCCTGCTTGGCTTTGGCGGCCTCGGCGGTAAGCCTAATCTCCCTGTCTTCCTTGGGATCATCTTCCAGTACTGATTGTTCTGCACAGGTGGTCTCTCTGCTGGCTTCCAGGGCTGGTTCGGTACACCTTGAGTCTTCTGTGTCCTTCAATGCGCTGTTCTGGATGAATGGGGTTCTGCAATGACTCAGGGCATCTTTCGTGCTTTCTCGGCTGGCTGCTTGGTTCACGAATTGATTGAGAATATTCTGGGTCGTGAGGAGTAGGGAAAAGGCCACGAAGATGGAGAGAACACTGGCCAAGAAGATGGAGCTTAACAGCCGGCTAGAGGCGGAACTGGGTATTGATCGGCCCATGTCTCTGTCAAGTGAGGCCCAGTCAAGCTTATCGAGGTACTAGTGAAGCTCTCATCGGAAAACCCCCTAAACTTGCTGGATCTTCGTATACTCCATCCTAAATCTCTCTCACTCTACACAGACTTCGTTACATTATCTTCTGCGCGCTTTCCCTTCTGACGCGAGTTCGCCGCTCACGGGCCCCTATCTTCTGCTACTCCTGTTCTCTGCACCTCACTCCTCGCAATTCCCACCACGACACATTTTTGATCACAAGAACAACGACGTCTTGCGCCTCCTTGAAGCGAATTCTCGGGGACACAGACTTGTGCTTGATTATAGTCAACCATCAACTTGAAGCATTGTCGTCTCTCAGTTTCAACACGCCAATCTCATCTCATCACTTCACTTCACTTCATCCGACTCTGAAGCGGCAAAGCTTACCACACCCCGAATCCTGCGAGCTCACTGTTTTATCACTCACTGAGCCATCGTAAGCTTTCTACACGGCCATAAAAAGAGTCTATTAACTGCTCTAACACCGATCGTAGATGACGAGACTTCGCGATCTCGAACTCAGGAACTGCGCATGGACCAACTTCGAAAGACTGGCCAAGCTGTACGACAAGATGCCCTCCTGGGGAGAGGTAGAAGTTATCAAGCAAGTCATCAAACCCATCACTGCGCACAACTACTGGTCCTTTGAGCCAGCCTTACTGTTCTTCCTGTGCAAGTCGGATCTCATCTACAGAAAGCAATCTCTGCTTGTAGGATGGATCACCCCAGCCGAGGGTCCCAAACAGGAGATTTGGGTGAAGCAGAGGGAGCAAAAGATGATGGCGTACACTGCCTGTGGCGGTCCCCGTGGCTCCAGCCACCGTCGTGGTCATGGCCAGCTCTGTGACGAATGGCATCCAGCTCTGGACGGTGTGTTCGAACTCAACACCATCCGTGAGCGCGTCATTCAGTACGCCTACTTTGATGCATGCTTCACCTTTCTTGAGAATCCAACTGCTTTTCTTCTGTTCCGGGACACAGTGGCACCTACTGTCCAGATCTCGAGAAAAGTGAACCGTCGACGCATCACCTCAGTCACTGTCGGTGCAGACGGTGACTCGGACATGGACATGGAGGGTACCGACTACTTCAACACAACCCATGAGTCTTCTGCCATCGAACTCACTGATCTGGACATTGAGGTTGACCAGCAGACACAAGAGCTCCGCAACATTCTCCAGTCCAAGCAAGTCAGCGAAATCGAAGTTATGTTGGCCGAAAAGTCAGGCCAGCTTCCCACCTGGATCGAGAAGATTGCCAGAGAAGAGCTGGGTAAGAAGAAGCTTCGTGACCTCACAATGGTCAAGAATCTGTTCGGTTGAAAATCATCAGAAGAGCGGACAGGGTGTTGAATGTGCGAAGAATTTCCACAGGCAATTGATAAAGAGAGAGTGAAATATGACGTGACAAGTGTTTTGTCTCGGAGGAATCAGTTGCAGGAACAGACGATGTGGAGAATGTATAATAGAATCAGAGAAGGAGATATGGAGCGGAGAATACGAAGAGCAAAGACACTAAGCAATTACGGTCGAACAGAAATATGGGCACACAATCAAGGCACATCAAAAACCAACATTCTCCTCACGAGATGATTCTCCATCGCCTCCTCAATAGATCTTGTGCCAAAACTGTTTCTGCAAGTTGAAAAAAAAAGACGAGCCTTCCGAAAGTGCATTTTGTTAGATATTTCGCCGCTTTCCTTTTGCAACCCTCCTTCCTCTTCTCTCGCACTCTTTTGTTCCCATCCATCATCGCGCGTCACAATCTTCGCGTCTTCGTTTTCCACATCTCGCTGCAGCCAGAACCTCACTTTCCTGCCGCAGGGAAGAAGCAAGACAGCAGAACCGAAAGATCGCGCCGCCACGGACCAAACTCAACGTAGATCTCGTACTCAAATCTATCCCCGTTTAACGACTCTTGCCATATCCGAAGATATCAGGGGTGTAGCTTGCGGTTCCCATCGCCGTTTACTCTTGTCACTCACGGGGCCTTGATAATCAATAATTCAAACTCGCCCGCAGTTCATCCATCAACAAACACTTCCCCCTACGCACCTCGCTCTGCGGTTGTGTTTCCACGCATCCAACACCGCACCGCCACAGGCCAAAGCGACCGCATCCTTTTGCTCGAATCTATCAAAAGTATCAAGATCTGTCGACAGTGGACCTTACGGTCTTCATCTCCGTACACTGGCCATCAACAATCCCTTGCTCGCACACACTTCATCCATCAGCAAACCCGTCTCGTCAAGCTTCACCGTGTTGTCATAATTCCAATCACAAGTCCCAGGCAGAAGCTTTCTCGATTGGGTATCCTTGCCATTGGAACATTAACTTGTCGATATCTTTAACCTTTGCTCTTCGCGAATTGCGCGCGCCGCCTCTCTTCGGACACAAAGCTTGACTGCCAACTTGACTGTAAGTCCATCATGTTTCTATGTGATTCCTACCGCTCACAAGACTGACAAAGTTCTACAGATGTCGCAAGAACTTCATGTTGAGGTCAAGGACTTTGTCAAAGGTCTCTATGACAAACTGTGCAAGTCGCGTGGTGTCACTCCTACTGTACACGAAGTCCAGATGATCAGAAAATCCATCGAGGCCCTTAGCAAAAACAAGCTGTCTTTTGTCGAACCTGCTTTGTTGTTCTTTCTTCCTATGTCATCACTTCAGTACGAGATGGATTCTCTCTTGATTGGATGGATCGATCAATCGGACGGCTCAAAGAAGGGCATCTGGTTCAAGTTATTCGAGAACTATCCAAGGGTCTACAATCAGTGTGGCGGTCCCACCGGGTCGCTGCATACTCCTGGAAGATACGTTTGTGACGAATGGGTACCCGCTCTCGACGAGGTGCTCTACCTGGATGAGTGTCAGAGTCGCACCGTCCAGTACGCATACTTTGCGACTATATTAGTGATCCTGAGATCGAAGACTCCACCACCATCCATCGAGAACAGACTTTCGCTAAATCACAAGCAGCTAGACGGTGAGAACAGGAGATTGTCGTCGATTGGCAATTTGAGAGAGACAAAAAGCAGAAGGAGAAGACGCCTTGTGAGAGCAAGCGAGATTGCAACCATTGACCTCACAGGCTCCGACAGCGAGCAGGATGTCGAGCCCCAACCTGAGCTGAAGCCCGAACTGACCTCTTCTCCACATCAACGCTCAGGAGCTCAACCTAAGCATTTCTCCACCATGACACAGCTTGAACCGAAGCCACCATCACCATAGAACCAGTACACGACTTCTCCTGCGGATGAAGAGGAAGATGGGCGAGAAGATGACGGAGAGGAGGAGGAAGCTCCAACTTCACCCACCAATCAAGATCTCCCCTCTCAAATCGCACAACAGACGAAGGAACTGCGGGAGATGGTAAAGGCCAAGCCAGTCAAGGAACTGAGAGCTATTCTGTCCCAGCGAACAGGCAGTCTACCATCCTGGATTGAGGAGCTCGTCAGAGAAGAGTTGGACCAGAAGACGCTTCGAGAGCTTAAGTTGGCCAAGAATTGGCTCCGTTGAGATTGAGGACTGGACAGGGCGGAAATAGGTGATGGTTGTTTTGCATGATGAAACCATGGAAAATCGGTTGATTGAATGGCCAAGATATGAGAACAAGGGAAAGGAGAAAAAGTATTTGTTGTGGAAATGACGCGCTGGACAAGCGCAGCTTTTGAGAAAAACTAGAGGGAGAAGTCACAACTAGCTCTACATCATCACACTAGCCTGGTGATCTTTTCTCACAGAAGGGCAAAAGCGTCAACAAGACACTGCCCGAAGTCAGAAACAAAAAAACAACAACATGTGATCAACTCAATCTTCCTCTAGCCCACACCTCAAGGACAATTTCTCCTCACGAAATGGTTCATCTGAACGGCGTCGCACTCCCCCTCACCACTCTACTGTGTACAAGTTACGGTGATTGGACTTGTGCGATTTTATATCCTGATATTGTTTAGAGAAAAAGCATTTGCATGCAAATCATGCTGATCAATCACAAGGTTTTCCAAGCACATGTCAACAACCACACACATGTACGAAGCGGGAAAGAGCGACAAACGCATGTTTTGAAAGTAAAGGAGTGATCTTCCAGAGCTTGTGATTGGGATATGAACGATAGTGATTGCAAGGAAACTACATGGCGACAGTGGAGATGATAAGAACGTTTGAGGAGAAAATCACCAGTCACTGCTTTCACTTCTCCTGACCGAACTTACAAGCTCGCCCTTCATCCTCTCCCCCTCGTCGGTGCTTGAATCACTCACGACATCTCCATCAAATGGATCTTGCACTCTCCTCCGGTTTCGATCGACTACGGAAGCGACATGTCGGCGAGATGCGACCGAAGGGGGAAGATTTTCTTCATCTAGATCTTCACCGTCTGATGAATGAGGGGATGGGCTGATCGTATTTTCGTTGTCATCAATGGTTTCCAGATCATCCGCTGGTGACTCGGAATCGGAGTCTGTCGAGCCAGCCAGGTCGGACTCAATCTGTCGACGTCGGGACATATTTGCTTCAAGTCGAGCGATCTCAGCCTCCATCAAAGTACGCTCAAATCTTGCTCTATCGTCTTGTGCTTCCGGCTGGTCCGTAGTATTTTCGCCCGACTCGGTGGACTGGACGGGCTGGTCAGGATCAAGATTTTCGAGACCTGCCTCATACTCATCAGAATGGCTGTCCGATGACACAGAATGGGTGTCATTGTCAGGCTGCTCCGAAGAGATTTCGGAAGTGCTTGCATCCTGCTCGGGTTCGTCCGCTTGACCAGGCTCATCGTTCCCATCGCCAGCTCCATCTCCAATGTGCATGCTGTAAGTCGTGAAGTTTTTGTCAGACTCGGTAGGTTCAGTGAGAGCAAGAAGTTCAGCGAATCTTTGATGGGACGTTTCCTGACCACCAGCACCACCCCAAACATCCTTGTCAAAATGCAATGAGTTTTTCGAGCTCTCGCTTTCTCCACTGAGAGCCTCCAATAACTGTCTGCTGATAGCCTCGAATAGACTTCCATTCTCAGACTAGGAGAAATCAAAGTCGTCACCACCTAGGTCCATCTCAAGACCAGCAAAGATGTCGTCCTCGTTGCTCATCTGTCCGGTACCGTGTTGCTGCGAGGCACCAGTCAGATCAAAATTCATGTCTTGACCAGAGAAGAGGTTGTTGGAAAGATCAAGCGACATGGCATTAGGGTCGTTGACGTTGGAAGTATCCATCTGAAGCGACTGGTCCATGGCTGCTGTGAAGTCTTGATCGGCGGTAGTGGGATCGGTTGTTGAGCCATCGGCACTTGTGATTTGGATATCTGCGCTTGCCATTTGCATGTCTGCGCTTGTCATGCTCATATCGTGTAGGTCGAGGTTCGTCATGGGCATGCTCATCTGTGGTGGAATAACAAGCTGTGCTTCAACACGTCGGCCAAGCCTCACTAATGCTTCAACACGTTCAGTGTCCATAATCAACAGCGCTTTGGGTTCACCAAGTTGCGCCTGCAGAGCTTGACGTAGCGTGCGTCGTTGATTAACAGGTGCAGGCGCACTCTGATCGAACTGCATGAGAGCATTGGCCTGAGAAAGCGCAGGCACTGGCAAAGGTGCACAGACGATAGTGGTGGCAATCTCAAGTGCTGCCGAGCCTGATCCGTTTAGTGTTTGAGACTTCAGCTCATCCAATATAACAGCCAGAACTTCGTCTGCGCCAAGAATCTCAAGAGTGGCGATCATGGTTTTGTGAGTGTAGTTGTAAGGCAAGGAATCGATGCTAGCCTGAGACGACCATCGGACTAGACCGCGAATGGTGTTGCGAACAACGGCGCGCAAGCCACCGTCCGCCGTAGTTGACCACTCATTGATCTCGGCAGCACTGCACTTACCCGATCTTTGGCTTTCGACATAGGGTCCTAGAACATCAATCAGAGGAACGACGTCCTTGCGCTTTGGCTGTCTCCGCTGTAGAGCCTGCAAAGACATAGCCAGCGGTCGTGCGATCATTCCAAGTATGGTTTGATGCATTGCTTGAGCATCTCCGGAGATTGAATCTGG
This sequence comes from Aureobasidium leucospermi, assembly GCA_019775405.1. Classification (NCBI taxonomy): domain Eukaryota; kingdom Fungi; phylum Ascomycota; class Dothideomycetes; order Dothideales; family Saccotheciaceae; genus Aureobasidium; species Aureobasidium leucospermi. The sequence goes on along the minus strand of JACWFU010000035.1, from coordinate 209,287 downwards.
CTGAAGTAGCTTTCGGAGCATCTGAAGCAGGATCTCAGTGTCACCATGGTCCTCCCATGAGTGCTTCGTGACCCAACTCAGTCCACCGATGAGCGAAGGGAGCAGGAACGGTTCCAACAAAAACTCAAGTCCGCCTTTCAAGGTGTTCATGTTGAGGACAAGAAGCTTGCATGCCTGAACACTCTGCTCGAACAGCGTTGGCACAAGTAGATAGAATGATTGAGGTGGACAGTGCGACATGGTCTCATCGCTGATACCGCTCGTTTCGCCTTGCTCATCGGTCGCGTACAAGCCTTGAACCCACTTTGTGAATTGTTTGTGCTGATCATGATCAAGCGCGCTGACAGGCATGCTGGTGGAAAAGTTGTTGAGAAGCTTGATGATGAACGAATCGGAAGCGAACGATCCAATTTCAGATTCTGTCAGCTCGTATCGATGCATCGTTGCCAGTATGAGCAACAAGACCGAAGCGAACTCCTCATAAGGTGGTTGAAATTCACTCTGATCTTCGTCGTGTGTCCATTCATTGAGTAAGCTGCACAGCGGGGAAAGCAAATCGGCAGGCTGCGAGTATTGAAGAATGATGTCCATCAAAGGCAGACGACGGGAGAGGATGTTGCAAAGTGTTCGCAAAGACATTGTGTCCTTCGAAGAGTAAAAGTGCTGCACTGTGTCGACCAAGGCACCCGCAATTGCCCCTGCATTACCATTCATACTCTCAAGCTCGCGAGCTAGTTCCTCGACACGGTGTACATTGGCAAAACACTGCTGGGCCAAAGACTGTCTATTGTACCTAATCACACGCGGAGAGACCGGAGCAGGTGGCTCACCCATGACAGAGTAGAAGGCCTGCTCGTTGCCAAGTTGGAACAGGATGCAGGCTTGCACAAATTCTTGCCGACTTTTCTTGAGTGTCTCGTTGCTGGTCTTGTCGTCGTCTGTGGACAATGGCGGGAACGGGTGAACGTCAATTCTGCCCAACGCCATCTGGATAGCAATCTGAGCAGTCATCGGCGGGAAAGATCCAGATAGAGTCGCTATCAGCATAGGCAACTTATTGGCAATGAAGGAGCGATAACAGAGGATGTGGTTTGGTGATCGACGTTGCTGTAGGGCGTTCGCAAGTACATCGAAAGAGGCAGTAGTCAAATCCGAAACCAAAGACTGCGTGTCGTTTTGATATTTGGCGTGAAGATGGTTGAATAGCGACATGTCGTCTGTCAACGGCCTGGCACACAGGGCCGCGTTCAGGTAAGCGTATAGGCCGACTCGTGAGTTGACAATCTGGAGATCATTGACAGCGGAAGCAATCTCTGCGGTGCTGAACTCGGGTTTGCCAGTAGTGATCGGTGGTGCTTTCGCAAGCATTTGTAGTCTTGCGCCGATCTGAGTATGTGACCACGGAGTAATAAGTTCTGCAAAGTCGTTACAGGCAGAGGCAAGCTTCTCCTTTGAGCTTTGAGGCCATGCATTAGATATATCGACCTTGACAGTTGGGTTGTTCAACAGAGCGATGGCCAGCGTGGCGAGGGTCTCAAAAGACGTAACGACTTGAGGGTCTGGACTCTGCATTCCATCGACACTTTGCATGAGAAGCACCATCTCATGAGCACGGCATGCGGTAAGACATTCGCCTAGCGCTCTTACAACAGAGCGAGCTTCGCGCGCAGTCTTGGGTCGTTCACCAGCAGCGACGAGGCGGACAAGTAAGGAGAGAACGTGTTCGAAAAAGGCATGGCTCATAGGCGTATCCGAACCAGATCCAGCCTTTTTCTTGAGGGCATAACGAGAATGAGCAAGCAAAGCGACAAGTACATTACTTGTATCGATGGTAGTAACGCGTAGGATCTGCTCCAAGTATTCGGATATGAGAGGATCAACACCAGAGGCTCCAGATCTGAAGATGATGCTTGCCAGAAGAGGTCCAGGAACCGGGGTTGTGCTCCACAGCTCAGAAAATGGCTTGCCCAATTGTTTAGCACGTATGCGATGGCCAAAGCAGGTTTTGATCAAAGTCGTCCATTGCTCGACTGCGTGAATGGCTGATGCCGATGTTGTTGATGATGAGGGCTCCATCGAGTGAAAAGCCGGACCAAAGTCCACTCTCCTTGGCAGCCTATAGGAATGGGAAAAGATTATACAATGCGACAGTCATTAATAGTCGATGGCAATGTTGATGAGACGACGGAGTGGTTCGATGGTCGGAAGTTTGGAGGCAGGCATGGATTTGTCTTGGCAGGGCAGGCGCTGTCGTGCACGGTCACATACAGCAGGAGCGAAGTAGAAATCAAGTCCTCGAGTAACTTACTTCACTTCCATATGCAGTCGATGTGAATCACCCGGAGAGGCCTACGTAGGGAATAGAAACAGAAATGATGAACCCGAACAAAATCAAAAATGATCGCTATGATGATTCCGCACTGGGTATATAGTAAAAAGCAGAATAGCACTCTCCAGATCCTCAAATGCCATCTGGCAATCCAGCATCATAGCCCGACATCCCCCCTGCTCGCTCCCAAGGTCTAGATCGTTGACTAGATTGATCCTGTGATGGATCTTCATGAGGCGCACGGGGCCCAATCATCCAATCTTCCATTGCCAACCATGAGCTCCAGCTCTTCTCGGCGGCATCCAATTCCTCGTCGCGAATGCTTTGCAAGGGCTTCAGGAAAGGAACTGTTTCTTCGGCATTCATGTCGTATTGCTTTTTGCAGGTTCGCCAGCCGCCGTGCTTGGCTGCGAAGAGGTAGTTGCGGCGTTCGCAGTCTTGCATGGGGGTGATGCCGGCTTGGTATGCGTCGCCGAAGAAGCCATGGAGGATACCAGGCTTATCGAAGCCAGTGATGACCAGGCGTCTGATATAAGGAACAAGTGACACGAAAGCGGATGTGGGTTGAGAGCTACGGCCCGTGGCGGAAGCATTCGGTCGTGACCACTGATTGAAATTGAATGATGGGCCTCCTGCACCAGGACTAGCTCCTGGCATTTGTGAAGAATTTGATGATGTTACGGGATTTTGAAGCCATTGGAAAGGCAGTCGAATGTTGATCAAGGCACACAATGCCTGTGTACCGGCTTCATGCTGAGCATGGTCAAGAAAGTATCTCTGACACGACTCATAAGCCGGATGCCAGTCGAGGATGTCGAAGTTGGGCGAGGTGGTGAGCGGTGGGTCCTGAGGCTGTTGACGGTTTTGCTGTGTTCCTGGCTGCTGTGGTTGTTGCTGCTGGTCTCGCTGCTCGAAGCGAGAGCCCGAGTTCCCGTAGTTGCCGTTGTAAGACATGCTGTCGCCGTCTGTCATTACATGCATGGGCATGGTGGAAAGTAGAAAGCGGTGTTTGGATCAACGTACATGAGAAAATTGCGGGCAGTGCTCGGTCTTTATAAATACCCTTTTCCGCAGGTAAGCTGGTTCTAGGGCGAGCCGAACCCTACAGGAAGAACAACGGTACCGTACGTTAGCTGATAGCGGGGTCCGATGATATGTCCTGACGACTGCGACAGAGCTGGCAAAGTCAGAGGACCCGGCTACGAGGTTCACGAACGGTTCTTGTCTTGTAGTAGAGACAAGAGTGGCGCCATGGCATGGTCAGAAGAAAGAAGGCGACCAAATCAAAACAGCCATGCGCGATGATGGATTTTACCCCGGTGCCTTCAATTGAGGCCCACGAAAGACCCTGCCGTCTGTCTCCATCTGCATCTCAGTGGCGTCCTTGGCAAGGCCAGTGCTTGCTGCAATTCATCATGTACGAGATCCGATGCGATTACTGAACGTGAGGCTCCGAGGGAAAGTGTGAGGCCAGGCAAAAGTGCAGTCGATTAAGCTGTAGAAAGAGCAGCTCGAATCCTCACAGAAGATCCATGCCTCACAAGAAGGAGGCACACATCATGACATGCGTGCGAAATCACCAAAATAGCAATGTGATCAAACACGTCATTTACACGATGCGGCTCTTTCGGCGCGAAAGCGAAACTTGAAGAGCTGCCCTCTCCCATGACAAAACGATCATCACCATAGCTTGTGTTTCACCATCACGAATACTTCACAAAACACGATACCATGTCGCAGAAAACATACAATCTTGCTAGCCGCGTCAAGGCATGTTTCTTGATCTTCAATTCAACTCGCGGCATGAGCTCACGCTGAGTCGCAGCTTAACAATGGCTTGACCATGCCACAAATCCACCTTGGTGTTTACCTGACGTCGGGTAATGAGACGACCAAAGCTACGAGATGGGCTCTGGAGGTCAGATTACAATCCATTCTGGGATCATCACTCAACACAATAAAGCTGATACACATGTCACGAATAGGCCGGCTACCTTGCTGTCGACAGCGCTCAGATGTACCACAATGAACGTCAAGTCGGAAATGCCATCACTGAATTCCTGAAATCGCCGAGCAACACCTCGAGCCTCAGCCGTGAGGACATTCACTACACATCCAAGCTGGCGAGCAACAGCGACTACAACACTGCCAGGAAGAGCATCAAAAAGAGCGTTCAAGAGTGTGGCCTCGGATACATCGACCTCTTCCTCCTACACAGCCCGTACGGAGGCAAGAAGGCTCGTTTGGAGAGCTGGCGTGCTGTTGAAGACGCCATCATGGACGGCGAGATTAAGATTGGAGGTGTGAGCAACTACGGCGTGCAGCACCTGCAGGAGCTCCTCGACTCGAAGCCGCGCATCCCTCCAGCGGTCAACCAGATCGAGGTGCACCCGTTCAACACCCGCACCGATATCACCTCTTTCTGCCAGAAGAACGATATCATGGTTGAAGCATATGCTCCTCTGGCGCGCGCTCTTCGTATGAAGCATCCCGTCGTTGTGGAGCTCAGCAAGAAGTACGAGTGTAACCCCGGCCAACTGTTGGTTCGCTGGTCGGTCCAACATGGCTATGTGCCATTGCCCAAGAGTGTGAAGAAGGAGCGCATTGCTCAGAACGGTGACGTTGGCGGGTTTGAGATCTCGGCGGAGGATATGAAGAAGATGGATGCGCTAGACGAGTATCTGGTGACAGGTGAGTCAAAGAAAGAATGATTTGGAAAGGTGAATTGCCGAGATAAATGTGCTGACTTGCCTGTGTCTCTCCAGACTGGGATCCTACCGATGCCCCGTAAATCCCCGCTGAAGACCGCGACCGGAGGGTTGCTATCTGGGAGGAGGAGTAGGCTTATCAGTTGTTGAGGTGTCGCGGTTACTCGATTTCAATTACGCAGCGCGCCGGCAGCCAAGCCGCCCGGATGGGTAAACTCACGTGGCAGATCTCGAATCTGTGGGGGAAGCTTCTCTGTTAAACTCCGGCTTTTACGTGACAAGACTGATCGCCGAGGCATCTCGACCGAATAAACAAAGCCAATCCAAAATCCGTCTGCTTGAACTATCAATACCGCCAACAAGGTCGGGCAAGATTCAATGTTTGTCGCAGTATCCGGTATCTGATTGTGTGCAATTCCTTCAAGCCACTGAAATAGTAGTGGCACCCACTTCCGTACTGTAGTGGGCGAGATTCCTCGGAGTTACGACGGACAGAGCTGCCCCTCCTTCTGAGGCCGACATCGGACGACACGAGTGGGCAAATTTGGTGGTGAAAGTTTACCCTGTGCAGCGCTAGCCATGTGAACGACAGTTGCTCAACGCGAAGCGCTCGAGCCGTGGCAGGAAAGAGAGCGATGCCGTTGTCGTCTGGTGCTTGTCGGTCGCCAGGGTTCGACTTCTGCCTGCTGCTTGGTGACGCACAGTCCACGGCTGCTTTTTCGCCGTCGCCCTGCGTGGGGCACTCTTTGACGGTACGGTATTACTTTTCCCAACCTGTCCCGGCCGCCCATATCGTCCAGAGCTTTATCTAGAGTCCTTCTTCCCTCGAGTTTCCTTTCTTGCTTCTCCATCTCTCTTACTCCTCACTCTCTCTATCTCACCTCTTAATCCTACACACATACCATACAAAATGTCGAACCTTCCTTCCGAGCCCGAGTTCGAGCAGGCCTACAAGGGTGTGTATCACCTACCCAAGCATTGCGACTGCTTTTTCCACAAAGTGATTGGAGCTGACTAGAAGATTACAGAGCTTGCCTCGACCCTTGAGAACTCCTCCCTCTTTGAGAAGAACCCCGAGTACAAGCGTGCTCTCCAGATTGCCGCCATCCCCGAGCGCATCATCCAATTCCGTGTCGTCTGGGAGAACGACAAGAACGAGGTCCAGGTCAACCGCGGTTACCGTGTCCAGTACAACTCCGCTCTCGGTCCTTACAAGGGTGGTCTCCGTCTCCACCCCACTGTCAACCTTTCCATCCTGAAGTTCTTGGGTTTCGAGCAAATCTTCAAGAATGCTCTTACTGGCCGTAAGTTGATTCTTGAATATCACCACAACATCCAGTGGCTAACAGTCGCTTCCAGTGAACATGGGTGGTGGTAAGGGTGGTGCCGACTTCGACCCCAAGGGCAAGTCCGACAACGAGATCCGTCGCTTCTGCTACGCCTTCATGAAGGAGTTGAGCAGACACATTGGTGCCGACACTGATGTTCCCGCCGGTGACATTGGTGTTGGTGGCCGTGAGGTCGGTTACATGTTCGGTGCCTACAAGTCGATCCGCAACCAGTGGGAGGGTATCCTCACCGGAAAGGGCGGCAGCTGGGGTGGTTCCCTCATCCGTCCCGAGGCCACCGGTTACGGTCTCGTCTACTACGTCGAGCACATGATCAAGTACGCCTCCGGCGGCAAGGAGTCCTTCTCCGGCAAGCGTGTCGCCATTTCCGGTTCCGGTAACGTCGCTCAATACGCCGCCCTCAAGGTCATCGAGCTCGGCGGCACCGTCATCTCCCTCTCCGACTCGAAGGGTGCCATCATCGCCACCAGCGACAAGGGATTCACCCCCGAGATCATCGACATCATTGCCGACCTCAAGCTCAAGCGCAAGGCTCTCACCGAGCTCAGCTCCAGCTCCGAGTACAGCAGCCAGTTGAAGTACATTGAGGGTGCCCGCCCCTGGAAGCACTGCGGCAACGTCGACGTTGCCCTTCCCTCAGCCACCCAGAACGAGGTCTCCGCCGACGAGGCCGAGGCTCTCATCTCGCAGGGTGCCAAGTTCATCGCCGAGGGATCCAACATGGGTTGCACCCAGGAGGCCATCGACATCTTCGAGGCCTCAAGAAAGGAGAAGAAGGGTTCTGCCATCTGGTACGCACCCGGAAAGGCGGCCAACGCCGGTGGTGTCGCAGTCTCTGGTCTCGAGATGGCACAGAACTCGCAGCGCCTGAAGTGGACCAGCGAGGAGGTCGACGAGAAGCTCAAGCAAATCATGAAGAACTGCTTCGAGAACGGTCTTGAGACCGCCAAGGAGTACGTCACCCCCGCCGAGGGAGAGTTCCCTTCGCTGGTTGCTGGCTCCAACATCGCTGGCTTCAAGAAGGTTGCCCAGGCCATGCACGACCAGGGTGACTGGTGGTAAATGCATCATGATGCATCTGCCTGTGCCTTGTCCCTGATACGAAAAAAGATTCCCCTTTGATACCTCCTCTTGCGCATCATGCCTCTTGATTTGGATGATGATTTAGTTAAGAAACGAAATGTTATGATATCCCTTTTGTTATGAAATGACTTACCTTGACATGACTTCCTTGAGATGTGACATGTGACTTACCGTACTATGAGTGATGGAAGAGTGCAGTAGTCCAGAGCTGGGGACTAGTGAGGTGATATATAGGAGATGCTGGTGAATAAAGCCGCAGGTGGCCGCCAGAGGCCAGTCGGAGCTCCACGTGGGGAAAGCTCTCGGAGCCGCGGACAGGCGCTTCAGCATATCATGACAGTAACCTCGGCTCGTCATTCTTGTTTACTGTCCTGTCACCAAGCTGTATATCGAATTACCACCCGTTCAACTCGGTCGCCTGCCATCTCGAAACACGGCACAGCATAGTCGAAAGGAAATGCGCACAACAAGCTCGCTATCCAGAACATCCACAACGCAAACAAGGCGCCTATCATGAGAGCTACATCAGGACGCCTCGAGGACGTCGCAAGAGGAGGAGCAAGATCATGGAAGACACACACCACACGAACCTGCAACCTACATTCACGTCCTTCATCAACACGACCCTACACATCCACCTCCCGCACCCGCCCGAAAACCGCCCTCTTCTTCCCCGGCCAAGGCGTCCAACGCGTCGGCATGATAGACCCCTGGCTCGAATCTTTCCCAAACACCGTAAAACCTCTATTGGAGGAAATCGACCACACCCTCAACATCTCACCCTCCCTCACCCACTTGATCTCTCAAGGCACCAATGCCGAACTCACCGCCACTCAAAACGCCCAACCCGCCATCATGGCCACCAGCATCCTCATCCTCCGCGTACTGGAGAAGGAATTCGGCTTCGACACGAAAAACACAGTAGACGTGACACTAGGCCACAGCTTGGGCGAATTCGCCGCCCTAGTCGCAGCAGGAAACCTCCAATTCGCCTCGGCGCTGAAAATGGTGCGTCGCAGAGGAGAAACCATGGCCAAATGTTCCGCCTCTTCGAATTCAGAAATGGGCATGATAGCACTCGTCTGCGAACCCCTACAACGAGATGAAACCCTCCAAGCAATCACCCGCCATCTGTCCCAGAACAAACACTTGCAATGCGTCATCGCAAACGTAAATTCAAAAACCCAATTCGTGTTGAGTGGAGATATCTCGCATGTGGGAAAAGTACTCGATCATATCCGTCATTTCGACTCTCATGATCCTCGCGCAGTGCGCTTGAAAGCGGACTCGCCATTTCATTCTCCCCTCATGTTACCTGCAGTGGATCTGATGAAAAAACTGCTCAGCATTCCTGGCAGTATAACGTTTTCCCCTCCATCCACACTCCCTTGTATTTCCAACGTCACGGCTTTGCCTTTTTCCTCTGCGGAAGATATCAAAGATTTATTGGCTAGATCTGCTGCCGAGCCTGTTCTGTGGCATCAGAGTATTCAGTATTTGCATAAGGAGGAAAAAGTCAAGCGGTGGATTGGGATAGGGCCGGGTAAGGTGGGGAGGAATTTGGTGGGCAAGGAGGTTGGGATGAAAGGGGTGGATGTCAAAGGTGGTGGTGTGTTGGCGCTTACGGATCCGAAAGATCTTGATGAGTTTCTCAGGGCGTTGGAGATTACTGGAAATGCTGGGGAGGAGGAGGGAGATGTATGAATGATGATGCTGGTGATAGGGACTGGAGACATGACGGGGTTCGAGAGAGAGAGGCCCTTTTTAAAATGGGGGGGGCCTTTGATTTCCCATGCAAAAGACGAGGAACAATCTGCAAGCCTTTTCAAACACAGGCAAATTCCGCCTCTTCTGTAAACCCACTGTTCTGCAAACTCCCACGGCCATTTTCGTGAGTGATTGACCACCCGCACCATACACATAAACACATACACTTATACTCTCCAAAACATCTCATCACTTGCTTTTCTCCACAAGGCACTACCCTTCTTCTTTCCAAAACCCCTACTCTGCTTTGTACAGTAAACCACTCAAAACGACCCTTTCGTTTCCAATGCAACACCTGCCCGTTTTCCAAGGAATCGGGTTTACACCATACCATACCCTCCCTTCAATATGGCAATCTTGCTTTTGTTGGATTTTCGACCCACTTTTGCAACACGATTATCACTCCTGCTGTTTTTACCAAATCTGCCCGATCTCTGCTGTTTTTCTTTCTCTTCTTTTGCTGATTTTGCTTCGAGGTTCCTTTTGGAAATTATCGTTTTTGAACCACTGTAAAGGGATGTTTTGATGTTAATGGTTTTAAATTGGCACTATTTAGACATACGTGCCGTTTTTGTGTAAGACTGATGGAGTTGTGGCACTAGACTATTAGCTGTTGTTGTAGGATTGTAGAATGGGGGTTTAAGATACATATTAAGATCAAGGTGTGCACGAGTAGTTGATGCAATGTGGTGGCATCGTCGTTGTTGCTTGACATGGGTTGATTAGGGTGTCACCCTGTCGTGTAGATCGACCATCAAGGTATGTTGGTTTTAGTAATCAAGAACAGTAGGGATGGGATGGCATAGTACTGCTTAGATCTATTCGCAAGGCAACGATGCGTTTGCAAATCAATGATGATCTAAATACTAATGACCACTGAGTGCCACCGATGCTATGTAATACAATTAAAGAGCAGTGTGTTTGAAACATCTCCTTCCTCTAGATTATTGTTATACATATCGGACGACACTGATATCTAAACACACACACACCTTCCACTCCTCTAATCAGACTTGGCCATACTGAAATCCTCCAATGAGCGTCCATTCTCAACTTCCTTCTTCCAACACGTGCGTTCCTCAGAAGCCACACCAGGACCTTGATATACAGATCCATACAATCCAGTAGAATAGCTTTCCTTGCCGTTCTTGCTCTTATGCTTTCTGCTATACCACTTTCCATACGTGAGGAGGTAGTACAATCTAAACGCGAGCAAAGCGAACTTATCCCTCTCCAAATCCTCAGGGTAAGCTGCGCCCAGGTCAACGGCGGCGGCGATGCCGGAAATACATGCCACCTCATGTGCATTCACCATCGTCCATGCAGCGGCGAAACGAGTGTGGTTTTTTCCATTCAGCGCCCACATCCAAGGAACGACGAATAGATAATGCGTGAAAGAATGACACAATTGATGCCACCAATCCTTTCTGATAATCTTGGATTCGTCGATTTCATCAATGGACCAAAGGTGAGAATCGCGATCTTTGTTCAAGAAAATGGTTTGGAAAACTGCATTGTCGAGAGGAGTGTCCGGAGGGAATTGGGATTGGTAGTTGCTGCAGTTGAAGGACATTTCGAGCTTTGTCAGGTCTTTGGGGTACATTTTGATCAGGTACATTGGTTTGAAGTTTTTGCGTGCGTAGTCCAGGCGCTCGGACTGATCGGCGCCATTCAGCTCTTTGCAGGCTTGTTCTTCGTTGAATTCCATTTCGTAGTGTTTGCGCATGTAATCCGCATCCGAATGGGTGACGGTGATGTCGTTTGCGAATTTTGCGGAGCCCAAGACTTTGTTTTCGCGCCAGGTGGCTACGGGTTTGAGGATGCGCTTGGAGGTGTCTGTGAGAGTGCAGAGGACGATTTCGTCGTAGTGTTCTTCGAATTCTTGGGCGTCGGGGTCGCCATTGTGGCCTTCGACTGTGTTGGGGACCCAGGCGGAATCTTGGGTGTGGCCATCCGAGGCGGGTGTTCTCTTGATCAACTTGACTGCAACACCATCCTTGTTTCTGCGGACGACTTGGGTGATTTCGGTGGAGAGGCGGATGTTGACGCCCTTCTTCTCCAGACTGGTCTTCCAGTCGCCGTAGAATTCACTGAAGTTGGGGAAGACGACCATGGGGGGCAGATTGCTGGCTACGCTGGCCTTGTCTGGGGGGTACCACATGCCGTAGGTGGGACTTGTGCACAGTCTCTCCAAAACCATACTGGGGACCTCAGGGGCGTAGTTGCCGGTACCCAAGAAGAGGGCGACCATGGGAAGTGCAACGACGTTTGCAAACTCCTCTGAGAACATGAACAGCTTGACCACGTACTTGATGGGGACGAGGGCGAAGAAGACCTCGAACCAGCGAATCATCTTGATCATGTAGTAGAAGCGTCTGACCTCTTTCTCGTGCTTCTTGAGCATCATTGTCGAGTAAACGTTGGTCCAGAACTGCTCGTCCTTGCCGAATGCGACCTGAAGCTTGACAGGATCGGCGTGGTGTCCCTGGCGGGCAAACATGGTCATGGTGTGATGGAAGATGTAGGAGCCTCCTTGAACACCCTGGTTCAACCAGCTGGCACCATACCTGTTCTTGTCGATAGGGATACTGTAGGCCTGACCACCACAGTAGTCGACAGCATCGATGAGGGTAACGTCGAACTTCTCCGGGTGCTCTGCGAGGTGGTGGGCGCAAGACATGCCTGTTGCAACGCGTCAATGCTGCTCTTCAAGCTCCAATTCAACCAGTCATCACTTACCTGCAGCTCCAGCACCCACAACCAACACATTCTTCCTCTTCTGGTTCTCCATCTGTTTACCCATATCGTAACGCGTCTGAGAGGGTTGACTTGTCAATAGAGGCTTCACCGAGTCTGGCATGTCAATTACTTTTTCGTCGCTTCCAAAGATGCCAGTGATATTCACGCGACAATGAAAAGGAAGCAGAGGGCGATGGCAGCAGTGATGTATGGGTGAGCTATCGACAAAGGAAAAAATCACATCATGACCTCGATGAACACAAGGAAATGGGAGACAGCGTCGTCATAGATCACGACAAAAAATCTGGGGTCCATCGGCGGCTATCGCTGATCGGGCATTAGCTCGTAAGATTAACTTCAATATATCCTCCGAATTCGATCGCATGATATTTTTGACAGGAGAGAAATGGAAAATAAATGGATGACATTGATTGTTACAGTGTTTGGGAGAGAAATTTTGGTGAGCTTCAAAGAACTTGGTATGCGTCGTAGATGACCATGTCGCCAACACGTCCGGAGCTCGCCATGAACACACCCGAGTTGAGCCAAGTGTATCTCTCATCACCAGTCTCGAAGGTCAGATGCAGCCGCATTCTGAACTGATCAGGACCGATGTTTCCTTCTCCCAACTTCTCGAGGACCTCCTTTTTTCCTGTCCTCGTTCTACACGCGACGTCAGTTGCGGGGTCTCCTTCTAGCGTTCTTCGCGATGGGTAGTACTTACCCTGTTGTACGCAGATAGAGCATTGCACCGTCATGTGTCTTCAAGTTGTATCTGGTATCCAAGTGGGCGGTTTGCTGGTCTCCATCGTGATCCTGCACAGTCTCCCAGTCTAACAATGATTGGTTAGATGAATGAATAGATTGGCGCAAAAAGCTACATTGCTCACCACCACCGCCGGGAAGGATCTCGCCTCTCAGCTTGGGCCCTTCAAAACGACCACCTTTGAATATCACAGTGGACCTGTCACCGTGGGGGCCCTTTCCAATGTGATGGAAAGACTCCATATCACATTCGAGGTGGAAGAGGAATTGAAGCGATGGAAGAGGCAGCTTGTACTCCGGCTTCTCCCACTGTGTGTTGGTCAATCGCTCGATGCCGATGGGAGGCTCAACTGTGCCTGGCTGGATGTTTGAAGATGTCATGACGTTGATTTGACAAGTTTGTGAGTACAAGATCGTGCTTTTGAGGGAGACACCATATCACCTTTCACCGCATTGTACAAGATTTTTTATAGGTAGACCCCGATAATGCCGATGACGTCGATGTTGGCTTTGAGCTAGCCGTGGGCTGCCGACGAGTGAACAACGGCAATCGTCAATGAGAAATATGGCAAGTTTCACTACCTATGCTGAGGAGGAGGTGGTCCATTTCGTGTGTTGTTTAGAGAGAGAAGAGTGATCGGGAAAGGACTGGGACAAGCTGCTGCTGATTGCCGACAGTCCTTCACAGCACTGGCCACTTTGGTTGCGAGCAACTCACCTTGATGGACGATCGCAAAAATAAGTGGAGTCTCATGCAATGCCCAACTTCATCCAGTGATTTTACTGCCCTGATGCATACCACTCCAAATGATAGCACTGCATGGTATGGGGCAAAATACATTCTTATCAGCTGCGCTTGCCGTCGCCTAATCCTTCTATTGTCGCTATCAGCCATGAGACACCGAACGCGGCTGTTATCCCGCGTTTTTAATCTATCCATTCAGCAGTATGCACAGCCTGTCCTTTAAGCATAGCGATAAGCAATTTTACAACTGCATCATGATATATGAAAAGAGGGGTCGACTTTAAGCGCCACGCGGCCGACGATAACGGAATTCCAATAATGTCGTGCTTCCCGCCAACGAGGCCCGCGATAGCCGTGTTGTATAGTAGTCCTCTACAGTATCTCTCTAGCGTAGGAGAGATTGAGAGAGATGGAGTTGGCGTCTTGTATGATAGCGACTTGTTGCTATCATGGAGTCAATCCCGCCTATATGACGGAAACACATGGCCCTAGTTGATAGTGCCATGGCATGGCTCTACTTCGATGATTGATATACTGACGTGCTATGATCACGACCCTAGATAGATCAGCAACAAAGGGTGAGGGCTCGGACCGGCGATACTCTTGACAGCTGCTAGCGCCAGCAGGAACCAACCCAAGTGGAAATACCACAGCACGATGCGAATGATCATTGGCTGCTTGAAAGTCGAGATACCAGCCACAGGCGCAATTTCCTTGGACGTGACCTCGGCGCATAGTGAAAGAGCGAGAGAGTGGACGGCTGATAGGCTCTCACAGCCTCGCTTGATCGCCTATGCCGTAAGACGACAGCGCGTGCGTGCTCTTTGGAGCGATCCTGCCAGTCACTCCCGTCGCACAATTCTTGGGTCGACTTGGAGACTTGCAGGAAGTCTTCCTGAGGATCGGTATGAGGCCAAAGCATTGGAGTGCATCTTCTCCAAACGTGCCACTGTGCTGGGAAGAGGCACAGTACACGGACGTCATGAAGCATTGATGCTGCTAATGCTGTCCATGCAGCGCAATTGCCGCACGCAATGCCTGGCAGTTGTTTTGTAAGCTGTGCTTGAACGAGAAGCGTGAATTGCAAATCTTTGTGATGTGACGGGTCTTTGACCACCTGGTGGCCTTGATAACAATAGTTCTTGCGCCATATATCGAGGATCTTGCTGGGGATAGATGATGGAGTCAAATTTGGCATACAGAATATGCGCACCTGAAGGCGTGGGGGTTGCTCTCCAGCCTCATTGGCACTTGATTAGGCAGGGCAAGCGAGGTACCGTCAGAACGCCTCTTACCTAGCAAGCACACTGCGCGTCTGGGGTCTGCAGCAGCTCCACTCGCCTCAGCCGGCGGCCGACGAGGCATTTGGCGTCTCAATCATATGGAGACTGCATTGGCAACAGGCGTTGTCTGCAAATGCCTCTCCGCGAGACCCTTGAATCGGGGTCTACAAACCAAGACCCGGAGTGAAAACAGCTTCAAGCTTCAAGACAGAACGAGTGAGCAGCAGTAAGCAAGGCAGTTGCTACCGGTCGGTTTCAATGCACATCGCTTGGAGCGAGCTTTTTGCATCTGCATGCAGCAGGCACTTGAAACCGAAGCAACGTAAGAGCGGAGAATTGATGGATAGCAGCTGGTGCACAATTGTGCCATTGGCTGGTGTTGAGTTTGTCGTATCAAGGTGGTTTCGAAGCTACTGAGATGGACTCAATCAATGTCAGAAGTCAGGAGTGGCAGGGATGCAAGCAGTGTGACGACGACGACGAAGTGGTGAAGGCAACAGCCAAGTCACAACCCAACACTAGAAGATCCCTTCGGTTAGGCTGGCGCCGGCCGAAACCCGAAGTGAGATCAACAAACACAAGACAATTGTTCACACTTTTTGCACAGTGAGCGACGATTGAGGAACTAAATTTCATTGAATTGCTCATCATTCCAGTGCCATTCATGCCTCGTGAGCAGAGCAGCTGGGCTGCAGGCCAACCGTCCCCAAGCGGAATGTTGCTTCTATTCGCGCATGACAAGGCGCTCCGGATGATTCTCACGCTAAAAAACTCTGTCAAGCACGCACCCACGCCATCCCTCGATAGGAGCCAAGACAAGGATACATGAAAATGTACGGAGGGAAACGGACATCACGCAAGCAAGAAACGTTTGCCGATCACGGCCGAAGCGATGATGCCTACAAGAAATTGCATGCGGCATCGCTCTGGTGACTGCGAATTAGCAACTGACTGTCGAAAGCCAGAGGGGAGTGATTTGACAAAGGAAGAGGGTTCGATAGTTGAATGGACGGACGAGTACAAAGAGAGGAAAACGTTGTTAATCCTACCCGAACAACGAATCCTGCCAAAAGTCCGCGTCCGAAACCCCCACGCTGAAGGTTTCGGAGTGGCTTTCCTCTGGCGCATGCAGGTGAGGGTCGAGAGCGCAAGAGCGGGAAAGCCCAGCAGGTGCATGCACAACAGCCCCAGTTGCCAATGTATCTGCTGATCATGGCGTGGGTACGCCAGGTGGTGTGCCTGAAGATGCTATATGTTGCCATTTCCTCCTCTCCACTCGTGCTCGCTACTATATCATCAACCTCGAAGCCCCCATTCTCCAGCTCCTTTCACCTTTCTCTGAACTTGTCTCGCAATCGCACCTCATATCGAAACATTCTGTGACAAGCTTCGACGCCTTAGCAGCTTCTTGCATCTTCGATCCGGTCTGACTCACATCACATCTTACTCACGCCATAAGGTCCGGGCGTTTTTATATGATTCATTTCCCACATTGCTCATAGCCATCAACGTCCTACCTTGATAATCTCTTCGTATACATAAGAGAGAAACACCCTCCCACATTCACCTCGGTCCATTCATCAACACACTTCCATACAACCATCCACCATGGACTGCTTCCTCGACTTCTGCCTCGCCTGCGACAAGCAGACTAGCGAAGGCCTCTACTGCTCACAAGCTTGCCGCCTGGCCGACCTTGAGAAGGCTGGCTCATCAACCCCTTCATCACCATTCTCACCTACTCTCGAGTCAAGCTCTCGCTCCTACTTTCCTACCACCTCAGCTGGCTTCCAACTTCCCGAGGCTTTCAGCTTCAAGCCTACAACCATGTCAACCGCTTTCGCCGAATCATCATCACCTCGCCGTGCTCTGTCACCCTCATCATCACGAAGCTCATTGTCGTCCTCGGCAGGCAGCCAATCAAGCAACATCATCTCAGAGCAAGCACGCACTGAGCTTCAAACATACGTCAGCGCTTTCGATCAGACGCGTGAGATGAAGAGGCGTTCATTGAGCAGCCACTGATGCTCTTCCACTCAACGGCTTGAGCATTGATCCCTGCCTTCTTTACGACGCTTTTACGAAAACCTTACTACTCTCATCTCGACAACACACTCCATCTTCAACATCTCTCTGTACGACTCAACGAACTATTACCGGTATCTCTACCGCTGTATTTGCTTTCACATTCTACTCAGCGACAACCATTTCGGACTCTCGTTTCCTTGCATTGTTGTACCACAAAAAAAGTCAAAACATCGGACTATAAAGGCGCATTTGATTTACTTGCATCGGCGGTCATGGGATGTAGGAAAGGGAGGAATTTCATGGATCACAGGATGCATTCGCTTGTCATCAAACACTTATCATTACATCGGTTGCATTTTCGAAGAGGATACCCTTTGCTTAACTTGTTTTCAATTTCCAAGAATATCAAGATGGATGGACATTGTTTTTCTTCTATCATACCACATCATCTCCTTCTCTACATGTATCGCAAATCTATCACACAAATTTCATCATCACTTCATGATCATACAAGACCCTCATCTCCTTTGCCAAATTGTTTCGTTTTCCCTGTTGCACGCCCTAGAAAATTCACGCCCTACATTGCACAGCCAGTCTGTTTCTCCTTCCTTGTGCTCCTTGTTCACCCCAATCGACCAACGAACCCCGCACGTGGAGCAATGTACCAATGTACCTTGACTAGTACATGAATTTGCCGCTGGTGTACCTCCCCAGCAACAAACCAGTTCCCACAATGCCAATTCAACGATGTTTCACTGGACCCTCCAAGTCCGCGCTTGCCGTACTGTAGCAATTATACGGCTGTGGTAGCTTTTCCACGACTTGAGCGCAGCGTGTATCATCTAATCAACCAACCGAAAATCTACAGGGCTGGGGAGTTGATGATTTCCCAAGTAACAACTATCCCAGGCCCAGCGCCACACACGAAAGGGGCTTTGCCGTTGTCACCCCTCATCAAGAAAGCAGAATTTTTTTCTTTGTCATGTAAAAAAGGTTTCGGCATCGTCAAACATGTTTACCTGGTTGTCGAAGCTCTTAATTTCATGAGTCGGGGCCTTCGCCAACGTAGGCGTCACTCTCCGCGTTGGTGTCGCTGGCTGCCGCTCTCCGCAAAAGACACAGTCATAAACTGCCAGGGAAAGTCAATTATCCAGGAGGCTGTGGTGGACGTCGGCGACTCCGCGACTGTGCTCGACGGGAAGCCATCGTACGGGCCGAATGACTCTGCTTTGGGGATGGGAGGTTCGCGTCGCACGAGCCCGAGTCCCAAGTGAGTGATGCCTCATCATGCCTTTTGTGCTGGACGGGTACGGTACCGCTGCCGTGCCCGGGTGTGGTTACTAAGGGGCAGTTTTCCTCATCCTTTTCTACTTCAGCAGATCGTGAACATCCCTTTGATGTGTTTTGCAAACCACCGTGCAGTCAGAGCTTTTTTCTCATCCAACGACTTTTCGGTGAAGTTTTGGCAGTGTCATGCCGGTAGACGGATCAGGCTGAGCACGACTTTGCTGGCAAGCCGCGAAGGATTTCGCTTGGAGCGGCTTTCTGGGTCCCTTTTCTGTGGAGAACGGGGGTTTGCACACCCCACACAGCCGTCTAGCTACCGTTGATGACATAGCTCTGGTGCTTGCTATATCGAGAGTACCGACGACGTGGGGGGCTTTTTCTTGTTGCCCTTACAATACAAGCAGATTCAACCAATGAGGAGCTGCTAAACCAACACTCCTTCCAATACTGCTTGCAAGGCATTCCTTTCACAGAACTCAACAGAAATATGCTGTCAGAGAAAATGATGGATTCATTTCTTTTCTTCTCGAGCCTTGACGACACCCAAACACTGCCAGCACATCAGAAAGTCAAATCTCAGCCGAGCCCTCGGAGCCCGGAGACATTACTTGTGACTCCTCGAAGTTTGGAGCAAACTCTGTCCGCTCCCGCAAAAAGCATCGACAATATTTCTCCTCCAGCCAGCCACCTCTTGCACAATACTCTGCCACTCTTTCATAAAAACGGTCCGTAAAACCAATGGCCATAGCTCACTCATCCTAAGGCTGATTTGGCCCGTCGAGTACGAGTACAGTTTAGGCCACGCACGTACGCCGTGACGGTGGGTATCCCGCACAACCTAGCAGCGATTTTGAATCAGAGCTCTCGTGGAGCTACGATTCAGAAGAGAGTGGGATGAGATGTTCAATGGTCGTACTACCGTAACCCCTCAGTTGATAGTTTGTGTCAATTTTGAACCTGTCAAAGTATACTCGAATCGAGTCTATAGGACTCGATTTGAGCAAAGAATTTGCCAAGCTGCATAAGTTATGCTGAAGTGTAATATCAGACTCGAAGGTGCCAACTCTCGTCAAAGTTAGCGACTCAAGAAGTTCGTGGCCAGCGACCAACCGGATAGAGACCTGAGTTCCACAACTCAAGGTTTGTACTCAGACTCGAGCAGCCAAATCAGCCTCTACACATCACTTTACAGATCTCCGAAACCGCGGGATGCTGATCCGGTAGCGGGCGACAAAGATGTCCGCGATCGATGGACGCCAAAAGATTGGCAATCTTCTGCTTGTCTCACTTGAGATCTCGAACCAGAGACATTCTGACAGCTTTGAAGTTTGAGAGAAGTAACAGAGAAGAAGGCTATCGAAATGATTAGGGACCTTTGACAGGAAGCAGCCCCTCCTAATCTCAAGACGCGCGCGGCTCGGTTGTGCGGGCAAACAACTACGTCAAGTTGCTTTTCGCCATCATCATAGAAAGAGCGTCTGCTATTGCGAATTACAAGTCACGAGCCTCATGACTGTTATTTGAAACGCATACTTGCCTTGGTACGGTTACTTTCGTCGACCCATTCCGCGACTGGCGGTGAGCACCGATAAAGAGTCCGATGGAGAAGATCCCATTTCATCACAACCCTGGATCTTCTCGTCTCAACGTTCGCAGCACAAAGGCTTGGTTCAGCTTCAGATCTTTCTTCCAGGGTCAAAGAGGTTCCAGATCATCCCTCTTCCCTACCAGACACGATAAGCACATCGCAATGCAGGAACACTTTGCACAACCAAACCCACACCCGTTGGGCAGAGACAGATCTTGGAACAGTAGAAAATGTAGGTTTACGCGAACGGCAGGGCTATCCAAGGGGGTCTCCGAGGACAACCTTCTCCTCACCTTTTCCCACTACGCTTGCCGCTCTCGCCGTCTGCCGTCGCATAACGGCCTTCGAACAAGCCACAAAAGGTCTCGACAAACAGTGTCGCCATCGACGAATCACGACTCGAGGGCAACATTCAATCTGTGGCTTTTCTTCTGATGCTCGGGGATTTGTCTGTTTTGAGAAGGAGAGTTTTAACAACGGCATTGCGAACTTTCGAGAGGCTGGCACTGTCGAGATCCGATGTGGCTTCGCAAGTAGTCGAGTACCTATATGAGGCTCTTTATCGTGTGGCACTTCTGGACCGACTCTGTTGGCGCTGGCTTCAGATTAAATGTGCAGTCGTACGAACAACGATGTTTCTCCAACAGTAGGTCTGGATGGAAAGACGAAAGAGTCCGCGAACGACGTGGCTGGATAGGCTGGCTGCCCAACCAAGGCAACCAGCCATATCTGGCATCGCTTCGAGAGAACACTCCGCCGGAGCGGTATACATGCATACACTCCAATATCGTTTCGCGCGAACATCGGGTTTTCTTCGACGATAATCTAGAATGAACAGTGAAGTACAGAAAGCCTCGCAATCGTAGCTGGACACCATCCTCGATCGCCAGGTTCGCTTGACGTCGCAAGCAGTCGGATTTGTGTGCTCAGCGATCGAGCTTTGGTACACAAGCAGGAGTGTATGCACAAGGCGTGCGTCCACTTTGTCTATCAGATGTACTCATATCCTCTTTAAGATCCCCCTGTTGCGTTCCCGAAGGACAGCACAAGCGTGAGCGATGATCACAAACCAACGAGGTCAAAATTTCACATACCCTTAATGTTTCAACCCCGATGATTCTTTCTCTAGCTACACCATTACACAGAATACTTTTACCGATGACATTCAAACCAGAACAACGCAGAAGCAGCAGTGATGCCAATTTTGGTCATTCATCTGCGTACTTGTCGTTTCCTCTTCTGATTGACCTCTTGCACTTGCTTCACCCATCGATCCTTGTACCTTTTGCGTGTTTCTGTTCATTGTTTGGAAATTCTCCGATCCATCCATATCCCAGCAGAACTCCTCGGATTTCGGTGTAAGCAATCTGTACATTTTCGTCGTTGTGCGATGCCAAATCAACCACATGTTCATCATGTATGCGAAAGTCCGATCTTTGCATCTCCTATACAAATTTCTCATCAAGGGAAAAAGGCTTGCAAAGTCACTATCTTGCTAACCAAATATCCATTTGAACTAATATCGTAGGGTTTCTGTGATCCCCACTGTAAATACCCAAACAGGTATTTCGGGAAACAAAGGTGAAAAAGGTCAAAAGATGCTGCTGTGTTATTTGACTGGAAGAGGTTTTGGACAGGGTGGTCCCTCCATCGAGCATGCGTATAATCGCCAACGACGATAGTATAGGTTTGATTTGGTTAGTGGTCGATATGAGAAAGTTCGCTTACTCTATCTGGAAGGTCAAATGGCATCGTCTATGGTGATGATAGTTTAGCCGATATTCCTTGGTTCCATGAATTTGCTCAGTGTGGTCGACCACAACGTTCGAGTGCATGTGAGCACTACCCGAACACGATCATATCAAATGCTTATTCAAGTCAAAGACAATAAACCCGTGAGTGGGTAGAGGGGAATATCGAGCCCCAAGGTTCGTTTAAAATCTCAAATGCTCCAAGAAGTGGAAAAGGACAAGAATTAATTCTCATTGTTGATTCATACCCTCCTATAGAGCGAAGAAGAAAAGAAAAAGTCGAGAAAAAAAAAATCTACTGCTTGATATCCAAAGCAATACTGCTGAGGTATTCACACCTAGCCTTCTGGCCCGCATCCACATTTTCCATAGCAGTAGCATTGGTGACGAAATGCAATCTTTGATTCTGCCCCTGCGTCCAAGCCTCCCACATCGGGCTTCCCTTCAATCTATAAGTATTCGGGTCAAAGCTTCTGATAAAACTCGTCCAATATGCCTGGGTGACAGGCACGATCGCTGCATTAGTGGTGGAGTAAGAAACAGGTGCATTGCCTCTGGTGTTTTCAGGACCCCAGATGGCGTTGATTTCGACGGTGTGGGTGACTCCGCGACCGGCGGCTGCAGCGACGGGATCAATGACATCCCAGTGGTAATTCCAAATATCCTTGCGGGAGAAGGTGGCAGCGTAGATATCAGAGACGTTGATGCCAGGGCAATTGTATCTGAGCTCGCCATACGCATCAGAAGCTTGTCTCCACCACGCCCCCGAGTTAGGGAATTGGTTGGATGCATTATTAGGATACAAAGCGTTGATTTGCTTGAGTTGAGGAGTTGTGAGCAGAGAGAATTGATCTTTGAGGAAAGTGTTGCTTTCGCCGATGCTGCTGGTGTTTGCGGGGACGAAGACGGTGCCTTCGTTTGTGTCGTCGCCGTAGATGGCGGGGAGTTTGATGAAGTTGCCTTTGCGGTAGGCGGACATGGTGAGGTCGCTTACGACGTCGTTGTCGAGAGTGGGTCCGTACATGTAGAGGGGAGGGTTCTGAGCGCCGGGGAAAGGAGTGTTGATATTTTTGGATTGGAGGTATGTTGCGTTCAAACTGCGGAGACAGACCAATGTATCCTTGGAGTCTACGCAACCGGTGCGGATGACGAGATTGTCATACATGAATTGAGATTCGTTAATGCTGCGGACGGCGGCGAAGGATTGCGATTCGGCAGCTGTGGCGTGGAAGAGACCGTCGTTGCGTCCGTTGTGTGCGGTGAGCAAGAGGGTGATGGAAGCAGCGCCTGCTGATGCTCCTCCAAGCACAACATGATCGGGATCACCACCAAACTTGCGAATGTTCTTTTGCACCCATTGAAGAGCCTTGATCTGATCCTTGAGACCATTGTTAGTGCTGCCTCCTTTGGTGATCTCCTCCGAGGCAAGGAAACCATAAGGGCCGACACGGTAGTTGAAATTCACTACAACGATGTTGTGGTTGCTGGCCTCGATCAAGCCGGTACCGTTGTAGTTGGGGTTCGAATTTGTGTTGAATCCTCCACCCTGGATGAAGAAGTATACAGGCAATGGGTGACCTGTTGTGGCGTTCGATGGAGCGTAGATGTTCATGAAAAGACAGTCCTCGGAAGAAGTGTTGCTGGCAGCGGAGCCAGTTCCCAGACAAGTGTTTCCGAACTGTGCATTCAATCGTCAACGAAGATCTTCACAACAACGAGGTACAGTACTCACAGTATCAGCGACAATAGTAGTCTTGTTCTTGACAGGATCCTGAGGCGCCGCGAATCTCAAGTTACCAACAGGAGGAGCAGCAAATCGTACACCCAACCATTGAGTGATGCCATTCTCGAGCGAGACACCTTGGTATTTTGAGTAGCTCACATCCACCAAGGGCTTAACAGCACCGACAGCAGACACGCCAACCAACCCAGCAAATATTGACGAACGCATGTTTGGGAGGAGACGAAGGAGGGGAAAGAGATGAGGGGTACACCTACATGACACGGCAAGTGCTCACCTTTATACAGATCGCACCCTACCTTCGAATGCGGTCCAAGTGGATCATGTTACCACAGTCGCATCGCTTGGTATAGCCTAAACACGAACTCCCACTGTGCCACCCCGTCACAACCCCATGAAGCATTTACCGTTGCGTGATCTCTGCGCGTCGAGTCTTGTATGTTTTTGGTGGTGGGGACTGAGGGCAAAAGAAGGCAGTGTCAGTAAGAAACACGGGTTCCCGAGGTCCTGACCGACGCCGACCGACTTCCTCCACCCGGGTCATGAAACGGTTCGTGAACAAACAAGACATGCCGAAAAGTATAAACGCACTTCTTGCCGCAATGCCGTTTCCTGAGAGCACGACAACACCTATCCTCTCCCTGTCACCATCTCTCTAGATGAGTATCATCTTCTGCCATGTCAATCGCAAGATGTCACCACTACCCAGCGAAATGACACTACCTCAACAAACCCATGACGATACTCAAAACCATCCGCCCAGTAAAAACAAGACCGAAGATATATTGATCATGCTTGCATCGACAAATTTGCGGAGAGCGGGCGAAGCGGTGCGGGGCCCTGCCAACCTCCGCAACGACCCCAAAAGTGGGGGCCTAAGAAGTCTTGGATCTTGGAATCTTCTTGGGTTGTTAATATATACCATGTGTGTTGAAGAAACAAGGTTTGATTGCGCTTCATGTGTGTCTGGGTGTTAGTATATTGATATATTACAAGAAGTTATTTGGATCGAAAAGATTGTTCAGTGAGAACATGAAGATTTCACAGGAGAGAAAAAGCTCATGTTGAAAATCATGAGAGAAAATCCACAATGTTTGATTTTTGAAAAGGAGGATATCTAATGCTTTACCCGCTAAAAAAGTAGACCGTGAGAAAACTAAACAGTAGGACAGCCATCTGGTTTGTATCAGAGAGGAGAGCGAGTAGAAAAGACGAGAAGAAAACGGAAGAACGCAATTGTAAAAGATTCCCGACTCCTGCCCGGTCGCCATTGTCTTGTGTATACAACAAGATGGCGAGTTTCATTGCTCGCTATGGCCCAGCTGTGTCCTCAGCATAACCCCCCTGTGCGCCAGTGCGCTGCTGTTTGCTTTCAGGCTATCGCACAAAGTGTCAGATTTTTTCCATAGTTTGGACCCTTTTTCTTTCCATTATTTTTCTTGTTCTGATGCCCAAAGAGGTGTCGTCCGTGGAGTTGGCAGGGCGGCGGCGTGGAGCTCTACAGGCCGTAAACTTGCCAACCGTCCAAACCATCATCTCCAACCACATTGGGTTTTGCGGATACGTCAATGTCTCTTGGATCATGGGCTGTTCTGGTGCCTAACTCGTGGTCAAGTCAAAGCTCGTCATCATCGATCTCACTGGGCTTGAGAAGACCGCCAACCTTCATGGCACGCTCTCTTTCCTGAACCTTGGCCTCCTTGGCAGCGTTCTCACGATCCTCGATGAACAACTCGGCGTTGTCTCCTGCGAACTCCTTCAACTGGATCAAGAAGTCACGAAGGGTAAGCTTGAAGCGGTTGATGTCGTTGGCTTGGTCGAATAAGTCGGAGATGAACTTCTGGATCTGTGCGGGAGTGAGGTTGGGGAAGGCGTTGACGAGGAGGTTGCCAACAAAGTTTTGTAAGAACTCCTTGTTCGATGTGCCGGCAGGTGCCATGTCGGAAGTGTAGATGGGCGAGTTGTTCAACTTGCCAGAACCAACGAAGTAGAACATCTGGGCCAGGAGGACTGACTGGTACTTGAATCCGGCCTTGTGGTCCGAATCGGTCAGAACGAAGAAGACGTCCTGGAGGATGGTGGTGTAGAAGTTCTGGAAGAAGGGACCGCTAATCTCGGCATCCGTTTCTGACATGTTGCTGACAAGCTCGTGGCACATGTTCAAACCTTCACCCTCAACTAAGCGGTTGTCGTGCTTGCTGGCCCACATGCAAGAGTCAATGACAAACTTGAATTGGCGTTGATCGAGCTGGAGAAGGGCGGGGAAACAGCGCAGATTGATCTCGCGGAGAAGCTTGAAGAACTCGACACGATGCTCGGGGTATTCGGAGAAGTCCTTGTTGATCATGTCGAGAGTGCACTCGAAAACGGCACCGAGAATGCCGGGAACATCCTTGGTCATCAGGCCCTGTTGATATGTTAGCATGATGCGTGAAAGGCAGGATGGCGATCAAGCCAACCGAGTATCTGCTACGATTAGGGGTCCAACGTACTTGAAGCTTCTTGATGATGGTAGTCATAACGTTCAGGACCTCGGCCTCTCGTGCATCAGGGACGTTGTTCTGGTAGTCGAGGAGGACGGCTTGCAACAAGTCAGGCACAAGACGCTCGTGAACCATTTCGAGGTCGTCAGCCTTGTCAACGTAGGTGCTGATCAACTTGAGGATCTCCTTCTTGATGGTCCTGAGACCGCGGACCTTGGGCATCTTGGTGGCGATGTTACCTGCGATTGTTAGCCATGGTTTGACAACGATAAAGGGAAGAACTTACCATCTCTCTGCACAGCCTCGTCAATGAGCTGACTGCTGGCGCGGTACATGGTAAGCATGTCGAGGTAGATCTTGCCGATCTGAGGGTAGAAGTAGCTTCCAACCGAAGAGCAAGCAGAAACATTGGTCTTCATGATGTTGCCGACGACCTTGATAGTCTCGGAGTCTTGGAGGATGTTGGGATCTTGGTGAGCGGACTGAATAATGGCGTCCCAGGCCTGGTTGGGAAGACCCATGAGGTCGCCAATCAAACGTTCTTGCAAGGTCTTCTGGCCCTGAGCACTGATCATGTAACCGCAAGCCTCGTAGAAAGTGTGTACCTGCTGAGGGGACAAATCACAGGTGATCTTGCGCATGTTACGCACAATCTCGTCGATGAAAGGTTCCGACTCGCCGGGTTGAGTCAAGACGAAGTGACGCTTGCACTTGTTGGCAATCTTGATGAACGTATCGCAAGCCATATCCTGGACACCCTCATGGGTCTCGTGCATGAACTCGAACAACTTGTTGACAACAGTCTTGAGGAACTTCCAGTGAGCCTTAAGGAAACGAGGGTATTGGCCGACAATGTACATGATGTTGGAGGCGACCACAGCCTTGTTGTCCTTGCCACGCTTCTGCTCGGTCAGGCCGAGAAGATCCTTAATGACGGTAACCAGGAAGCGCTTCTCGGTCTCTTCGTTCATGGCACCGGAGATGGAACCGATGGCCCAGCAGAGAGTGTTGCAATTGGCCCATGACCACTCAGAGCCGTCGACCTGCTTAGAGAGCTTGTCGGACATGATAGTCTCGGTATCAACAACATCCAGGTGAGTCAGGAAAACCAAGCACTCTCTGGTGGTCTTGTAGAGCTGAATGGTGTCGCTCTCCTTGACGAACTCACGTACAATCTCACCCTCATCGTTCTCGACAATCAAGACTTCTTCAGGACGAACCATCTTCTCAATCATGACCTGGCGCAAGTTGGTCAAGACTTCACCATATTTGTTCTTACGAAGCGGGTAGCCAGCCATTTGTGACGGGTGAGCAGCGCCACCATTCGAGAGACCACTCATGGTGTTCATGTTGACAAGAGGGTTGAGGTCGGTGATGGGGAGTTGCTGCATCTCATCGTAGAGGTCGCACACTAGCTTGGTCCAATATTCGAGACAAATCTTGAAGATTTCACGGTCGTCAATTTGGCTGATGCGGATGAGGTAGAAGTGACCATGGACCAGGAAGTCGGGGTTGGGGAGGTTCTCAATAATGCTAAGGTGGTTAGAGAAGAAGTTTGTGAGGAAGAGAGCAAGGTTCTGGACGAATTCTTGATCGCGACTGTTGCTGGAAGCGTAAGTTGCCTTGAGGTCGAGCGAGAGGGGGATAACGGTAGAGATGGTCGTCATGGTGTCGGTGAACATGGCAATGAGTTTCTCGTTGTACTGCTGCTCAGTCTGAAGACCACCGACTTCTGTCAAGCACTTGAGAGTGACATTGCGGAACTCGGGAACTTCGAGGAAGCGACTGCGAAGAGTCTCGAGCAAGCTGATACCGGTAGGTGGTGTCTCGAAGATGAAGCCGAGAGGGATCCAGTTGAGGAAGCGCAGCAGGGTCTCAAGAGTGGCCTTGATCAGCGAGGGTTGTGTGGCAGTACGGAGAATCTCGCTACACAGGTTGTAGATGGAGGTGAACTCGTCACACATGCTCTGCTTGAGTTGGCGGGTCTTGGTCGAAGTCATTTGCTCGGCGGAGAAGTCGAAAACTTCTTCGGACAGAAGACGCAGAATGGCCATGTTGTTTTCACAAATGGGTAGACTGCTGTGACAGGATGAGATGATCTCGTTGATGAAGGTGGGCCAGTTGTGAGGCCACTCCTGCTTGAGGATGGAGACGAGGACCAGGTTGAGCTTGTTGATCAGAGCTCTTTCCTTGCGCAAGCTCTCGTCCGAGCTCGACATTTGAATGATGAACTGGACGACGAAGTTACGGATACCCTGACACTGCTCGCGAGGCAACACCTTCCACCGCGTCATGATCACATTGTCAAGGACTTGGAGGCCGAGGACTGTTGAAGCAGAGGTTAGCAAAAGGCGGTGGATGGTGAAAGAGAGGAGGAGACGGCATACACTTGGTCTGAGGGTATTGGGCATCTTGGAGAATCTTGTCAACCATGAGCCATGCGTCGGGGTTCTCCTTGAACTGCAAGAGGTGGTTAGCTCGGGTCGGCGGGATAGAGGACTGAAGCTGTTTCAGAGCTTGCGACTTACCTGGTTCAGTGTAGCTTGAGCCTGTTTTTGCTGTTGAGAAGTTTGTAAGCATGCCTGCTGCTATACGGGAGAGAGAATGAAGCGTACCTGCTCGCCTGGACCGCTGCTGTAGAAGGCCTGGACAGTGGCGTCCAGCTCCTGTATTGAAGATGCCATAGCGGGGTGTGGTGTTCGATAGGGAAGGGCGGTGAGTGTAGTTGGTGAAAGTTATGGCGCGTTGCCTGGAGAGAAGGACTGATTGTCTACTCTAGCATGCGTTTGCTCGGAGAGTTGGTTGATGCTGGCTTTGATGAAGGACGGACAAGGTGGGGCGGCGCGTGTGAAGAGAAGACGCTCTGGTCGGAGGCAGAAGACGCGTCTGAGGGGAGAGTCGGGGTTGGGTGTGTTGGAGAGGAAGGTTGAGTAAGCGCACAGCTGTACAGTCGGGTTGTGTTTGTTGGTGCGAGTGGGATTGACAGAGTCTGCTGGAGACGAGTTGCAGGACGGACGAGAGCTTTCGATGCTTCAACTGCCTTGTGCCTCTGGCTTGCCTAACGCTCTGCTCAACTGCGGCTGGCTTGGCCTTGGCGCTTGTTTGCTCTTGCCTCTTGTTTCTAGAAAATCCATGCTAGTCCTGACAAAGCAGCGGCTAAACTCTCTGGGGATGCTCTTTCCGGCCTTCCATTGTATTCGCCCTGCACGTCACAGCCAAAGCCTCTCTGCTTATTCACCTAAACATTCAACTCGCTTGCTTTCTGAGACGCTTGCTACGAGCCAACAACACCATTAATCATCCATGTCGCCGCCTTGATCGTGCATCCAGAATCATGTCGTCCCACCAATCCAACCTGTCGTCGCAAAACCGCGGCAGCTTGACCCTCACCGCCTCGCAAGCGGGGCCTACCACTCTCCGTCTCAGGGCCGAGGCCGAGGCCGAACCTTCAGAGCGCCGTCGCATCCAATGGGCTGAGGATGTGATTGATAATGAAGGCATGGGCAAGAAGAGCTCAAAAGGTATGCGACTTTCTATTCATGCTGACAAGGTGTCTCTTAACTAACACGCTCCAAAAGTATGCTGCATCTACCACAAGCCACGTGAGGCTGGTGAATCTTCTGACGAAGAATCCTCGTCGTCTTCCTCGGACTCGGACAGCGAACCCGACACCAGCAGAGCTCAACCTGCCAACCGCCGTCGCAACCAGCACCATCACCCTGAGGGCGACTGCGATCACGACCACGCAGACCCTTCACACTCGCACACTTCTGGCAAAGGCAAGCAAAAGGCGCGAAAGCCCAGCCCGAATGCCTATGAGAGAATTCCCAAGAAAAAGACCCCCAAGAAGGAATGAAACATGAAGGGAGCAGAGTTATTCCTTTCATCCATATTCACTCTCGTGTATTGGTTCGAGCTTGGCCGCAGTCATCAGTGTCCCGATTATTTGGGGACAAAGTCATCTTTGTCGAAGACTCTAGGCAGGTCCTTTGTGTTCGGTGCGGGAAGCTATGCGATCGTCTTGCCAGGTCGCATGTAAGGCGTCGTAAGTATAGATGAGAAAATCATGTCTTCTCTTCTCATTTGACGGTTGAGTCGTCGCCGTTCTCGGATTGGGCAGGTTCGGACTGGTCGACGTGCTGCATTGGGATTCTGACAAGCGTCTGGGGCAGAGGGAGTTGAACTTCGGCTTCAGATTCGCTTTCTTGGGCAGGCTTTGCAATGTGTGCTGGGAAAAGGATCAGCATTTGCAGAGAACGCAGGGGAGGGCAGCATTTCATACCGGATGCCATGTGAATGGCTCTGAGCACCGTGTGCCAGTTGGAAAGAACGGTCGCAATGGCTGCAAGAGTCAGCATTGGTAGTTGGTGAGGCGGTTCTGAAGAAACACACCCTGAGTACCATCCGAAAGGGTGGACAATTTCTCCTCTAGCTGTTCCATCTGACCAGCAAGGCCAGCACTAAGTTCCCGTAGTTGTTTAAGGTTCTCCAGTTCGGCGCGTTTCTCGTTGATGCGTTGCTGGAGGGCTGATGTTTGCGAATTGGATGTTGATAGCGAAGATTGGCGCATATGCGACGGCAGGTTACTCGTAGGGCGATACATGATTGTGGGACGAAGGAGGTTTGTGAACAATAGAAAGAAGTCAAGGTTGCTATTCATGAATTGACGCCTCTCGGCCGACCTGATGCCCGGATTGTGGGGTTGCTTGGCAGTTGCTCACGGCAACGGCTGCCTGTGTACATTCGAAACAAACACAGAAATCGTCATTTTCGACTGTCAAGCCATCTAAGAAACATCTCTACCGGACACCGCAACCCATTCAATCCGTCGTCCGCCTCATGGCCAGACTCAACGAGGCCCCTCTGCCAACAGAGAGCGTTGATGCTCGTACGTTCCTCTCAAACAACCCTGCTGATCATCTCCCTAACATGCAGCAGTAAAGCGCCGCTTCGTACGCCAGAACCGTGAGCTCGCTAAGTATGCGCCCATGACTTGGATCTTCCTCGGGTGTGCCATTCTGACTCTTTCTCCCTCAGAAACAACTCGGCGCAATGTTTGCGTATCCGCGCTCTCGAATGCGAAGTCTCGCGTCTTCTCGCCGAGAACCTCGACCTTCGTGAAGACATTGTCCACCTCCAAGCACAGCTCTCGGAACCTCGCACGCAGATTGACAACACTGCCCTCGTGTCTGTCAAGGACCAGCTCCAGGCGAAGCTACTCGAGTTTGGAGCCCTCGTCTCGGAACTTGGCCAGATCCAAAACAGCCACCCCTCTGCTCAGCAACCCAAATTTTCCGATCCCTCGTCATGGCGTCCTGACGTCCCTGTCGCTATTCTGTCTGGCCAGGCCCCGAGAATGGATGGCATCGCCGAGGAGATGTGCTCTCCTGGTGGCTCTCTGCAGTATGTTTACTCCTCTCCTCAAGCTCTTCTCCAGGGAGCTGACAATAGCAGGACCGGTCGCGCCAATATAACACACCTATCCGATCACAGCAACGCCTCTCCTGACATCGGTCCGCCTCCAGTCGTTCATTTCGATAATGAGGATCCTATAAAGTTCGATGCCTTGTCCGCCGAAGCCGACCATCCCCATGATCACGAACAACAAGAACAACCCACCTCTGATAACGAATCACTACCAAGCAATTTATCTGTCAACCTCGAAACAAGAAGGAAACGCAAGGACTCTAGAGTGCAAATGCGCAGGAGCTCGCTCCTACCACTTGATCTGGATGAGGACGACCAACCACAACTCACACGGACGAGTGCTAAGAGAAAGCTCAGCGTGAGAGATGTTGAAGA
Organism: Aureobasidium leucospermi; assembly: GCA_019775405.1. Classification (NCBI taxonomy): domain Eukaryota; kingdom Fungi; phylum Ascomycota; class Dothideomycetes; order Dothideales; family Saccotheciaceae; genus Aureobasidium; species Aureobasidium leucospermi. The sequence continues at coordinate 177,839 of JACWFU010000035.1, read as the reverse complement.
TGAGAGCGGGAATGGTGTCGTGAAGGACGATTTCAAGTTCAGCAGGAGGTCCTCTATCGCGGCCGACTTTAGGAATGCCGAATCCACCACAGCACCAACAAGCACTCTGGAAGAGACCGAGACTCCAAGTCTTCTGCCTGAGCGCAAGGTCTTAGGCAACAAGAGTGTCAATGTTTCTCCTCGGAAACTCTCCAGATCAACCAAAGGAAAGGGAGATCTGAAGAAAGAGGATCCACCACTCAAACCAGCTACAAAAACGGCGGACCGCAGGAAGTCGAGAAACCCCTCGGCAAAATCTGTCACAATCTCAACGAGCGAGCCGGAGACGATTATGCGAACTATTGAGATTGCACTACCCGCGGAGTCTGCATCGGATGCAGAGGACATGGCGCCAAAAACACCACTTCCGGAATTCTTCTCGCCCACACCCTCGGAACCTTCAGCAGCAAGAGACGAAGGAAGAGATACGCCACCTCCATCAGGATTGAAGTCAATGAGCTCAGGACCGGCTGCTCTGAATGGCGCTAGTAGGCCTTCGCGACGAGCCAGAGCAGCAGTCAACTATGCAGAACCGAACCTGGTGAGCAAGATGCGCCGACCATCAGCAAACATGGCGAATGCAGTAGACGCCAATGGACGACGAATCAGCAGTAGCACGACTGCTTCGGAGAAAAAAGCAATGAGAACTGTCATTATCAACACAGACATGACGGGATCATTGGCACGAGACATGGGCTCAGAAGCACCAAGTCCTCTAGGACAGAAAATGGACAGAGAGCACGAGCGAACATTTGATAGCGGCAAAATATCATCGTCATCCAGCAGGACGATTTCAGCTCTGATGGCAGGATCCAAAAATCACGAAAAGGAAGCAAGCGAAGATATTGGAGTATATGAGCTGAAGGACTCTTCTGATGTAGAGGAGAGTCTGCAAAGCAAAAAGCGAGGAAGCAGGCGGCACTCTTCGGTTACAGACAGCAGCGAGAGCGACCTGAGTAGGCAAAGGACCAGCACTGGTACAGACGTGCAGAGTGAAGTGGAAGAAGCGGAGGAGAAGGCTGAGGCAGAAGTGCAAGAAACGGTGCGAAAAGCACCGAGATCAGCACGAGTAGACCGTAGCGGAGCACGCAGACGCAGCATGATGGTCTAGATAGAGATAGCCTTTGGTCTAGTTTTCTCAAATCACAAGACATTGCAAAGAGTATGCTGGAAAAGGTCCAAGACTTCCAACCCACGAGTCATTTTTGTCTATCACATGTTGATCATTTTGGTGAAGGGCGTGGGGTGCGGGGAAACATCAACAAAACATAGCACTTGCGGCACGGAAACAGCTTTGTCGCATTCTGAAACAAGCCCTCTCCTTTGTACAACCTCAACACAGGCGGCCAATCGTCTTGTTCCATCCTCTCCCCCAAGCGCGCGCGACGTTCACCTTCCCAACATTGATACAACAGCTTCATCAATCGAGATGCGAATGACCAGAGCCCAGGCAGCCGCCATGGCAGCAGCTGCTGATGCTGACGATAACGACAACAACAACGATCGCAATGCATCTACGACACCGACCGACGAGCTTCCTACCAAGGAGCGTGAAGTCTTGGGCGAGTTGACTCCAAACCTTGATGGTGAGTCGGGTCAATTGACTGTCCAAGACGAGGAACAAGACATGGTGAATGAGGCAGCAGAGTCGAGAGATCTTGGGTATGATGAAGTGGAGAAGGATGTGGACGAAAAGGAGGCTGGCGCAAAGGTGGAAAAAGGTACGCGACTCTCACCCACCACTTCAATCGCATCACTAACATGGACGCAGCATCCACTTCTACACCTGCACCCTCAGCTTCACCAGAGAAGCCAAACCACATTCCCATCCACCAGGACGACTCCTTGAAGCTTCCTGTTACGAATCTCGACGCCGGATCGCCCACCACCGAGCTACCACTCCTGAACATCACCCCTCAACGCACACCAGCCAAGAAGGTTATGAAGAATGATTTCGCACACATGAGATCGACGTCCAACAAGGAGAACATGGTGCCAGACCCGTCTGTGGTTGCCGGTCCTGTGGATAGACTGCAGACACATGTTGAGTATCTGGGTTCTGAGCAAGACCAACCACAGACAGCCACCGACGCACAGCACAGTCATCAACCGCAGGATGGACACGAGAACGGCAATGAGATGGAGAATCACAACCATCAAGAGACAACAAACGCCGAGCCAGAGAGCACACAGACAGATGAGGCACAAGATGACAGCCTAATTGGCCATTTCGAGGCTCTTCACGTCTCGCCCAAGAAGGCTCAGAAATTTGTGGATCCGGAAGCTGAGTCTGAGACTCAATCCGGTGCCGAGCTGTCAGTTCCTGAGCAACCACATAAGGCCGAAGAGACCATCAAGACCAACGGAGCTACCGATCAAGCACAGCAGGAAGCCCCCAAAGATATCAAGAAGGAGGCACCTAACGCCGAAAAGAAGCCCAATGTCGGTCAAAAGCTTCAACCCAAAGACAAGCAGGCCAACTCCACTTCACCCGTAGCAAAGAAGGTAGCTCCTCAAACCTCCCAGTCTGACACCACAAAGCTCGCACGTAAGCCTTCGGTTCGCCAATCAACAGTCACTCGCCAATCCTCTGTGGTCCGCAAATCAATGGCTCCTCGTCCCGAACCCTCAACCAACACGGCCATCAAGCGCACAACTTCAGTGAAGCGCTCCTCGGTCAGACCCAGCATAGCCCCCCGAGCAGGATCCTCTCAGTCCGCCGAGAGAGGCCCACCCGCACCGATCCCTCATTCCAAACCTCGCCCTATGTCCATGTCCTTCCCCACTCCTCCACCCCCTCCCAAGTCTTCCAAGGCACCCACACAGGCCACCTTCCAACTGGGCGGTGAAGCCGTAGCCGCTCGTCTCAAAGCCGAGAAAGAGGAGCGCCTGAAACGACAAGCCGAGGGCACTGCAGCAAAGCCCACTTACAAGCCTCCACCTCCACCAAAGTCTACCAAAGCACCCACCCGCGCAACCTTTCAACTCCCCGGCGAAGCCATAGCCGCGAAACTGAAAGCAGACAAGGAAGAACGTCAAAAACGACTCGAATCAGAAGGCCCCGCGAAGAAATCGACATTCGTGCCTCCCGTGACGCAAAAATCGACAAAACCCGTCACAAAAGCAACGTTCCAGCTTTCCTCTGACGCATTTGCTGCCAAGATGAAAGCACAAAAGGAAGAACGTGCAAAAAGAGCACAAGAAGAAGAGGAAAAAGTGGCAGCACAGAGGAAACAAGGGTTTAAAGCCAGACCTGCGCCGAAGATCAAGGAACCGGCATTGGTTAGGCAGACCGCTGCCAGTAGAGCTAGATTGCCATCCAACGAGACCAGCACAGGTGGATTGAAACGCGCAACCAGCGTCCGCGAACCCACTTCCACAGCAGCTAAACGCCAATCGTCCTTCCAACCCTCCGATTCTACATCTTCGACAACGACTCTTCCCCCTCGCGCATCAACTTCTTTCCAAAAACGACAGAGCACCGCAGCACCGTTCGTCAGTAAAGGTAAAGAGGTATTCAGCCGAGCGGCAGAGAAGAAGGAAAAAGAAGACAAAGAGAAAAAGGATAAAGAGGATGCGGCCAAGAAGGCTAGAGTTGAGGCGGCGGAAAAGGGGAGATTGGCTAGTAGGGAGTGGGCTGCTAGGAGGAAGAGTAAGGTTGTTGCTGGGGCTGCTGGGGCTGCTGCACCTGCTGCTGTGTAATAAGTTGGAAATTGGGAAGAGGAAGGGATTGGAGAGGAATTGGTGATTAGAGATTGGGGATTGGTATGCAGGAATTGGAGGTTGGTATGGAGAATAGGGTAGAGGAAAATTGGGAAGAAGGGATGGCAAGGGATAAGTCGGATGACAGATGTAAGGATTTTTCTTTTTGATACCATTAAAAGTCACGAAGAATACTAAATGCGAGAGGAATGTTTAGAATGTTTGGAATGCCGTAACTTAAATTTAACTCCATTCTCTCTCTCTTTCTAATCTTTTTAATCTTTTGGCTTCCTACTTCCTGCCTCTAACTTCCTACTTTTTATCTACAAAGATCTTATTACGCATGAATATTAAAGATGTACGAATGATGGATGTAAAATAGAATAGAGGCTCATCTAAAACTAGCTTTCTCTCTTTCCTTTCCTCTCTATAGACATCTACACCTCTAAACCCAGAAATATCCTATATTGCTTTAAGCTAGGTACTGAACACTTGTGGGAAAATAACTCACAAGGGTATATTGTAGCATGCATGATATGTTTTGTATATGCGAAAAGGGGGAGTTTTAGCGGGCAAGAAACAAATGTAGCAAGAAATTTATGGTTAGCAAGAAGGGCTAAGAAAATATAGGAAAAAAGGTATCGAGTAAGTGCTTCTACAATCCTCTACCTATTATCCAAAGACCTTCTTTTACAAGCGGCCAGCCCAAATTAAATCCCCTTGCGATCCTCTACTCCAGATGCCCTTTACAAACTATCATACATCCCTTCTTCGGTTATAAGTGATAATCCGTACAATCCTCCACTCCAGATGGCAGAAATAGGGATATCACATTCTTACCAAAACCCAGACCTTTCTAATACTGAAGAGAAGTGGCTGGGATGTTTTTCCTATTTCTTATTGAGCTTTAATGGGGTTTCTTGCTCTTTATACGATTGAGTAGGTCTTCGAAAACTTGGTTGTAAAAAGGGCAAGATGCATTTCGATGTTGGAATGGTTGTCCACTGGGAGTGATACTGTGTGCTTATCTTTGGTAATACCAGGAGCAAAGCATACTCTAGGTAGCGGACAAGAAGAGCATAAGCTTTTGAAGAAACAACACTCAACACAACATGGAACAAACAGCATATGGATTTGATAATAATGATACTGCAATCTACAACAACCCCCCAAAAAGACCCGTCTTCCATCTACTTGCTAGCGATAGCCTGACTAGCCTTCAAACTCCCAACCACCGAAAAACAAATCAGAGGAGAAATAGCATAAGAAATGGTCAAAAACTTAGCAATACTCATTTTTTCCTCGTCGCACGCACCACTGACATCGGCCAATGCGGTCAATTTCATAGCCGGCGGTCCCGTCGGCATCAACATCATCGCAAACCACAAAATAGGATCATCAGAAAGCACAGAGGTCTTTGAAGCCAAGATCCAAATCAGAGGGATGGAGATGAGTGGCCAGATAATGAATCTGACTATGGTGATTATGGTGAATGGGGTCCAGGGTACGGAGCCGGATTGTTCGCCTTTTTTGTAGCGGAGCATGGCTTGGGAGAGTTTTACGCCGACGACGACGACTTGGAGGGAGGCGAAGAGGTCGCCGATGTTCTTGATGGAGGAGGTGAGCCAGGCGTTGAGGTAGCCGCCTTCGTTTGGAGAGGAGAAGAAAAGGGTGTGTAGGGCAGGTACCAAGCCTACGATACCACCAAGCACTGCACCAATCAAAGGTGGATTGCAGAACTGGTATAGGAAGTCCAAGGTAGCTTGAGTGCGAGGTGAGAGTGAAGCGTAAACGTTTGCGAGTTTCTTGTGCGTCTTGTAAATGCCCTTGACAGCGGGACGAACGGCACGATTGGGGAGGAGAGACGTTTCTTCGTTTTCCTCTTGATGTTCGTGAATGGAAGCACGTTCGGCTTGCTCCTCATCTTGTTCGTCTTTTTCTGGTTCTTCATCTGGAGAATCTTCTTCTTGTCCGTTGAGAAGGCGAGGGCCGAGGGCGAAGGTCAAGGAGTTTGAGACCATGGCATTGACGAGGAAGTATGATTTGGCACGGTCGACGGCGTCGCTGGATGCATCGAGGGAGTCGAGGATGCCGGTTGACTGTAAGGACTGGACAAGAAGGAGAGGCAGCGAGGTTGTGTTGTTGAAGGCCAGTGCCGGAGTGACCCATTGAGGCAAATTCAAGAATTTGGTCCTGTTTGACAAGTCATCAGCATGTGTCGTATAGAAGTACTGTAAGGAACCAAGATGAGGCTCAAGACCTGTCACCGAACTTCCGCGGAAACTCTTTTCACAACAGAGTTCGAGAATGGTAAACAGCTTTTGCTGAAACACTTACACAGCGAGTCCAAAAACCATGCTAAGCACATTGTAGACAATAGCCCAGATCAGGATAGCTAGATACTTGGTTCCCTGCCAACTCATTAGCTATCTTGTCTCCTCTTCTCTCACCTTTTTGACACTCACCGATTCAAGACTCAGTTGTTGTCCGACATTAACGATCAACAAAGCAGGTAAGAATAACCTGACACAAGCTTTGGAGATGTCCTTTGCCGACTTCTCATTCAACAGATTAAATTGAGCAGCAATGACACCGTAGAAGATCGTCAGCAGCACTGCCAAAGAAGCTTGCAAAGCTCCCGTAAACGGAATCACAAAGTTCTCCTTGATACCAGACATGATGTCGTGTTTGCGGTCGTGGTCCCGGGAAACCGGTAAAGAGGGGAAGAGAAGCAAGATCACAGGTCAATCAGGGTGCAGACATGGATCGTTATCAAGACACGCGAGCTCTGCGGCAGGGACGCGGGTGGATGTGTCAGAAACCAAAAAGCAACTTCCCATCACAATGATTGCCAGGAACATGTGCGTCATAGGTGCTAATCGTGGCGGAGCCGCATCTGCTTCCCCACACTTTCGACTGCCGATCTCGGTTAGCTGCTTGGTATTTGTAGGACAACACCCTCTCTCCACCTCGCTACTTCTCTTGTTTTACGCATGCCCAGTCCATAGACTGGACACGTTGTTTGTTGTATTCATTGGCATGACAAGATTAGATCTTGGCTCTTGTTACAATCGCTTCTCGTGATCTGGTCTGGACGTATAGCCCACTTCTAAACATTCCATCAATGAACGCTCGCGACATCATCGCACCACAAGACCCCTCTATAATGGATGACGGAGCTCTTCGGAAATTCACTCAATCTCGAAAATCACTATGCATTTTGACATGCTTGTTGTGTAGGCCACAGGACACATGGGACACGACATAGCTTGGATCAGGGGTAGGGAGTTCTCATATTTTCAATCTCGTCTGCTCAAACCACCACGACTACATGAGCACCCCACATTCTTTTCTTTTTTTCCTTCTTTTCCCTTCTTTGACACGATGAGTCTACCATCGATCAAACCTTGAACAATCAGATCTCTCCTTCACGCACTCTTCCTAGCCTTCAACCCTCAACCCACGGTTGGAAGCGGGGTATGAACGAGATCAATACCAGTAGGGATGTATTTGGAAAATGCGGTAGCATCAGAGAGAGCCGCGAGTGGGGGAATACAACCCATGATCCCACAATTAAATCTCCAGTAGCGTAAGTCAGCGGTAGACGATGGAGCCATGGCAGAAGATGTAGCGGTAGTAACGGCCCCGACCTTCACCACAACATCTGACACAACATCTGGCACAACGATCTCCACCACAAACTCTGGATCGCCGCCATTATCATGTTCTGCATCTCTGGCGTGGATGTCGGCAGAAGGAGCAGAAGCAAGACCAACCAGTTCTGACCAGGAAACTTGCCATTCAATAGATTGTGCGGGTTGAGTTTCTGCAACTTCTCTCTTTGCACCGACGGTCTTTGTCTTCATCTTGGTCTCATGGACAACAGTAGTCTTCGTGTGCATGAGCATATTGGTCTCGATGACCGTCGAGTGAACAGGCGTAGTTGTAGTGTGCTTGATTACCAACGTCTTGATTTCCGTTGAGTGCACAGGAGTGGTAGTAGTGTGTTTGATTTTGATTGTCTTGACCTCGTTTTCGGTCGCGTGGGTAACGGTTGAAGCTTGGTCGCGGGCGTGGAGTGATGGAGTAGAATGAGCATCAGCAGTATTGATCTCGACGTAAGAGGTTCCGGGAGGAACTACAGCAGCCAAATCTACATCTCCAGTCTCGACTGCAGCTGGGGTCATCTTCCCGGTAGTGGTGACATAGACGACCTCGTCTTGTTCAATGGTCATGGTATTCCAGGGCTTTTTGGTGGCGAAGGCATCGAGGACGAGCGCGTGATGCACCAAATCAGGGTGACCCTCAGCAATTCCCGGCGTGGCAGCGGCATCTACGGTTTTGGTGAGGGTACGCAAGTTCTTCTTCGTGGTGAGAGCTTCATAGATTCTCGCGCTGTGAAGTTTCTTGCTGTAAATTTGAGGATGGGGTGTTCGAGTAGAAGAGATTGCAAGGGCTGAGACAGTGGTGAAGAAGACCATGGGAGCCAACAGTAGGCTAGCTGTGTTCGGTATGATCATACTGGGTGGTTGATGGTCGAGTGATTCGACAGGGTAGGTAGAAGTCCAGGCTTGAGACAAAGAAGAGGGTCGGAAACAGATTGAACGGACGTTTTATGGTTGATCTAGTGATGGCCCGGACCCGTGGTGTGATGTTTCCAATCTGTGCGACCCGTGGTTGAGTTACGGCTCATGAGTTCATTATGAGTTCGTTACCCCTACATCTCACGAGGCTGGCCAAGCACAGGAAAGAAAGCGTCGTCAGCAGGGGCGTATGGTGATGGTAGGTTTGATCTGTTGGGAGTGTAGTAAGACATCATGTCTCTTCGATTCTGCTGACCTTCAAAGTATTTACGCGTTCCGTTGGAAAGGTGCTTGGTTGCTAAAGTCTCTCCCTGATCCTCTGATCTCGATCTCGAGTATTTTTCCCCGCAAGACAGAATCATCAACCTGAATTCGACAAGTGATCTTGAGGCAGGATCGATGGAGAGAAGTGTGGGTGTGTCGAAGTAGAAATATGAGTCAAGAAGTGGAGGAAACTTGAAAGAGCGAGGGCCCGAAGCTGGGCGACAAGCACCAGATATTACAAAACAACCTCAATGCAGTCCCAAACGGCAAGCACGTCCGTGGAGCTACTGTCGCAAACATATTCGGACCTTGGGAAGGTTGGTTGAGACTCGAGAGCCGCCGCCAATACCTCTCTCATCAAAAAACGCCACAAACTCGAAACTTTTCATGCATTCTGATGTCTACGGCTCTTGACACCACAAAATTACCAAGCTGCTCCATGGTTGGAAAGACAGAATATGCTGCAAGCTTGCTCTCCGTTCGTCTGATGTCTTCGCTACAATATACAAACTCCTCTGCAAAGAAACAAGAAGCTTTTGATGAATAGCTCAACGCCCAGTGCTTGCCTCAGGACGGGCAATTTTAAAGGTCACAAACACTCATGCATGATCTGATTGCGAATCAGAGCTGTGCTGCATTAAGATACAGTATGCAGCTGACCTCACTGGAGAGATTGATGGTTTCAAACCTTTCTTGATGTGTACGAGAAGGAAGGTGAATCGGAGGTAAGAGAGACAAGTCACAAGCAGATGAGAGAGAGGCAGAGTAAGTTCGATTGTCAATGACTGCGTACGAACGTTCAAGTTGTAGCAAACGGCAGGACGCCTTCAGATTCCTTTCTTTCCAGCGAAGCCGCAAACAGATTTTCTCCTATTTCCCAAAGGCGCTCAACTGAGAAGAGCCACGATTATGTCAGTGGCAATGTCCCTGAAGATGTTGTCTGCACAACCATTCTTGAGGTACCCGGCCAGTACGATCTTGCCCTTCTGGTTCTGGGCATTGAGACATTTGGCGAAACAAGAGACCAGGGAGTCCTTGATGACAGGCTCGAAGGCATCCTCGTTGGCGAAGAAGCTGATGAGTTCGACAAGGAAGACGCTTTGATCTTCATCGAGCCAGTCGTCGTCGTGAGAGTTGTCGTTGAAGACCTTGGCGCCAAAGACATACTTGTTAGCGGTGCTTGGGTTGCGGTAACAGATCCAGTGGGCCAAGAAGTGAAGAACAGGGGCTTCGACATCGTAGTTGTACTGTCTGAGCTGGGTGCCCATGCAGAGCTCGACCTCGTTGTATTGGACGCCGGTAGGCTCTGCTACGGTTTCGAACTCGATCTTGGAGACATGGGCCACCGGATTGCCATTGGCCAGCAGAATGACGATCTCGATGCTGCTTTTCGGCAGTGAAGAGCCCCGTGGATATCTTGCTGACAGAAAGGATTGATATGCCCGAATCTGTAAGTGCTTTGGTTGTTAGACTTTGCACGCTTGCGTTGGTTGGAGGAGGACTGGGTCTTGCTGCGGACATTTACTCGTTCCAGGAAAACTTCTTGCATTTTGACAGGCAAATTCGAAGACTCGCAGGAGAGAGGAGAGAGAACGAGGGTAGTTTTCTGCTGTAGCACCGATTGGAATATAGAGATCAGGTGCTGATTACACTGGCACACATATTTGTCACTCTTGGAAGATGGGAAAGATTATGGCAGGGTTGGAGACTTTTGATTGCTATTATCGTCATGCGCTTCCAGGCTTATTGAGCTCTGCCTGGCGCTGTTTCTAATCCTTGCATTCTTCCTTTTCTCCAAACTGGAACGACAGACGGTGTTGGGCGCAAAAATCTACAGCCGCATCTGTTGCGGGCAGCGGTGCGCGAAGCTTGTATCTGGTGGCATCACTGCATCAGACGGAAGCTCCGTTCCTATATTGGGTGTCAGCTAGGCAGTCGCTGAATGATGGACTCTGACGCTACCTTAAAAGTCAGGCTTCTGCAAGTAGCAGAGTTCGCCGGCACCGTGGTGATGATAGGCGCACCAGTTGATGAACTCAGCGCTCATCACATCTCCAGGGATCGTGTGTCTGACGTGCCTGTTTGTGTGTGCGCGAAGCCACAAGTTCATGCGGTTTGCAGTGCGGCCGTTGAGCATTTCTTCGTTGTGGTGGACAAAGACGTTGGCGCAAACACGAATCAGTCCGCCGTTACCGAAGATGTCATGGGTCATGCAGGTGTTGAAGATCTTGTTGAAGTCCTTGAACGAGCCATCCTTCAACCAGCGGATGAACCAATCGATGAGGTAGTCGTAGATGTCGCTGTTGTACTTGGCGGAGTCTGCAAAGTGGTTGATGACGCGGCAGAAGTGCAGGACAACATGAGGCTCGTCTGCGCTTTCTCCCTGTGCGACCTTTCTTGACTGTGCCAAAGCCTTGTTGACATTCCAACCCTTGACCATCTCGCCGAAGAAGCGCACGACGCGCTCGCTGGTAGCCATCTCGTGGTTCTGAATTGTGAGGCCAGCGGACTCGGAGGCAGGCTCGATGCGGGCTGCCATCCAGGGCTTGCGCATGACCTCTTCGAGGTCGGAGAGGGAGGCGTGAGCAATGGCCTTGCCACGCGATTTCAGAACTACAATCTGAGTGCTGGCACATAAGTCAGCAATCGTGTGACCAGTGATTACGAACATGAGCTCATACTCGCAGAAAGGATCATCGGCAGTGGTGGTCTTGAGACTCTGGCCAGCGCCCAGGTCAGCGGAATGGTTGGAAGACATTGTGTTGTTGTTGCACAAAGATCTCTGCCAGAAGTTTCTTTGTCTTTGTGACAAGAAATAAAGAAGTGTGAAGGTGGAAACAACGAGGAGAGAACTAAAAGTCCCCGAGGCGCAGATCGTCAAAGCAACATACAAGTGAAGTGCGAGTGTCACTTTCACAGGCGGCTTTCACACCCAGCTTTCACTTGTGCTGGGAAATTCACACCACGCCTCTCGATGAGCCTTCTTCTTTTCCTGAGCTTCCTCCAACTTCTCTCACGAACAAACAACATGTCTGAGTCATCTCCCGACTTGGAAGACATGGACGACAACGACGACTATAACGCCGAGCAGTACTTCGATGGCGGCGCCGATAATGACCTTGAAGTCGAGACACTGGACAACATCTTCGCGGCCCCTCCTCAGAACCCTCAGTACGGTCTGAAGCGGAGAGCAGGCAATGTTGACCTCTCTCTGAACAATCACTTAGATCTGAAAACCACTTCGCCTTTTGACAAATAGTTTGGTCGGCCTCTCTGGCCAAGGAAAGTCCGAGAAAAAGGTTGCCAACGCTGGGGATCGAATGGTGGACTTACAAAGGGCAAAAGAGTTCTGTGATGGCGATTTTCTCCCCTCCCACTAAACTCCCGTCAGGATGCTGGTTGATCAGGCCAGCTTTCCGTCATCCAGAATTGAAGGAGTTTGAATTGAGACTACCTATCTACCTTCAATGATTCTTGGCGTTCTATTTCTGAATTCGATCCTTCACTTCTCGTTACCTGAGGTATTCTCTCACTCGCAATCGTGACTATCACACTCCCAGTTACTGCACTCAAAGTCTCCTCATCGTCCGCTGCGTCTCTTCTTCCCGATAGCCATGATACACTGCTCTTCGTCGTCCTGTCTTCGATCTCACCACTTTGTCACTTCGAAACACGCAAGACACAGCCTTTTACACTGCTTGACCGTTCACTTCGCTCTTACACAACTTCATAGATCGGTCGCCTATTTGGCAAGAACTATCATCTTTCGCCACTACTACAAATTCGGACAAAGATCTTTAATAGTAAAGAAAGCTTAACAAACATCGCCATGTCTTCGAGCTCTACTATGACCGTTCGCGCTAGTTCTGGAGAGCCGCCTGCTAAGCGTTAAAAGATTTTCGCCTATGGGTATGTTAGAAAGTGAGCTTTTGCTGCCGTTAACGCTAACTATTTCATGATAGACCCGAGATCGTTTAGCTTGGCGCACTGGACAGAAACGGCGGTAGTGAGATCGTTGCTATCGTACACAAGGTCAAACTCCGTGAAGTCTACTCTAGTTCTTTAAATTCTGTGAAGGCACGTTAGAGCAGCGATTTTCCTCGAAACGTGGACGGTAGAAATTAAGAGACTCGACCTAAAGTACCATACCGATATCGTTAGATTGTTTGCCTATTAGGTTCAAGAACGTGACATTAAATCGGCACTAGATAGCTATTAGCACGAGAGAAGGTTCGAGATTCCATTTCTGTGTAAAATGCTCGAATTTTATAGTAAGGAGTCCTTAAGCAACGAGTTTCACGACTGCTCGATTAACAACTTTATCGACCTTATGCAAGACGCTATAAACAACGGGTGTTCGGAAGAAGAAGCAATTAACGAAGTTTATAATAGAGTCGAGAGGATCGAAAGCGGAGGAGAAAGTAGATTAACTAACACGGCGAACGCAGAGTTGCTAGCTACTTTACATCTCCATCACATTAGGTCTAACCTCTCTAATAACCTCCGAGAGAACACGGAGGACAATCTAAGATTAAATCTGTTTCACGATATTAGAGTCTATGCTGTAGACCATCTGCTTAATGCTGCTGCTACTAGAACCTTTAAGAACTTACCTAAAGATCCGCTACAAGATTCCTTTAATTAGCACTGTCTTTACTATAAGCACAAAAAAGCCGAGACGTGTTATAGAGACAAGTAAGAGACTTACATTCTTCGATCTTGCCTTTCCTTCTCGTCCTTATTACCTCGCGTCGCAATATATAATCTTTTTTTAGCTCGATGCGACTCGCGCGGGCAATCGAAGTAAAATTGTCTCTCCGTAGAGCTATAGAGCAAACGTTTTTTACCTTGCACTTCGACGGTACATCTAGACATTAGTAAGAAGGAATGAGATATCCCCACTGCTGCACAAGAAAGAGAATTATAACATAAGCAGAAGGAAAACAAAGTAGAGCGAAGAGCAAAAGAAAGAAGAAAAAAGAAGAAAAAAGGGGCACATCCGCCAGCGCGAAGAAAAAAAAAAGATGAATAATGGAGAAAAAAGGGGTAACCCATAAACGAGGAAGACGAACAAACCTTCTTTAGAGGAACAGCCCGGCACAAGACAACAAATTTGACGCGCAATTTATAGGGTGCGTTGCCGGTCTGGGGACTTGGTTCTGATATCTAGTACTTCTATGCTTCGTTATCTAGGTTATTGTTCCGTCTTCTAACCGGTGCCACACCCTGTCCCACGTGAATGTACCCTCACGAAAGTCGGAAATAGAAGAACTTTTCGGGGATCACCGTCCTGACCAAGTCCCTTCTCTTACGACATTCCTCAGGTCGGCGGTCGAAATGAAAACGACCGCAGCATTGTTTTAACGGGAGTGTAAGTGGATCCTTGGGAATCCTGCTCCAGTCTCCTCTGATCCAAGCGTCGCGCAAGAGTCGGGTGGTGAAGATGTCTGTCATACGACTGATGAGTCCGCTCTCCTCCCATTCGTTATGATCTGTCTCGCGATGTATGTATATGGTAGCAAAGACCATATCTAGTTCGTTGCGGGAGTCAGGTCTTGGATGGTATCTGTAGAACGTGTAGACGGTGTCGAGGAGTTCTCGAGGGTTTGGACTTTGTGCCATCTCTTGCCTTAGCCATTCGATGATGCAACTCTTGAGTGAGCTGGTGATCAGAGAAGAGAAATTGCCTTCGCCGACCAGGCTAGCATAGATTCTGAAGAATGTCTCGTGCCATTCATCTCCGCTTAGTCGTACGACATGACCGATGCTTTGTCTGGTGTCTCTGGTCCAAGTCCAGATGGCCATGAAACGTACAACCTCTTCTTCGAATTCAAAGTCGTAGGATTGAATCTTGAGCGGCGCAGTGTTTTCGATCTTTAGTGTGGCTCCGTTGTTGCTACCTCTACCGGGATACTTGTACACCAGTTCGAGGTCGGATGGGAGGACTTGGGCGATGCACGTTCCTCTTGCCCTGAGAAGGATCATGTTCGGTCTTCCAAAGGAGGATGATTAGCGTATGAGTACGTTGTAAGATCTCTGGAAACTTACTTGTAGGCACACGCTTCGTCCGAAGCACCATGGCGACTGTTGTTTTCGTGTTGATCGACTGCTGTTGACAGAGGTGGATTGACAAGAGGCCTAGCCTTGGTCGTCATGCAGAAAGCGGCGATGTCTGGAAAGTGATCATAAAGCTATTGGTGAGAGGGCGCCAAAATCTCTCGGATTGTGTTTGCGTGTCATTCCAAAAGCGAATATATGTCACCATAATCTACCATGAAGGAAGACGTTTGTACACAAAGGAATGGAGCAGAAGTTCACCAAAGCCAGGAGGTGAGGTCAAACCCGCCGATCTCAAACGCTCGGACGTAAAACTAGGGTGATGAGTTCAACAAGCATATCTTGACAGGATATTGAAATCCTCTCATATCGATTCAGACTTTATTATATCTGTTGCAATGCCTGAATTTTCTTGATCCAGTCAAGATGACCGGTGAGATCTCTAGAAAACCGTCAAATTGCAATCGCACGAGACATAAGCATCAGATCAGGAAGAAGGCAAGATGGGAAAAGGCATGTTTTGTATTGAAAAATCATTAACTGCCATGTGCAGCTGTGCAGAACATGTCTGCGAATGATACGGAAAGCTTGGAAATAAAGGGTGCAGAGATGAGATGCTCTCGGCAGAAAATGAAAAAGGCCGAATATATGTCTTCGGCGTGTTGTGTTGTGCTGGAAAATGAGACATGGTGAACGTGATGAAGTTTCAATGTGAGTTTCGCCCCTCGTGATAGTTCGTTCTGTGAGAAGAGCCCTAAGAAGTGTGGTCAGTAGCCGATAACACAGAAGAATAGAATCAACTCACCTTGATACTGCAGATGTCAAGTTGTGAGCTTCAAACGATACAGCAGCTACTCGGAAGTGTCGGGCAGCTTCTGGGTCTTGTAGCAGGGAAGATTCTCCTTGTGATGTTGGTGGTATGCCTTGCAAAACTCTTCGGTACTGAGGCTAAGAGGATCTTTGGGACACTCATCAGGGGCTGAGAAATGCTTGAAAGCAAGTTTCTCAACCCTTTGTCTGAGGACACAACCATACTGACCAGTGGCTGCGGCTTTTGCATCATGGTGAAGAATCAGGACTTCTGGGATGATGTGCAAACGGTATGCCCATCGTGATGACATGAAAGTTCGGAAGCGAGGAATATCGAGCTTGGTAGGGTCATTCTTATCCTGGAAACGGACGATGAGGAAATCTATCAGAGCATCCTGGTAGCCAAAATCTCCGAGAATTTTTGCATGGATAAGGGCACGACCAGCGTGGGCAGCACTTGACGCTTCGCCTCCCAATGAGGTCCTGATGTCTCTTTTGACAAGCCAGTTTGCCCATCGCTGAACGTCGGGGTTTGGAAGTGAATCATGTGAAGTCACTGAAGTGTGAGTGTAGATACTCAGATTACACTCCCCCAGGTTCTGTGTTTCCAACTCCTTGACAAGAGTTGGAGCGAAGATCTTGAAGTTGACAAGAGGAACGTGTGTCACGACATCTCCGCGGTGGTTCTTCAGAAGGACAACGCCCAAACTAGGGACCCAATGTCAGTATCGTCGTACTCTCGAGCTCGAGCAAAATCATCAAAGTCTTCCACTCACTCGTAGACAGGCTTGGTCTGCTCTTGGTCCTCGGTCTTCAGACGCTTCTCAGCCGAGCCATCGCCATCCGAAGATCTTTTGGTAGCTGGAGAAGACATCGCTGATTGCTTCTTGTCGAGTGTGAGCTCACAATAACCTGGCGGAGTCGAGATGTGTCGTTGGATTAGATCGTCGAGAGATGTCTCGAGAGCGTGGAAGTGAAGATCGATTGAGCTTGTGCTTGATGCTCGATGTTGGATGTTGAAGTCGAAAGGCAAAGAAGACCTGTCGATGTTGATTGACGATCCAACTGTGGATGTTGATGGACAATAGAGGGAGTGGTGACCCTGGAGGTGCTTTAAGTAGGCGCAAAGGAAGGAGTGTGAGACTGTGAAGACGGCGTGCAGCGGAGTGAGGGTGAAGTTGGAGTGAATAACCAGCTTTTTGTGGACTGTGATTATCTGTAGACTATACCTCCCTCTCTCTGGAAATTTCACCAAAAGCGAAAAGCTTCCTGCATTTTGACAGTCGGAACTGGCCCCCGAATAGATGAGGAGATACTGTACTTTTTTCTACGAACCACGCCTCTATGCATTCTGCCAGACTATTTCTCTCTGCAGATTATGTACACCTTTTCCCGTGTACTATGCCATCCAAACGAAAAACTTCTTGCAATTCCACCGTTTAAACTACCCTCAGAGTTCGCGAAGGACATACTCACTGCTGTGGGCTTTGCCTCTCGATAGACTACATCTCTCGAAGTCCTCGGAAAGCACATCCACCTTTGCATTTCGACAGCTTGTCTGGTTCTCCGATGCCTGGAGATAGATACTCTTGCTCGAGCAGGGTAGCTCTCTGTGGCTACCTCCAGTAGACTATGGCCTCTCTCCGGACTGTGACCTGCCTCGGAACTATGCATATCGCTGTACCTTGCCTCTTTCTGAATCATACTCACTGTGGACTATGACCTCTCTCTAAGATATGCCTTTCCCTTAACTATGCATAATTTTAGTCGATGCCTCTTCCTCGACTATGCCTCTTCGTGGACTATGCCTTTTCGTGGACTATGTCTTTTCGTAGACTATGCCTCTTCCTCGACTATGCCTCTAGTGGACCATCCATATTGCTAGACTATGCATCTTTGTGGGCTATGCCTTTTCGTAGACTATGCCTTTTCGTAGACTATGCCTTTTCGTAGACTATGCCTTTTCGTAGACTATGCCTTTTCGTAGACTATGCCTTTTCGTGGACTATACCTCTTCGTCAACCATCCCTTCCTCTCCCTGAACCGTCTCCCAAAAGCAGAAAATGTCTTGCACTCTAATGGTTCAATATATCTCCGACTTCGCGAGGGAGCTACCTCTTCGTGGACTACATCTATTCCTCTTTCCCGACAGTCCTCCGAAGGCTAATTGATCTATGTCTTCTGAAAGTCAGTCTTGACCTCCAACTTCAAGAATGAGACACACTGAAACATATCAAAACACCCAATCATCACAAGGACATCAGAAAGTGAAAGAAAAAGTGAAATGTGATTTGGGCATGTATAGTATCTACAGCTCTATGAGTAGCACATGCTTTTGCAAAGGCCAATGTCGGAGGTTCGTGCAGATCGACAAACGCAGAGCTTTCTGAAGAAACACCAGATGTTTTGTGATGTCTTCAATGAAAGCTCGAAGCTCCAATCTTGACCAACTTTGCAAACATGCGATGTGCAGCCACAGACGCTCAAGAAGAGCAAGAAATCTTCCTCCTTCCCAGGACAGCACAATCACTCCTCATCGCCAGGCAAAACTCTGCTGTACCAACAAGGCAGTCCCCTACGCCCATGTAGATGAAACCGCTCACACCACTCCTCCGTCGGCGTCTCAGTCGACACCTTAGCCGGAACCCCGAAACCGTCCTTGTAGCGCCACTGATCAAGGACATAAGCCGTAACAGCATTCTTGACAAACCTAGGATAGATATCTTGGTCCAATGCTCCTTCAGTATCATAGTGCAGGACCAGAGTTTTGACCAGCTTCTCAAGCATGCAGTTGGACGTCGCATTGCCTAAGCATCTTCCGAGTTGGCGAAGGTTGTCTCTCACACAGCCGGCAGAGGCGTGATCGACCCAGTCTGATCCTTGGGAGCCGTGGAATATGCGTACCATGAGGTAATCCATGATGGCATCTTTGAAGTCTTCGTGGCCCAGAGAATTGGCTGTTCCGAATGTGTCGAGGATTGTAGCGAATGGGGCGGAAGGTCCTCCCATGGCATGGCCGATGTGGTGGGTTTCTAGCCAGAGTGCCCAACGTCTCAGGCCCATGGCTGAGGTGTACGCTCTAGGTATGAACAAGGGGACCTGATGACCTTCGTAGACGGCGTCAATCATTATCTCTGAATAGATGTGTGGGGCGAATGTCTTGAGGTTTACGAGAGGCACTTGGGCCACAATACGGCTGGACTTCTTGATGATGACCACATCTGGACTAGATAACGTCAGTCAAAAACTGGATTGTGCATATTCCATACGGAGCAGTCGAAACTCACCCGACCATGGGATCGTCTTCGGCGCGACGTTGCCTGTCACCTTGACATTGTCTCTGCGCCTCGATCTTGCGGCGCTTGTTTGTAGCCTCGACTTCTTCCGCAATTGCCATATCGTACGATCTCTTGAGCACTGCAAAGGTTGGAGGTTTCCATGTAGTGTCGTACTCTGGACTCATGGACGACTCTAGCGACAATGGCTGTGACATGGTAAATTTCGAGACAAACTCTTGGAGACGTTGGAAAGAATCCTTGAAGAAAAGTATCATGAGGATGACTGAGTGACGAGATGTGAGAGATGTGAGAAGACGCTGTTAAGGAGAAAGTCCTGGGGATCAGTCGGTCAAGTGGGTTGAAAAGCAGAAAGTGAAGAGGTATCAGCCGAAGGGCGAGTAGATGAGAACGAGTGTAGTGAAGGTGATTGATATTTGTTACTCAAAAGGGAAAACGTAACTCGGGGACGATCGCCATAAAGTCAGAGTGAAGATATCTACAAAAGAAGACATCTTCCCCCACGATATATTCAATCAAGTGAACCAGATCGCGGATTGGCAGACGGTGGTTTTCAGGACTTGTGTTCATCAAATCTCTATCAAACCTGACGTCCTTGAGCGTAGCAAGTGTACTTCAGCTTCGGGTAAGAGTTGTGGACATGGTAGTGACAGATCGACTTGCGCCAAGGAGCCTTGGGAAGACCGTAAGTGGCAGTCTTGTGCATGGCGTGATAGTCTCCAACATCAGCCCAGAATCTGACATGATCGATTCTGTCAAACTTGTGGGCCATAGCAAACCCGCAGAGCTGGTTGTCGGACCAGGTGTAGACGGCGAGATGGGCGATGAAGATCTTGAGCGGGTAGAAGGAGCCGCAATTGGTGCTGAGATCGACGAGCTGGTGTAGGACAGGGGCTCTCTTTTGGCCGATGATCTTGCAGATGAGAGTGTCGATAATGGCATCGCAGAATGTCCAGCAGCTGTAGGAATAGCCGAATAGGTAAGCCTTGACGAGAAGTCTCTCTTCATCGTCGGGAGTCATGAGCTGGGCGAAGGAGTCGTCGCTCAGCTTGAAGTTGAGAGTCTTGCAACCTGCCTTTACGGTACAGGCATCGGCGACATTGCTGTTGATGTTGCCAGAGTAGAGGAAGCGAACGAACAGCTGAATGACATCGCGATCTTGACCAGGGATTGGAATGATGAGGCGGCCGGTGGAGAGATATCTGGCAAAGATGATCGATGCAGGGCGGACAAGCTCGGCGTGGACGTAAGAGAAATTGTCATCCTTGTCTTTCTCCTTTTCGCCCAGTTCCTTGGTGTTGCTTTGGGTGGAGGCAAGATCAGGAGTCGAGGAACGCTTCTTGACGGGAGTCGAGGGGGCGTTTAGATCAAACGAGATGACACTGCCGCGGAGCCTGAGCCACAATTGTCAGCGTTTGTTGCAGTTTATAGATCGTCAGTGGACTTACTGGGGGCCGTTCCAGGCGACATTGCTAGAGCCAACTGGGAACGGAGTGCGAGGGTCGTGGAGCTTGTGTTTCTTGAAGGTCAAGAGATCGTTGTGTCTGATGGACTTGGTCAAGATAGAGGCTTTCGAGAGGGTAGAGCCGGAAGGCGAGCTTTCCAATTCAGGAGTTGCCAGCTTAGGGCGCTTGGTGCAAATGGCGTGCATAACAGAGTCGAGAACCATGATGCTTTGCCGAGGAGATGATGTTGAAGAATGTCAAAGATCTTGGAAGAAAAAGAAGTGTGCATGGAAAAGAAACGTGGAGGTCTGGTAGTCTATTGTGTTTGGACTGGCTTCACGGTAGAAGTGAAAACGGAAGATAGAAATTCCTGAAGTGAAGAATGACGATGAAGAACGTTCTTTCGAAGACAACAAGCAGATGGTGGAAAATTGGATGGATATCATTTTGAAGGAACACAAAAATGCTGTACAAATTTGCTGGTGGTAGTACAAACAGGACAGACCTACGTCTATTACTCCTTCTTCTCAGCCTCGGCGGATTCCGCCTTCTCGTCCTTGGGCTCCATATCCAGGCGTCTGCTCTCAACAGTGACATACAAGCTCTTTGCTGCACCCTCGAGAGTGTTTGTGAGAGTTGCAGGTAGAGATTGGAGCATGTAGACGAGCTGGGCTCTGAGGCCGTCGAGACCGCCAGAGATGCCACCGACCCATTTGGTGCCGTCAAGATCGAAGACCTTGCCCTCAACACGAGCACCAAGCAGCATAAGCTTTTGGAGACCGCTCTGAATTCCAGGCTCGTAGAGGCCAGGGTTTGCCTTTCTCTTGGGAGCAGGGAAAGCCTCTGACGGCGAGAGAATGGTCATGGCAGCCTTCAAGTGCTGGGGCGAGACCAGGGGGAATGTGAGGACGACCAGAGGGCCGGACAACAAAGGTTCAAGACCAGTCTGGACCTTCGCACTCCTAGCAGTCTTCCATGCTGACTTTGACAAGCTATGGGTGAACTGAGGGCTAGTAGGCTTGGTGTTGAGAGTGGTGGAAGTGTTTGTGGCCGGATCTTGGGGGTGATGCGTCCTGGGAGTGTCGGGGAAAAGTTCTGGGTTGAAGGATTCTGCGACCTTGACGGCAGAGGCGAAGATGCCGGTCTGGACAATCTGAAGCTCGGTGTATTTGCCTACAACTGAAGGCGAGGCCTCAGCGCCCAACTCGGCGTCCACCTTCTGCAGAGCGAAATTCAGCTGTCTTCTAATTCCTGAGAACTCCGAAGCTTTGAGGTTGTTGTGTTGGAAGACCAGCATCAGAGGTGACGAGCGGATCAGTGATGTGTAGAGACGGTGGAGTTGTGTCTTGCGGAACTCGGCAGGCTTGTATGGCGGAGGTTGAGTAGGAGGATAGCGAGCGATGGGAGATGAGGCATGGATTGTCGACTCAATTGAAGCGGCCGGAGTGGTGGCAGTGGCCAGAGAAGCGTACCGGCATTGACATGAAGGGTATGCGGCGTTGGGTGTGGAAAGGCGCAAGCGCTTGCTGGCGTGGAGTCGTAACCTCGGCGGCATTATGATGTTGGCTGAGATGGTCAGTGGGAAGGTACGGCTAGCAATGCGACTCAAATGTTGACGTACATGTGATATGTACAGGCAGCGACAGGGAGGATGCTCTGCTCTTGCCGTTCAGCGCAACTTCCGCATCTTCAGGAAATCTCGCGCACGGACGCTTTTGGAGTCGCTCTTTCTCTATTCGGCAACACCCGAGTATCAAGGCCGCATTCCAGTCATACTATTCCAGGCTTCAATAGCACTCGCTCATTTGTTTCTTTGCTATCAATCGCTCCTTCCTTGTGTTGTATGCGATTCGCGTCTTCCAGCATCCTTCGCAGAACCACAAAGACCATAGCAATGAGCGAAGCCAAAACAGCAATCTCGATATCACCGCTGCTCCTCCGGCTGGCTGACCCCACTACGACTTTGTACAGCGTCACTGCCCAGGAAGTTGCTGCTGCTGTCTCGCACATTTTCGCAAACAGCATCTCTCCCGTGCAAACTGGATGTCTTCTCTACGGTCTTCACACAACTCAATTGGACCGTCGTCCAGACATCCTTGCAGCATGCGCCAGTTCTATGAGATATGCCGCTGCTCAAGTCGATGAGAATGCTTTGAAGAAAGCAGTGACTCAACGTGGTCGCAAGGAGGGTCAATACCATGGAGGTCTGGTATGGTATGCCCAAGCAACTCTTCTCTGCTACTCCACGACTAATTAATCGACAGTGCGACATAGTCGGTACTGGTGGTGACAGCCACAACACATACAATGTCAGCACAACCTCGAGTATCCTCGCCTCAGCCCTGCTCATGATGGCCAAACACGGTAACAACGCTTCGACCTCAAAGTCCGGTTCAGCCGACCTCCTCCTCGCTGCTTCACCTTCTCCCGTAATCGCCGCTACCACCGAGAAGACACTGCCCGAAATTTACTCTCGCACGAACTACGCCTTCCTCTACGCTCGCGAATGGCATCCTGGCATGAAGCACGCTGCCGCTATCCGTAAAGAGCTACCTTTCCGTACAATCTTCAACCTGCTCGGTCCTCTGGCCAACCCGGTACAAAACAGTAATCTGATTGAGGCTCGCATCCTCGGTGTCGCCAAGCGCGACATGGGCCCTGTATTCGCAGAGTCTATGCGCTTGGCCGGTGCAAGAAAGGCCTTGATCGTATGCGGTGCCGAAGACTTGGATGAGTTGAGTTGTGCCGGACCTTCATACTGCTGGACGCTGAAACCGCATTCCGATGCTGCCGACTCTCACGTCGACATCGTACCTTTCACTGTCGCGCCCGAGGACTTTGGCTTGAAGCCTGTACCGCTTAGCCTTGTCGCAGGTGGTAAGTCTCCTCAAGAGAACGCTGTCATCCTGCAGAGCATCCTTGACGGCACGATTGATCCCAGTGATCCCGTCCTTACTTTCGTCCTGATAAACACAGCTGCTCTATTGGTGTGCTCGGGTATCTGTGAGTCCGATACTAGCGACATGGGCCCCGGGGACGACGGTAATGTCATCACAGAGCGTGGCCCTGGTGGTCTGCGCTGGAAGGAGGGCGTCAGACGTGCCCGTTGGTGTATTTCCAGCGGCGCTGCGAAAGAGCAGTGGGAAGCATTCGTCAAGGTCACCAATGAGATCGGCGATGAACAGTGAGAAGATTTAGTTTTCCAAGGTTCGGCATGTTCACGTCTGATTCATGCATTGCCACTTCTTGGCTCTTCTCAATGCGACCACACCCTCCGATACACTTTTCTCCGGCGCCTTAGGTGTATGCGTCAACAACCTTTGCCACAGATAGCATATGCTAGTCCGCGGCATGAAGAGCGACCGACGGAGCATCAATAATTAATGAAGAGTCTGTACTAAACACAAAAATACAAACACAACTTCCCACACAACCATACCTCGACTTTCTCGATGACAATGAAATCTTTTGATTTATTTGCACTGCTACAGGCTAGAGGAACATTACGGTCTGCAGCATGCATCCCGGCCGAATGTACAATGGGACAAATGTGTTGTCGGATCGAGCGCTTGGCTCCATCTATCGTCAGACCTGGCAGTGTTCCAGTGATTTGGATCACGACTTGAAAGAACGGTACGACAAGATGGGGTTGATTGGCGCGTGATATATCTTGGGCGCCTGATGGTGGCTTTCCGTGCATGGAGGATCAAGCAAGTCTGCCCCAAGGCTGAGCTTCTTGCTGTGCCTCCTTGATTGAGCACCCTTCAGAAAAGTCACCTTTGATATACTTTGAACTTCACCACGCCGTTGCATACTCCAGCATCATTCTGGCGATTCTATCCAAATGTTCGCACCTTTCGGAAACCAAACCGCCAATCAAACAGCGACGTGGCACCCCGAACCGCTCGGTCGAGGGACCTTTGGACTTCTATCATCTTGTATCACGACTTTGGTTCTCTGTGTATACACAGCTGTCCACCTCAATATTCCTGAACACGGCAAGGAGCTTCAACAATGGTTTCGCAAGATTGGGTGGGTAGTCTTAGGCTTGCTTGCCCCAGAAATTGTTGCTTGGAATGCTTATGAGCAGTATTGGACGGCCTCAAGAATCAATCAAGTCGTCTACAAGGTCTATCCACTGGCACTGACGTCGCCATGGTACAAACGTTTCTGGGCGTCTTGTAAAAGGACACTAAGACGCTGGTCTTCAACAGGTGTGGACACAAAAGAGGTAAACATTCAGGGAACAGGATGAACGAAACCCGTGATTCTGACGAGTGATGTAGTGTCTTGACTCTCGAATACCTCTTAGCTCATTGAATCCCGACGCATCGGCACACCGCCATCCTTGGACCTTAACACATGGTTTCTATGCTGCCATGGGGGGTTTTGTTATTCAAGCAAGAGACCTTGGCCCAAACTACGGAACGGGAGCTTTCGTGCTCAGCGAATCAGGCATACGTTTCCTGGCAGAAACCATGCCTGAGTTGATCCCCAACATCCCAGAGTCAGAAATACTTGACAAGAGCAAGGCCAGCACACTCACCAAACTCATCGTATGCCTACAAGCACTTTGGTTTTGCATACAATGCATTGCCAGGTTATCGCAAGGTGCCTCTATCAGTTTCCTCGAACTTAACGTGCTAGGTCACTGTCTATGCGCCTTTGCGACTTATGCAATATGGTGAAAAAGGCCCACTGATGTCAGCCAACCTACAAGTCTGTCTGCCTCCGACGGCTTGAAGGAATACGCCGACATAGTCTATCTGTCCAGTGGTCGACCCGGCGCTCTCCCGACATTTCCTACAGTTCCTGGCATGCTGTCAAGCGCGCGAGTGTCAAAAGACGTTGACGATGATCAAGACCATTATCGGACCCCTCATGATCCACAGTGGTATGAAACTATTATAAACAAAATCCGTCTTGGCGATGTATTACGATCCGGAATGTTGGTCCATGAACATCACGGAAAGCCCAGATTTGCAGCTGACAAAGCATTAGAACTGCGGAACGTTGTTTTGTCAAGAGAGGCAGAGGTAGACTGCGTTACATCTTGAAGTTGCAATTCCACAGCAGTTTCTGGATTACATATACGTTGTCCAGTCATGACAAGAAACGCCAGATTGCCTTTGAGAGCACTGATAACGTCTCTCGAATTGTCTTTGACCTAACACCAGTAATGGCAGAACGGCTAGAGCAGACATCCAAATTACGCTACAGACTCAGATCGCAAACAACTTCTAGTGAACGGATTAGGAACTGGTCTCTCTCATCTGACTCTGTCGAGAATGCTATACAGTTCGAGGAGCCGCTCAGCTCCATCAGTTTGTCCGTTGTGGCGTTTGTGTACGGCGGTTTACATCTCCTCGCCTGGAACGCTCCATTTGATACTAGGATTGAAGAAATACTATGGAAGATTTCGGGCATTTCTGTAGCAAGCATTGGTCCTGTGTCGATCTTTTATACAGGTTGGCATTGTGTTTTGGCCCGAAACCTCCGGTCCCATCGTTTCAGTAGAAGGACGATGTTTCTAGAGCGCTTCGGAAACATCATCACTTGGATGGGATCTCTTCTGACTACAAGCTACCTTCTCTTATACCTTTTCGCAAGAGTTTACCTAGTCGTCGAATGCTTCATGGAGGTGGCATATCTTCCCGACTCTGCCTTCATCACTCCGGTTTTCACACGCTACATACCACATTTTGGATAAGAACATACAGAGAGGGAACCCTCGTGTCGGAGCCCGTGGTGATGACGACCGAGACATGCGAATACGCAAGACGAACACGAGACGGTCAGTCCTCACGCTGCACAGTGGACGTGCTACTTCTTCACAATGCATGAGCGGCTTTGAGTCGTACAGTCGTCTTGCAATAGTCGTTCATTGCACGAATACACCAGATTGTTGTTTTCTTCTTTTTTTCTCCTTTCTTCTTGAGTCTGGTTGAAGGGCACACCCTGACTACATCATATCTTTGCAATTGATCAAGCACTTTTACTCGAGCGATTACATCGATCTCGGCAACAGCAGTAGAGCTCTCTTGATTGATATTTCATCGATGTAAATTTACTAGACAGTGATGCTGTGAACTCGTTACCGCGGTCTCACAATCTGCTCAAAACGGAAAGCTGCATATGTACGATGTCAACATCAGAGAAGATCACACACCACACGTTTGGGAGTTGTACAAAGACATCGCAAGAAGCTGACACTTCACAATCTCTGAGCGTAATGCACCATCCACTAACCCTTCCCATCGGCCTAGCCAAACCCCTCATGACTACCACTCTCTCATCAAGCAACAGCCCCTCCGCCTCAAATCAACATCAGTCCCTCTGAACAAATATCCTAGATAAAGACAAACCTACTCAACGGTCGACGGGAAACTTGTACCGAGACATGATGGAAGATGACGATGGTGTGTTATCGCAGCATATTCAAAAGTCAGAACAATCGGAAGGAATCAGCCTACATGAACAAAATATGAATGAAAAGACAACACCCGAATGATGAGGAACAAGTTTAGCTATCGTAAGGCCGAGATGTCATTTTTGCATCATATGAATATCGGAAAGGTCTGGGTGTTTACCTCTCTACTTAGTGGCACCGGTATCCCTCTTCTTTCCTGGTGGCAGCGCAGGAACCTTGAATCCTCCATTCGAAGCTCCTGCTCCCGGCGCCGAAGATGCACTTCCACCGATTTGTGTAAAAGTGCCGCCTTTGAACCATCTATCCTCGTCCGCTTTTCTTTTCCTGTTCATCTCATCTCTGACCTTTGGATCCACCAATTCCAAGCCTTGTACAGGTGTGAATGCGATACTAGATGTACCCGATCCCATACCCACACCAGAAGTCCTGAGACCAGAGTTCCTGAGCACTGACGCTGTGCCCGAGCCAAATCCGCCGTGGAAAGTAGATGCAAGACCAGAAGGTGCGGGTGTAGCGCCACCCCAACCTGGATTCTTCTTTGACAGTTTCGCGCGCGTGCGTTGGTCGATCTGTTGTGTGCGAATGGATCCGGTTTGCGCTGCTCCTATCATTCCTAGACCTGTCGTGCCATCGCCAGTGCCATAGCCGATTTCCGCTTCTTCCTTGCCGAAAGCCATGCGGTTTTGTGCTTTACGGAGGTCGGTCATGGCGGTTGCTTCCTTTGCTTTTCTGGCTCTGCGGCCACCGCGTTTGCGACTGGGTTTGTCGTCGGGGGCGGGCAGAGCGCGGGCTCCTCGGTTGGGTGCTGGTTCTACCAGTTTGTCGAGGCGGTTTATGCATTGTTCTTTGAGGAGCTCGCCATCCGCGCCGTTGGGCGAGGCGTGGACGCGATCCATACGTGCAGCGAGGACGACCTTTGCGGAAACGATGCGCATGGCTTGCTTCTTCAGGTCACTGGGGACTTCGCGGACGAGAGGGGAGTTGTAGAGGAAACCTTGGTGGCGGACTCCGACGTTTGTCGCGAAACCGGTTTGAGTCTGCTTCTTTGATCCAAGTGGAGGGATGTTGCAAGAGGGAGTCTTTGCTAGTCCTGCAATACCACCCGCGAAGTTGATGAGTTGAGCCGCTGTCAAGGATCCGATCAGGACTGTGAGGTTGGGAGCAAAGACGTTCATGCGAGATTGCACGTAGTCGGTCAGTGTTCGTTTGGCCTTGTCGAGTTGAAGAATCATGTCGCAGGCGCGGCGGACGTTGGCGAGCTCAGAGTCTGAGAGAGGGACACCTCTTGTGGTTGTTGCTTCGACAGTGACAACCATCATGGTAGGGCCATCCAGTACTTGGCGAAGCGACTGGCCAACGGGGTTGTCTGTTGAATTTGACAGGCTCTTGACATCCTCCATGGGGCCATTTCCAATGATCGCGACAGTCTTTGCATAGTCGAGAGGGTTTTGGACCAGTCTTTCAAGCTCGGGGAAGCGTGTCGAGTAATGATCGCGGATGAATTTGTGAACCAGGATGACTTCACCATCGATCGAGGTAGAGAGTGTGTTGGACTCGGTCAAAAGCTTGTACTCGGGATTGTCTTCGATGGAGCCAATGTTCTTGGTCTGTTGATCGGAGGGCAGGTTTTGATAGTGGGCGATTTTCTGCAAGCAAGAGGCGGTGGTCAGAGCTATGTTCGAAGGATGTGAATCATGTTTACGTCTAGATTTGGGGTCAGGGTGATTGCTTACCTCGAGGACTGGTTGTAGTGTCTTCATCAAGTTTGCGACACTGCGCACATCTCCCACGGCACCAAGGTCCATCTTCTCAACTCTGGCTCTTGCTTCTTCCTCAGTCTCGGTCTCTTGGATCTTGCCATTCGGTGCTGCATCATCTCCCTCTTCGTCGTCAGGCTCTTCCTCGTCGCCATCCAGTTCCATGCCGCCCTCTCCATGTGCATCGCTGGGGTCTGATGGGCGCAATATCGAGTGTGTCATTATGTCGCCTTCAAGTGACTCCTGGTTCTCATCCTCGGCGTCTGACTCAAAGTCGTTCAAGAGCTCGTCGGCGATGGTCGCCATCTTGAGGGCTTGCTGGTTGTACTGCTCCTCCGGGATGTCGCGCGTTCAAGATATGGAGGGTAGCTACTTGTTGAGGTTGCGCCTTCCTATCGTGCAGTCTTCGAAGTAATCAAGTGTAGTTGTGATTGGATTGATTGGTCTCTGTGGAAGAAAGTCTAGGCTGCTGCTGTTGCTTCACATGCAAAGCGGCCCGTGCGCCAAAGCTTCCAACAAGTTTAACCAGCACTTGTCCTCCACCTCTTCGTCAATCACCACAGGCCGACCTGTCGGGCCTTCAGGACTGATACATACCAATACTCCCGCCTCAAATCGTATATTCTCTCTCCATTCGCCATCATGGAGTCATCGCGTGGCCCTCCGAGGGTCAAGAACAAGGCCGCCGCGCCCATCCAGATCAGCGCCGAACAACTTCTGCGCGAGGCCGTCGACCGCCAGGAACCAGGTCTCCAGGCCCCTACTCAGCGCTTTGCCGACTTGGAAGAATTACACGAACACCAGGGCCGCAAGCGCAAGGAGTTTGAAGATTATGTCCGCCGAAACCGCCTCAACATGGGCAACTGGATGCGCTATGCCGCCTGGGAACTTGAACAGAAGGAATACCGCCGTGCAAGAAGTGTCTTTGAGCGCGCTCTTGATGTCGAGCCTACAAATGTGCCCTTGTGGCTGCGTTACATCGAGGCCGAGATGAAGACGAGAAACATCAACCACGCCCGTAACTTACTTGACAGAGCTGTCACCATCCTACCAAGAATCGACAAGCTATGGTACAAGTACGTCTACATGGAGGAGACTCTCGGCAACATTCCCGGAACCCGTCAGGTCTTTGAAAGATGGATGAGCTGGGAACCTAGTGAGGATGCTTGGGGTGCATACATCAAGATGGAAAAGAGATACGGAGAGTTCGACCGTGCTCGCTCAATTTTCGAAAGATTCACCATCGTTCACCCCGAGTCCAAGAACTGGATCAAATGGGCCCGTTTCGAGGAAGAGAGTGGAACAAGTGACCATGTCAGAGAGGTCTTCGGCATGGCTATCGAGACAATGGGTGAAGATTTCATGGATGAGAAGCTCTTCATCGCATATGCTCGCTACGAAGCCAAGCTGAAGGAGTATGAGCGTGCAAGAGCTATCTACAAATACGCCCTCGATCGCATGCCCAGATCACAATCCGCCACTCTTCACAAGCATTACACAACCTTCGAGAAGCAATACGGAGACCAGGAAGGTGTCGAAGATGTTGTCTTGTCCAAGCGACGAGTACAATATGAAGAGCAGGTCAGGGAGAATTCCAAGAACTACGATGCTTGGATCGACTATGCAAGATTAGAGGAGTCTCTTGGTGACGCTGAGCGCACAAGAGACGTATACGAACGCGCCATTGCACAAGTGCCGCCGACACAAGAGAAAAGACACTGGCGACGATACATCTACATCTGGATCTTCTACGCACTCTGGGAAGAGATGGAGAACAAGGACGTCGAGCGTGCCAGACAGGTCTATGCCGAGTGTCAAAAGCTCATTCCTCACAAGAAGTTCACATTCGCCAAGTTCTGGCTGTTAAAGGCACAGTTCGAGATCAGACAGATGCAACTACAAGCAGCACGCAAGTCGCTAGGTATTGCTATTGGTATGTGCCCGAAGGACAAACTGTTCCGTGGCTACATCGACCTCGAACTCAAGCTCTTTGAGTTCATGCGCTGCCGGATTCTCTACGAAAAGCACATTGAATGGAACCCGGCAAATTGTCAAGCATGGATCAAATTTGCAGAACTGGAACGAGGACTGGAAGACTTGGAACGTACGCGCGCAATCTTTGAGCTTGCTGTCGACCAACCATCCCTTGATATGCCTGAATTGTTATGGAAAGCATACATCGACTTTGAGGAAGAAGTGGGCGAGTGGGACAGGACAAGAGACTTGTACGAGAGATTGTTGGAAAAGACTGGTCACGTCAAGGTATGGATCAGTTACGCACATTTCGAAATCAACGTGCCAGATCCGGATGAAGAAGAGGCGGACGAAGACGAGGAGGAAGAAAAGCCTGTCTCGGAAAACGCCAAGCTACGTGCACGCAAGGTCTTCCAACGAGCATACGAGGATATGAAGCAGAAGGATCTCAAGGAAGAGGTAAGTTTATCACGTGAATCCACTCTGACGATTGCCCGTACTTACATATTCCAGCGCGTGGCCCTTCTCAATGCATGGAAATCGTTCGAAACAACACACGGCTCCAGCTCCGACCTCGAAAAGGTCGAAAAACAAATGCCCCGCCGCGTCAAGAAGAGAAGAAAGTTGTCCGAAGACGAGTGGGAAGAATATATGGATTATGTTTTCCCCGCCGACGACGAGAGCGCAGCAAAGATGTCGAAACTGCTGCAAATGGCACAAGCTTGGAAGAAAGAGCAAGCGAGTGGTTGAGGAGGATACTGGGGCAGAGATGCATGATGTTTCGATCTCGGAAGCGTCAAGTAGGGCATCCTGATATCGTGATCAATATATCTGCAGAAGCGATGCATTCTGGGGTTTCTGTGGCATGCTTGCAACCGATGCTGTCGAGAAGGGCAGAACAAGCATGTGTATCTTGTCGCGGACAGATGGACTCGCTTACATACAATTCTTGTATATCCGACACTTTCTTGCCCAAAGGCGAATATTTCTCCGTCCACCCATCCACCCGACATCCATTTCTGCGAAAACATACCTCCGCATTCTCTACGTGACTTGCACATCAGATGACGTGAGATAAGATCTACCCTTCCTACTCGACTCGAGTACTACTTTCTCTTCTACTTGACTCGATTTACTTTATCCTGACAGAGAAATACACGATGGAAGAGATCTTCGTGGTAGCTAGTAGTTATCGTGCACGACCGCCGGCTTTCCCATTCACCCATCACGCTTGCGGCTTACCAGTCGATCTCATTTTCTCTACCCTACGCACAGACTTGGAGCTATATCCAGCCCACGACTCGAGACGAATATTGGACGCGATTGTATACTGGTGTACCACAGAAAGCACTTCCTCGTCTTCAAAGTGTGAGTTTTTCGTATGCTGAAACGGCTTCGTATAGACAAGGTACACACCCGAAACGGTGATCCGATGCCGAAATCGTGATGGGGTTTGTAGCAGAAGATGCAAGCGTTTATGTAACCAGGATGACTGGAAGGAAGGAATCGATACAGCAAGGCACGGAAACATGTGATTGTGATGTGAAATATCAAGCCACCACTTGCGAGTCGAGCAAGCAAAGAAAGGGAAAGGTCGACCGTCGGAGCTTGCAAAGGCACAGGGTCCGTCCACGACTCGGCGCGTTTCAGCAGCCCGATCAGGAAAGGTGCCCGTACGGCGTAAGGGGTGCGCAGAAAAGCACGAGCCCAGAGTGTTCTGGCAGAAGCGAACACCCCCAAGTGATCTACGATGCATCCGACCCTGCCAATACTTTCCTGTGGCCTTTTCTGCGGCCCTGGGCGTGACTGTCGAGGACAGCAGGTCGTTTAGGGCAGAGCTGACATGGAGGAAGACGGCAAATCTTGTTGTCTGGGAAGAACAGAGCTGCGGTTGTGGTGGAAGTGAAGGTGGTGCGAATAGTGTACTGGTTTTTAGAGTTCTGGGCCATGTGCGAGTCGGGGGTTTCGAAGTGGAGTTGGGCAAAGTAAAGTCTTGTCAGCCGGCTCACGTCTTCTTATGGGAGCTGGGCGGAAAATAGAAGCATCCATTATGGGTGATAATGATATCTGGGTGGTCGGTGCAGATGTCGAAAACTGGATGGGGGCGGCGCAATCAATGGCAAATATATTCCGTGGCGCGAGTTGACGAGAGATGGCTCGAGGTCGCGGCATGAGCTTTGATTGTCTGACTCTTGGACACCTCCTGTCTCTCTCCTACGTCCTGCTTTCGCGCGACAAACGGCCAACCAACGGCCACACAAGCACTCCCTCCCCTTCCTTTGGCTGCCGTAGTGTGCCTGTCTCTCTTTCTCGTGTCTGGTCTAGCCATTGGTTCTTTCCTTCTTTCCGTCTCCGAGTGTCTTGTTGCCGTACACTATTGCGACTCGTCAGCACTTGCACCCTCGCTGTCTCATCACCACAACCCACTCTCTTTCACTACGACTCGGCATCATATCTCCCTCCCGTTCGCTGCTTCTATCGGCGACCGTTTCTTCGCAACGACATCTCCCGCGGACCGTTCCATCTATCATCAGCCTCAAGCGCCCCTGTCGTGTTTTGACAAGACGGAAACATCACAACCTCTTTCTTTCCTACTCACACGCAACTCTCGCCCAACTCTTGTTTGTGTTGTCGAATCCCTGGTACCTGGATTGAAGTCTTGACGACTCTTGCTTTCTGCTCTCGTAGTCGTTGATTCGATCGCTTTGACCACCACACGTCGCTGTTGTTCTGGATTTCCCCTATCCCTGGAACCCGCTCACTTCGACACGTCGCTCTTTTCTCACTCTCGCAATTCCTCACACTCGTTATCCGGATACGACAGACCATACACCACATTCGTTTCACGCCGTATGATGCTTCATTGAATTGACCGGCATTTTCCAGCGCATCACCCACCCTCTTTCGCAACACACAACCCCAGAAATAATACACCTTTGCATTAATATCATAATACCATTCGACTTTTCGACATGGCTGCTCCGCTACCAAAGAAGGCCCTCGCTGGCCACTGCTCTGTCATCGACAACAACACTCTATATGTCCTGTCGCCGGACTCATTTCAGGCCCTGCCGCTTGTGGAGAATGCTACATGGACTTCGATGGATATGGGAAAAGCAGTGACTGGCCCGACATGTCTTCGCGCAGTACCGAATGGAGATGATTCACAAGCCGCACTATACGTGGTAGGCGGCACATCAGACGACTCATCATACGGAGGACTACAACGTTATATTTTCTCAAACAAGTCTTGGGAGACTCTCGATCTGCCGACCGAGGATATGAAGGGACGTACGAATCACGGCGCCGCATACTTGAACGACTCTTCTTCCATTCTTGTCTATGCCGGTTCGCGAACTGACGATCAATTGTCATCGCAAACTTTCGTCATCTCGACCGAGAAGCCCTTCAATATCGAATCATTCACATCCGAGGCGCCTGCCGTTTCTAACCCTATTTTATTGCCATGGGACGATAGTTCCGCTGTCATGTTGGGAGGTTCTAAGAGTAACACTGGTATCTGGGCTTTCAGCAAGAGTAGCAGTTGGACCAGGCTGGAAACTAACCTCACATCAGCATTGCCAGACGGTGCAAAGGGCGCCTTGGTCACTGGTGACGACGGCAGTAAAGTCTTGACGGTTTATGATGCCACTGCTTCTCCTAACGACGTTACTCAGCTTGTCTTACTGGATGCTGACGGTCAGCCTGCTAGCAATGGTCAGACTGTTGGCGATTCCACAAGCCAACCATCCTCAAGGAAACGCAAGCGTGACTTGACACTGGACAGCTGGCCTACGTACAACAGTAGCTCAGCCCCTTCAGTAAAGCGATCGGACTACTCTGTTGCACAGAACGACCAAGGTACTCTTGCCGTTATTAGTGGCGGCAACGACGACACTCCTGTCAATGTTTTCAACCAGACTAGCAACTCATGGGTCAGCAATGAAGTGCTATTTGGAGATAGCCAAATTCCTTTGACGACAACTTCTGCATCAACTTCATCCGCACTTCCTACATCTACCTCAGCACAAGCCTCCGCCACATCATCCGCCGCCGCAAAACCGAAAAGCAGCGGTGATGGTGGTGCTCACACTCGCAAGGTCTTGGGAATTACCTTGGGTCTTCTGTTTGGTCTTGCTGCAGTACTCATCATTGCCCTCCTTCTTGTTAGACGTCGCAAGCAACAGCAAAAGAAGACCAAATTCAACGATGACAAGGCTGATAGAATGAGCTTCCAAGACAGGGGTGCTTCTTTCATGAAAGAGGCAGGTGGCGGTGGCGGAGTGAGCGAGGCTCCTCCGCAATTGCCCAAACCCAACATTGGTTCATACGATCCTCGCAGCTCTTTTGCTATCCTTGCCGGTAAACTTGGAGCTGATCGTTTCAGTCAGCGTTTCAGCAAATACGGTGCGTCTGAAAAGACACCCGTTAATAGCAGCACCAACCCGTATGCCGATCTGCAACCTCCCAAGACGGCATACGGTCACCAAGCCAACGATTCTTCAAGCTCCTTGGCTATCATCTCTGGCAAATATGGTAAGAACCACAACAGAAACAATGGTGAGAAGGGAAGTTTCGAGAGTACTACCAAGCTTGTGCGATCACCCACCAGCCCGCAGAGCTTTGATGATCACATGGAGATGGAGTCTATGAACAGTCAGACACCTCGCCTGCAGTCAGCTCGTGGGCCTGCACCTCCTATGCCAACCTTGAGAGCCGTTCCCAACCAGAATAAGGAAGATGACATGCAGACAAAACGCAGCTCAGGCTGGTCAAGATACTTTGCCAACCAGAGCGACGGTGGTGCTTACGACCCCGCTGCACAACACTCACCCAACCTCTCTGCATCACCTAATCTCAGTGTTTCGGACTACACACCATCACGCGGTCCTTCACAACTCGTACGCAACCCTTCAGCCATGGTGGCACCGCTTGATGTGGAGCCTAAGGGGCACTTACATCCTGCTGATGCACACCAACACCGTCTGTCAGTCGTCGGTATGGGTAGACCTAGCTTCAGTCATAGTGTCGAAGATTTCTCCGCTAGAGGCCAGAGCTTCGATATGGTTGAAGGTCAACGTGCTGACTTCCACACTGGCCAAAGTTTGGAAAGCCAAGGTTACCTCGGCGATGCTCGCGAGTCGTTTGCTTCGTCTAGACGTCACTCTTCGAGCAGCGTAGCATCATCACAATTCTTCTCGCATCATGATGAATGGACTCCCGTCAACGGTGACGCAACAATCGCAACCGCCCACGCAACCAACACAGCGCAAGGCGTCAACAGAAAAGCACCAAACTCACCCGCAGTAAAGGAAGTCCACATCCCACCGTCACCTGCCGTTTCAGCATCTGCTTTCCCTCGCCCTCCATCCAGCGCCTACACTTCAGACCCAGACCGTGATAGCCGCATGACTGGGTTCGAGGCTCCCAACGCTCTCGGCCGCGCCCTCAGCCCACCTGCCGCCGTCGCTATCCCTGGCCCCGCTGCTCGCGGTAACAGTGGTGGTGGTTTCTTCCCTGGCAGCGGCACACGCGCCATGCACGATCGCCCTGCCCCTAACCCAGGTCTCGCCGGCTCCGCCCGCAAGATCGGCGCTCTCCACCCCGGTACCCTCGCCGCTCTCCGCTTCACCCCCGAGCGCTCGGCACCCCAGCCTCCTGTCGCTCAATCCGGCCTCGGCATACACAACCCGGACGAGAACAGAGATTCCAGCGCCACCATCTGGCCCTCTGCCACCGGCGCCATGACACAACGTGATCGCGAAGAGGCGTTTAGACAACGACTTGAAGCCGAAAGAATGGAGAAGGAAAGATTGGATAGGCAGGGAGCCGGCGCTAGAAAGACACAGGCTAGTGATATCAGTTGGGTGGACATTGGACAGAACTAGGAGGTTCATCTGATCCAGGAATATCGTGGTGATGGCCGGCTGTCCTTGTAGTAGTAGTGGTATCTCTTTTTCTTTTCTTCCTTTTTCTTCATGTCTTCTTTTTTCTCTACTGTTTTTTTCTTCTTTTCTTTCTTTCTTCTTTCCTCTTTTGGGTATAACAAAAGAAAGTGCGTTTTTTCGTTTTTAGCATGAGTGGATGTTGTAGATGATAGAGATTCAAGGATTGTTTTTCCCTCTTCTTCATTGTACTCTTTGATTCTTAAAACTTTTTGGTTCTTGAAATATTGTTTTTCGTCTCTCTGCTTTAGGTAAAATCGAAGGATAAGAGGATGGAAGGGGAAATTAAGGGGTATGGTACGAGGACTCTGTGTAAGGTATATCCATATCGTGAAGCTCAATGACATACCACGAGGCCAAAGACCAAGATCCCAAGAACGAGATCCGCGTATGCTAGAGGGAGGAGGAGGATAGGCTTAAAGATAGACACCCCTGAAGAAACCCGCTGATACTATTCTCCATATAGCAGGATTGTGGTAGAGACTTACTGTTCCTCTCTACCCACAATGTCATGTCGTCTTCTTTGCTGCTGCATGCTTCCTCCTTCTCCCCCTCTCTTCGTCATCCTTCCTCCTTCCTCCTTCCCTAAAACCTCAGCTTCGGTCCCACGAACACCAACAAAAAAGCAGCAACCCATAGTGCAGCGATTATAGCATACAGTCTGATCCTCCCCCACCACCCTTTTCCTTCCGTCATCCTTCTCAACGCACCCATTCTGTTCCCCGCAGCTTCCATGCCCATGGAATTTTTATCCAACCCTCCTTCCGCTCTGCGAAGAACTTCTTTTTCCGCATCTAGCGAGGAAGCGAAAGATAGGGAAGATTGTTTTAGTGATTGGGCCAGGGCGACTAGGGAGGTGGTTAGGATATCTTGATCGCGGTTCGCCGAGTCGAGGACTTGTTCGGTAGAAAGTTTTTCGCCGGCGGCGGTGGTGGGTTGGGCTGTGCTGCGGTTGTTGAAGAGGGCGGAGGTTGTGGCGGAATCGGGTGGGGCGTTGCTGTTCGTAGCGTTCGGTTTCCTCGAGCGTAGGTTATTTGCTAGATCTTGCGCTGCTTGTTGCGGGGATGTGAGGCTGGGATCTGTATCTAGGGTATCGCTTGTAGACACCGCCGGGGCGAATTCCCTGACTTTTTGGCCTTGTGATTCTTCATCTTCTTCTTCTTCGTCGGATGAGCTGTCCGAGTCTTCTTGCAGGGAAGCCAGTTGGTTCAGTTCGATCAGTCGGGTGTTTAGTTTTTTGATCAGGTCGCGTTTTGTTTGTAGGTCGGCTTGGATGGTGGATTTTCGGGATTGGGTTTTGATGTCTGCCGTGTTGTGTTCGAGGCGGAGGAGGAGGGTTCGTGCGTATTCGACATTCTGTACATGCGGTATGATTGTCAGAGGAGATTGTACAAGAGTTGATTGAGAAACGAAGAGAAGAATGGTCGTGAGAAGGGACGGAGAGGAAGGAAGAGGTGATGCGACGTACAGCACTGATGCGATTGCGTTCGTAGAGAGTGGTGCGGAGATGCGTGTCATCTGCTGTCGGCGAGAGCAATGTATTCGACAACTTTCCAAGCAGCTGATCCAGATCCACCGTGATGTTTTCTGCCATTGTCGTCGTCGCCATTGCGTATGATCTTGTATGTGTATCTAGCGAACAAGATGCTGTGTTTCTGCTTGTCTGGAGAAAGTTGGCCTGTTGATGCAGCGTCGTCATAAGCTTGAAGTCTGTAGCTACGAGTCATTTATCGTTCACTCCCCCAGAACCCTCGAGTCAAGCAATGACGGCAGCAGCGCGGGACAATCACATGAAAGTCCAAACCACCTTTCCTTCCTCACAATCCTGCTATACCAAAACCACGACCAACTCGTTCGATTCGCAATAATGTCAACATCACCCCTCCCTCCAACCGACCCAATGGCCACAACCGACTCCTTCACCTACCCACCCCACCACTCCTTCCCACCCTTCTACACCCTCCAACCAAACCAAGCAACCCTGACCCGCCAACTCTCCCTCTGGTCCTCTCTAATCCGCTCCCACTTCTCCCACCACCGCACCTTCAAACTCCCCCTCTCCTCCGCCCCTACCCTACCTCTCTTCTCAAACGCCAAAATCTCTCGCTCCCTAGACCCCCTCGCCATCCGCCAAATCCTCGACTTCATGGCCACCTCCACACCCCCCACAGCCTCGTACACTTCCTCAGACAAAACCGTAGCGTGGATATGGTGGCGCACGCCCTCCGAATGGGCGGACAAAATCGCTTCTTGGGTGGAGGAAACGGGTCAAAAGGGAGTCGTGTTGACCATTTATGAGTTGAGGGAGTCGGATGCGGTTCAAGGGCAGGAATGGGTGGGAATGGATGAGGATATGTTGAGGAAGGTTTTGGATGTTTTGGTCAAGAAGGGGAGGTGTCAGGTTTTTGGGCAGGTGGATGGGAGTGGTGTCAAGTTCTTTTGAGCGGTCTTGTTGGTTGTTGTGGGTGGTTGTGTTGAAAGAGGAAGGGATGGTCGGGGATGAATGCTTCTGGTTTTCCTGGTGTGCGGACTCGTCTGGCTCAAGACAAGGATGAGCGGTTTCATGTCTGTCTGTCTGTCTGTCTGTCACATGGACCCCAGAATACACAGGAAGCCTAAACCGGACACAAGGTGGAGATCTATATCCTTCGGGACAAAGCAAAGACTGGAAGATTGGATCGAGCATCTCTCATGGACAACTCAGCCACATGCAAAGTCTTCCTCTGGATTCGAATACTGGATATACACATCTCCTCTCAACCAGCAGGGACCATCTACTTTCCACGACCTTCCTCCCATCCCGGCACCGTCTCCTCTTTCAACTCCCACTTCTCATCCCACTCAACCTTCTGACTCATGGCAAGATTGATAAGCCAATCGGTCTTGACAACCCTACCATGACATCCCTTCTTCCTCGCCTCTTGTCTGAACTTCTCCCACAACTTGACTTCCTCATTCGCGGTCCCGGAGATGAGATATACTTTATCCAACTCCTCTTCTTTGCCGTTGTTCTCCGTCTCTGGTCCTGCTTCTGGGTCTTCAGAGGCTGGGATGCGGGGGCCGGTGATGACATTCGTGCGACCTTTGTACAGGACTGCGGTGCCGCCGTTGATGGAGATGATTTCTTTGTACGTGTCGAAATTTCCGCTTACTTTTTCGGTCACGAAGATTGTCCAGCCGTAGAGGAGGCGGTTGGCGTTGACTTCGCCTCTCTCCAGAGCTGCGTCCATGCGGAATCCTAAACGTTCTTCTGCTTCGTCGTCGGAAAGAAGATGTTCGTCGACATCAGGTAGTATGTTTGTTGAGAGTGCTTCGTCGAGGAAGCCAATGTCGACGACGGAAGGACTGTTTGCCAGAGCGGCGATGAATTTCTTGGTGCGGAGGATGCGTGGGGCGCAGAGGAGTGTGCATTCTGCTGGTTCGGCTGTGAGTTTTATACCCAATGCTCGTAGTTTTGCCTATAGACAAGTCAGTTTTTGATGCTCTTGAAAGACAGATGGGAATGATCCTCACAGTTTCAGCACTCTCCTTCTTCATATTGCCCAGCCATCGCTCATCTCCTGTAACCATCATCGTGAACAAGACTTCGGGTTCATTGGTGCCAGTCTTTGCCTTCTTGGCTTTACTCTTGACACCGGCGATTTCAGTCTCGCTGATTTCAGCATGGTCGTCAGCCGTATCGTCACTCTTGCGCTTATTGCGTCCTTTGACTGTGGGCTTCGTGACGGGCGCTTCTTCAGGTTCTGCTGTTCTTCTGCCACCGTGAACGACGCCGCCTTTTCGCTTCCTCTCGCGGTCGTAGAGGAGCACGTCATCTTTCAATGCGTGCAGACTGGTCAGTGCCTTCTCTTTTGAAGCGCGACCGGTGGTGGGTGGTGTGCTTTCTCCTTCCTTGTGTCTGAGCATAGAAGGTGTGGCCATTGCTGCATCCGAACCAACCCTTGTCTTCCTCTTCTTCGCCGTCTGAGGTG
Organism: Aureobasidium leucospermi; assembly: GCA_019775405.1. NCBI lineage: Eukaryota > Fungi > Ascomycota > Dothideomycetes > Dothideales > Saccotheciaceae > Aureobasidium > Aureobasidium leucospermi. The sequence continues at coordinate 137,566 of JACWFU010000035.1, read as the reverse complement.
CGGGCATGAATTCACTCGTGTCTTCTTGATCATCCACATCCATAGGCTCCGGAGCATCGGCAAAAGACCTTGCCTTTGATGTCGCAGCGCTGGATTGTGGCACGCCTTTTCTGGGTGATGTGTCCGGTGCCTTCACTGCTCCGCGGAAGGGATGCGGTGTCTTTGCTCCTGGCTCTGCATCCTTGATCGTCTTCTCATTACTCGCAAAATAGAGTTTCTGGACTTTCTTAAAGTCGATGGTCGTTTGCCCTACTATCTCGCTGAGGTTTGTTCGCGGAGGGAAGTGTGTGTAGCGCTTATTTGTTAGCGATTGGATTGCGCATTTTGCGTAGCTTTCTTCCAGCCAGAGGTGATTGACAATGTTAATGTTCCATTCCTGAGCTGCGTCGCATTTCTCCGAGTGGGTGTGGGCTGTGATGAGATGTGTGTTGTCTTGCTTCATGGTTTTCGTAAACTCGGCTCCTGCTTCCTTGCAGAGATTCTCCAGGTAGATGCGAGCTTCACCGCTGTAATTTGACAGACTGATCCTCGTGTTTTCAAATCCAGGGATACCATTTCTTGGGACTGGGTAGTGTAGAAGCTTGCCCAGAGGATTCGTCCATTTGTTACGGTTGATGACATTGTAGAACCACGATAGATTTCCGACAGTCTTCTCGGCGCGAGAAGCTGCTACGTAGTCCATGCCGTCGCGGTAGTGGCCGATGTATACATTGCATTCCTCGACGTCGGTGGTGAGGGCGCCTCCAGCTTGGCTTACGAGGTGTCGCAATGTCTTTGCCAGGTGGTCGTTGATATTCAGGTCTTTCGAGAATAGCACCTTCTTGTCCTTGAAGACTGCGAGCTGCTTGCGAGAGTCAGAAGGTGAGATTGGAGGGTTGTATGCTGGAGGGGCTCCTGCCACAGCCGAAAGAGCACCATCAAGTCCTGGTGTCGATCTCGCTCGGACAGGTTCATCCGAAGTCGCGCGGAGAATCTCAGGGTCTGGCAAGAGGTAGGGGCCTTCGTTGATCAGCTTTCCAAGTTTCAAGCAGTCGTCAAACCTGTGATGGTCTTGTCAGCCGCGTATGAAAGATTGGCAATGTCTAATTCCATACCAGTGTGGAAGAACGATCTTGCAGGCCAGCTGCTTCGCCTCGACAGTGCGGCACTTGTCGTTGTGCATATCCATAGACACAACATGCGTGACCAGCTTGGTCAATGGCGCACTGTACAGGCCTCCCAGAGCCAATGTGCCGGCGATAATTGCATCCTTGTCTCCTTCCGGCAAGTCAGCGCAGGAGACTATGACTTCTCTAAAGAACATAGACGGGTCTGGGCTGTGTTGGCGTGGTTGTGTCTGTCTTCCCTTCTCATGACTAGAAATGACCCATGATGGTCGCACAACGTGAACGTTGTATTCCAGAGCTCTGCCGTACTCGGGAAAGTCGATATCGTCAGTGATGATGTGCGTGTGGCCGGCAATGTTATTGATCGAACCATCTTCTCGTCTGGGAATGAAGGTGGCGCCGTCTTTGGTCAAGAGGTGCATGTACTGTTGGCAAGCCGTCAGCAACTGGAATTGTGTGTCTTGTGATGCCGCTCTTGTTCATACCCATTCCTCTCTTTCTGGAGTTATCGTGGTTCCGGGTAGGATGGTGAAGGTAACACCGTGAAAGAGTCTATCTTCGTCCATGGCTCTATCGCATGTCTCGAAGGCGCGTAGGTGGGTAACAAGGAGGATAAGATTGAAGGTTGTTGCTAGTAGTCTGCGCAACGGAGCTATTTCCTGCAGTCAATCAATGTCTCAATACGTCAGATGTGAGGAGACGCGTTCTACCTCTTGTTTCCTGCTGTTCTAGAAATTGTGGTGTCTTGATGGTCAATCATCGGCCATGGACCGCGTTCCATCCGGCACGCTGTCACTTGACCCGCACGGACCTCAATATACCACTTCGCACACTCCAGAGTCAAAATCATCCTTGGTGAAACACCTTTTTTTTTTCCATAAAGCAAACTAGTATACACGCAAATCTAGCAACTGAATGCGCCAGCTATCATCTGTAAGTACCGGAAGCAACAAGTCTTCCTAGTCGTCAAAGCAAAAGGCGAAAGCTACCCATCATCTCCTTCCATCTTTTCCCCTCTAAAGACCCATGGTCTCTGTTTTTGCTCTTTCTTTCCCTGCATATTGTTACACAAAGGAGTAGGGCTCATCAAGGGCGGCCTTGGTGATGGCAGCCTTGCGCTGTCTCTCCAATCTGTCCTCGGCTCTTTCAAGGACACGTCTCTTGCGCTGCTTCTCAGTACCAGCTCCCTCCATGCGTCCTCCATTGCCCTTAGAGCTGTCACCACGGGTGTCATCTGACTCATCCCTCTTGCGGGTCTCAGCGACCTTCATAGCGTTGTCATCTGACTCATCCCTCTTGCGGGTCTCAGCGGCCTTCATAGCGTTGAAGGCCTCAAGGTCGTCGTCAGCATCCTTCTGAATCTGCTTGTTGATCAACTGGATCTGAGTGTCGAGGTCCATGACAGGAGGAGGCGATCCGACAAGGGTATCGTTTCTGCTGGTGGTACCGTTGTGGCCCTTGTGAGCTGTGGGTGAGTTCATGGCGGCGGCCTCAAGACAGGGATCAAGGCCCTGAACCTTTCTGTACGGGCTGCCCAACGAGACGCCTCCAGCAGGGGACAAGTTGATGTTGTCAGACTCATTGCGCTGATGTGAGGCCTTGGCGACGGCAGAGCCCTTGTCCTGACCGGGAGGGCTAGGTAGTTCGCGGTCTGGAGGCGGGTGAAGAGGTGGCGAGATCACCTGCTGGTGACGGCTTTGAACAGGCTCGATATCCGAGACCTTCTCAATCTCCTGCGCGAGAGTAGACATCTCACGGATGAGGGTGTATTGATCGCTCGAGTCATAGACGACTTCACCATCCACCACTCCGACACGACGATAGACTCCGGGATCATCCTCGATAGCTGCACGGATGGCGTCCTTGATCACGTCCATGGCGCCATAATAGTCTCCGAGACATTCGTAGAGGAACTCGGAATGCGCATGTGCCACTGAGAGGCTGATGACGTGCGAGGGAGGCATGAGTCTCTTTGCACGTCTGGATGCACTCTCGAAATATAGCTTGGTGTTAGGAGTGTAGTCCATAATCGGCATGAGAAAAGCGCTTGCGCACACAGGTGGGTCGTAGTCGATGATCCTGTCCATGCCCAGACCAGGAGGGCGTGCTGGGGTCGTGCGAGGGAGGAGAGCAAGAGTGGGAGGGACGGCGGTTGAAACTGGAGACTGAACAGCATGAGCCTTCAGCTTTACCGGAGCTGCCTTGACCTCGGCGGCGTACGGGTTGGTTATGTAGGACTGCAGAGACGGGGCAGGAGAGCCAGACAGTCCAACCCAGTCCTCTCTGGCGGCCATGTACTTGGCTCCAAGGCTGTTGGGGTCTCCCACGCTTCTCTGACGAGCTTGGAGTTGACGGACGGTAGGTGTGTTGTGATACATGCAAAAGATGTAGTGGAAGGTTGCCTGCATCTTCACAGCCATGATCTGAAGCTCGGCATGGGCATCTCGGCCGCAGAATGGCAGGATGTAGATCTCAGTATGAGCCAATCCTTCTTTGGCAAGGAAGATGATGTGCTGATACAGCGCCACCGATCTTGTCTCCTTGGACATGTCGACTGTGCGTTGCCCATAGGCACGATTGAGCACATCCGTGAGCTGGCAGGAGATAGCGAGGACCTTACAGATGCCCTGGGAGAGGATCATGTTGAATTTGCGAGCCTGAGTTGCCCAATGAGCCAGGACCATTCGGTCAATTTCGGCGCTCGACATCTCGAGGACTTTTTGTGATCTTGATGGTAAGATCGTCGAGTTTGATGATGATCTGATCCCGGTATTGTCGTTGGTCGGATGATGTACGATGCTAGGTCCTTCAAGGGTATTGGGACTTTGCAGCAGGCGTGAGATCGTCACGCGCCTAGATATGCAAGGTTAGTGGCTGCTCTGGTCTCGTCTGCGGAAACCGACTGCGCTTGGAGACGATCAAGTACCTACGGATGTGTGTGCGTAGAGGTAGGTCCTGGGTTGTAAGATCGTTAAAGCCGAAGAGGTTTTTGAGATCGTGCAAGGCTGGCGGCTACTTGCGTTAGACCTTTGATCAGGCAAACCAGTGATTGCCTGGGATGTCCGAGATCGTGGATGCTATAGCTTGTAGACTCTATAAGAGCTGACGTTGATAGGATGGCTGCGCGGCTTCGATGCTCGAGGATGAGGCTTCGGCAGATGTTGCAAGCCGCAGGAGGACAAAGCGCAAGAACGCAGCGGTAAGCGATTAGCTCAAGGGTAGTCTACTCGAGGATAGTAGACTGGAGAGCGATGCTCGCTCAGGGTTGGATGACAGACTGCGAACAGGTTGAAGACGATGGGAGGGGGAAAGGCTTGCTCGATGTGATATGGACACGAGGTGAAGCATTCGGGAGATGTTATTATTGATATGATAGCCTATCAGCTGTCAGTCGACGTCCATTCCGACCACTAACGCTACCGTCGACGTCCTTTTCGACCACCAAGCCTGCCGTCGACGACCTCATTGGCCGGAATCTGGAGCTGAAAACCGGAGTACTGAGCGCAACGTCAAGCTGAAGCTATGCAAACACAACGCTTCGATTCGCAGTCTTTACAGATGGACAAGCAAGATGCATGATCGGCCAGTGTACTTACTCAAACAGTACCATGTGTAGAGGAGCACTTACTGAACATAAAGACTAATGCCTCTTCTAGACAGGCGTCTCTAGAACCGAGGCCCTTCCTAAGCCCTCTCAATGCCTCAACAAAAACCACGCTGACACTGGGAAGTCGTCCACGCTACCTCAATTCTCTTCGACTCGACAACACCCTCCGCTCGATTATGAATGGATATGTTATCAATGTCAGGATTGACCGGCAGTAAAACGGCAGAAACGAAAACAACAGCACGAACTGCGAAAGAAACCACCAAAAGAAGTCAAGGCAATGCGAAACATGAAGAAAGAGATACGAAAAGCATGAAAGAGAAGTTGGGCAGTGGCACGGTGAGCGCCGGGATCGCGCAGCCTGCATGCAAGCATTGCATTGGTGCTACGTGTCGGCCTCGCTTGTTGGCAAGGATGTTCCTTTCGGGGTAGCAACCAAGATCCGCTCCTCATATATCGTCATGTATGACATCTGGAAGGAAGATGAGGTACCCAACTTGTTGGTATTTGCTGGCAATCGAGGCTTCGAGCTCTAGCCTACCTTCAACCCCATATTGAGAGCATAGTTCGCATGACAGTTAACAGTACTGCAGGAACCAACAGCAAACCCATGGTCTGACAGGAGATCCAGCGAGCGCCAATGCGGCCTTATCCGTATGGCTGTCTAGAATGTGCGCTGTGTGGTGTAATAGCGTGCTTTGAAAAAGGCGGTCAAGAAGGGACGCTGAAGATGTGATTGGTGGGCGGGGTCAGGCAGATCCACTTGTGAGTGGCCCAACGTCTGCCGACATCCTGAAGAGAAACACCTGAACATCCCCGCCAGCAGACTCCAAGTTCTTGATACAAACAGAAGATACAATCAGGGGTTGAAATGCATTTGAGCGAATCTTTCTGCCAGGCGGCGGGCAACAATAAACTGTCACACAACGCAACAAGCATGTGACACCGAAGCCTGCATCTGGCAAGTACGACCAGCACGAGCAGTCATCTTCGGGACCTTCTTGGAAGACGATGAGCAGATGCGACGAAACTGACGACCAGATGATCATACGGCTTCCCTTTTTCTATCTTTTCTCTACCCGCTGGGAACAGCCAGATCAAGCCAGATTTCTGCTGAAGACGATTCAATTCTTGGGGCGATCAATAGACGCCTACTCACCTCTTGTGGCCACCTAGTATCGTCACGCGGAATGCAAATATCGTACTATCGAGCAAGCATGCAACTGTGGTATGACGTTCCGCAAACTCCGGTTGTCCCGCTTCTGGTTCCGGTTGTCTTTCCTTCTGCGCACTCACTCAGGACAATTTGAGAATGGTCTCGAGGGTATGCGATACGCTCGTTTATTCCAAGAACCAGTCGAGCGTATCCGAAACATGGATGCATGCTTATGCTCATAATTTGCAGTCGATCTTCGCATATCCTGCTTGCCTACATATTTTCTTGGTCGGCGTTGCTTTCCGGTATCAGAAAACAAGGCGGTTGGTCGCCTTGTATGCACGACATGCTTCCACGCGGCCGGCTCTGATCCACTTATCTGCTGCGCAGTGCGGAGCACGTAGTACCTGAGGACCACCTGCAAGATATGCTTGTCGTTTGAGTAACACACACCTTCCAAGCCTGATCTTTGGTGTGTGCAAAGACCAAAATTTTGTTTGATCTGATCAACTCAAGCCTATTGTGGCTTCCTTGGCTTCGCCGGCATACTACTTCAAACGTCCGGAAGTAGATCAGATTGGCCACTACGATACCTGAGATCGGCCGAGAGAAGTCGGACGCACAAGTCACTTGCAGTAGCTCACACCCTCTGCGTTTGAAGAGAAAGCATGCCAATCTTTGGAGTGGAGCCTCCAATGCTGGAGCTTCAGCATGAATGATGGATACGTCAAAATCCGAGGAAGATATAAGTACAGTTGTCATGGGAGAAAGAAGAGCATCATTGTCAACGTTGCCCTTCCCCTCGAACTCTGTCCAAACTCTCAGAACAAGCCGTCTCCACAGATCCGAGTTTACATCACAGACTGGAAATGTGTCGCTTCTACGCTCATACATATCAATGTGGACACACCAAGACAGTCTTTTCCAGCCATTGTTCGAGAGCTGCTTTGAAACAACAAGCCTGTCGCAATGGAGATATCTGCGCCAACGTCCAGGTCGACGAGAAATGCTCTTCTTGCTACAAGCCCCTCAAGATTCTTGTCCAGACAAGATTTGTCAATGCCGATACCAAGTCTCACAGCTAAATTATCAAGTCATGGTCCGTAGTTCGACGCCTTTTCTCTTGGAGACTGAGCCTCAGCTAACAGTTCCATACAGCTATGACACTACGCCAGAAGTCTCTGATATTCGTCACACGTCGAAAAGCAATCACAAAAAGTTTGACCATCTTGAGTGGCCGGCCATGCTGCCAGGACTATTCATTGTTGCATAGAGCCCACATTTCGTGGCATGATTTGCTTCATGCTTGCTGCTTTGGAATAAACCTTCTCACTTTCTTATTTTCTCGTCCACTGTCTCAATTCAGAAAAATGCCATGCCCGTAGTGGACCTCTCGTACGGTTTCGCAAGAAGATGTCTCTTTCATCACGTTTTTTCATACTTGAACTTTCATGATCAACATGTATTTTGCTTACCGGAGGCCCTTGAATTCACAAGCGGAGACGTCTTATGGGTCATGAATCGCTGCCTCGGGACTCATGATCTTGAGCTTCATCTTCTCGTTTGGCTACTGTGCCGTTGGCCTACAAAATACAAATCGTTGGATCGTGGCTTGGTACAAGGAACATCTCGCACCAGCTCTCGTCGGTCTACATACATCTCCAACTTGGATGCTTCGAACTGTGTTTCTTGTCTACGAAGCGCTTGAGTCTCGCAAAATTGGAGGCTGTCCGAAACAACGTCAAGAAATTCTGACATCTTTACAAGAAATTCTCGCTAGGACACGTGGTTAGTGCTTGCAAGGCTCGCGAAACTCACAGAGAAGCCAACGCCAAATCTACTTCCGACCAAAGACACATGGCCAACATTACTATGCTCGTCAACGCACACGAATCCAGCTTGCCCTGGAAACAGCGGCAACGAGACTTACGACACCAGTGGTCCAAAGAACATTGTGAAACTTGCACTAAAACGCAGACACGACGTGTATGTATCGTTTTCTTTGAGCTAGTATCACATTTCTATATCATGTGCCCACTGTATCTTTACGCCTGTTCAAGCTTCTGAATATCTGCATTACTACTTGCTGGTGGCCTATTCAAGGTACAAGTCTGATTATATAATGGCAGTGCGTCTTTGCTTTCTGCTACATTCACCACCAAACCACCTCTCTCCAACTGCTTCCATTCGTACATACCCAAGAAGATCAAACAGAATGCCTCACTCCTACGATGATGGAGGTTTCTTACCTGTAATTGAGGGCCTCAATATCAACAATCTCCAGGATCTCGAGGGGGTGTTCGACAGGAACGATGAAGAAGGTCAACAGATCAGCACCAGACTACTTACCATCACAGCAGAGATTGAAGCCCTCGAGGAAGCAGGAGCACGCCCTGATCTCGCACCGCCACTCAGACACATCACAAGAGTTCTACGTCTTCGACGTCAGCTATTGTCAGATCTTGACCAACTATTGGACAACTGGAACGTCTATATGGATCTTCGTGATGTTGAAATGCATGTCGAGGTCTTCTGGGGCGACATGGCTGTCCAGGATGCTGCAGAAGAGCGTTACAGACATGAATGCCATGCAAACAGGATTCGAGGTCTATATATTCAAGCTAAGCGGGACTGGTCGGAAATGCTTGGAGAGTTCGTGAGGATGACTTGGGAACACCTGGACGACATTGGCACAGTTGACTTCAATCCTGAGAGATCTACACATCAGGAAACAGTACTCGGTCCTAGCACATTGGACGCCTCTGTCCAGCTGCTGCGTACCTTCTGTGGCGACCTCCTACACCTATGGAGATTCGCTTTCCTTCTGATCTGGCGCTTCATGTGAGTGCACACAGGAACCATAGCACGTGAATGTCACGACTGCCCGAGCGAAGCAGAACGATGCTTCACATGATAATCTAATAACACATGTATCTGTCATTCCTTTGTTCAAGACCATTTCACGTGCTTTTGCGTTGTCTATCGTTGTGTGATACCACGCTCTCATAATCTATATATTCCTTCGTTGTTGAGCTCTCTTACCCAGACCACTTCCTCAAATAGACTTCCGGGACCACATGACTACTCACTCTCAAAACTCCTATATACTTCTGCTCTCTCTCTCTCTTCTCAACATGCGTAGAAATTTTGTTCGCTTCAATCGACTGGGACCCGATCGTCAACGGAGCCGTACACTCAGATCTCCTGATCCATTCTACCAACCACCAGAAGAACATCACTCACCGGAGAACTACCAGCCACCAGAAGAATACCAACGCATCCTCGATCAGTTCCGCAGCAGAAGAAACGACGCCCAGGAACCCGATCAAGTGGATCAGGAACTCAATCAGGACGCTCAAGAGACCCATGAGGACCAATCCCTCCCCGATGGACCCGGCCTCGACGACCACGATGCTCTCATGAGCGCGATAAGGACCATCGACGCCGAAATTTCCGCCCACGAGGTTCAAGCAGTCGAGGAAGCACATCGCAGAGTGAGAGAACTTACCTCCATCATCTCGACCCCTGACGCAGAAGATCATGACATGGGAAGCCCACATATATCAACAGATTCTGACTCCGATGTCTCAGAACTCCACCTCGACTCCGATGCAGACGCCCAACAGCTCCGCAACCTTCAACGCGAAGCCATCCTACTCCGCCTTCAAAGCGCCAGTCTCCAGCACCGAATCCTCCTGGAAGAATTCAAGATGCTGACTCAACACAACTATCACAAGACCAGCGTCACGTATGCATACAGAAGAATCTGGGTCTTGTATCAAATGGTGTGTGTTCTTGACGAAGGCATTCAAGCTTGGGAAGCCCTCATGGAGCTTCGACGCAATGAGATGGATGGGCAGGTCTTGAGGGATGAGCTCACTAGAGCTGAAGCTAATGCGTCGTATGCGAGACTGGCGAATCATCGAGATGTGCTATATGGTCATTGCGTTGAGGCTGGGCGGTGTTATGTCAGAGCTATGTGGTCAAGAGAGTTTGGTCCCGGTGTGCGAGTTGAGGGTATGCCAGCCACACAAAGCGTTCTTGGAACAATGATTGAGCGTGTCATTGGTCTGCACAATAATGTCGCTGAGGGTCTGGGATTGTGACCTTTTCTGACGAGGCCCCTGATCGCGAATTGCCACAGCGGGAAGAGACATGGAATGCCATGGACTGCCTGGACGAAGGAAAACGCACCTTCCGCATGACTTGCTTGTCATGGTCGTTCTTTCCTGCAACTTGACAACCTGCGTTTCCGACAGAATCTGTCATGTTGTCGCCAGCTCAGAAATGCCTGTGTTGTTCCTTGTTCTGAAAGCTTGTTTTGCAAGTTCGATCACCCCCTGTCTTTTGTTTATATATGGTTGAGAATGTTCGACTATACCTTCTTCTTTCTTACACCTACTGGAACTTCCAACATATACCATCTCACACAGCCCGGAACCTGGAGCAACGAAGAACTGTGTCAAAGATGGCCCCACCACGGGTCCCCACCAACACCCTCCTGGAAATGTGCTACCAAAAGATCCACGAGTCCAACAGAGTAAGCTCAACCTCCTCCAAATACCAAACATCAACTAACAACCCCTCCCACCACCAGGACCTCGAAAACTATACCACCAAAGTGAAGAACGAGAACCTGAAACTGGAAAGAGCGATCCAGCAAATGCAAGCCACAATCCCCAGATCGCGGGAAGTTGATCCTGCAAATGCTCGCAGATTACATGAGAATGCTATTCAAGTGGTTCAGCAGACGTTGAGGAATACTTCTGAGAGGCTGGCGGACTTGCGGTCGGGGATGTATAATCGGGATTATGATACTAGGAGGTTGGTGCGTAGGGTTGTTGACAGGTTGAGTGGTCAGGTACCGGCTTGGAGTCATCGTAATTGTTGAACGCTGCGAGATTCGATGAGTATGACATGAATAGTCATGTCTGTTGTTCAGCTGGCTTGAACGATAGCTGGTGGGAGAGAATGTTCTTTCGAAGTTGGAACTCAAATGAGAGTTGCCACTAGATACGGATCTTGTACATGAAAAGCCATGATGAGCTGTTGGATATATGAAAGGCCAGATTACTTAACTGAGTTATTTCCACCTCTTATCTTGTGATCTTTGTAACAATCTCAAAGCAGTTTCGAGTTTCTCACGCGATATACCATAGAGACGTTCTTGCACTTCGACAGCTTCATGCGTGGCAAGCTTCAGGGAAATGGTGAAGGAAAAGTGCAGTTGAACTTTCAGGCTGATTCTCGTGATTCCCCAGCTTTCGCGGAAACAGAGCCGGCAATTGAGTCGGCCGTGCTTAGCCGCCAGGGCGACAGTCAGCCAGTCGACCTGTGAGGCAACAGCGACCCTTGAATTGTGTGAAATCTTCAACCATATCTCTCGGAGTCATTTCTATGGTGATATGAGGCTTCTTTACCGCCAGAATTGCATACTCGAAGTACACCAAAGACATAACAACTAAATACAGGCGAGCTGGAAATAGCAACAAGTCCCAGCAAGCAATAACCGATCGGCCTTTGAGAAATGAAGACCCCAAAGGTGCGTCATTTGCCGATCGTATAGCTAAGGAGAATGCGGGTGGTCGAAGTTGTGGAGATCCCGACTTTCCAGATTTCTGGTTACCATCTCCGGCCGATAGAAAGAATATCATGCCCTCACATGCCTCGGGCTCGAAGCCTTGTCCTTTTCTTCCTTTCACTTGTCATTCCAATCACGCTGTCACTTGTGCTCCACTCGTATAACATTACACCCGCCGTCACTCTCCACAAGCTTCTCGTACCTGACTCGGCTTCCCCACGACAACGACAACGAGCACACGATTGTTTTGCTACTGCTGCTTCTTCCGCGACGATGCTCCATTACGAGAAAAACACACACATCATGACTGATCCTATTGCGCCTTCGTCTTCGACTCCAATGGCTCCTGCGACCTCTGCAAACACAACTGCTCCTGCATCGAGTGCCCCCGTACCGCAACACCGACACATCTGGATCATAACAGGACCAGCAGGATGCGGAAAGACGTCGGTGGCAGAATACCTCGCCAGCTACTTCACATTGCCCTATCTAGAAGGCGATGCCGTAAGTCCTGGCCCCAATCCAACCCGAGTCCTCGAAAGCCTCACTAACACGAAAATCTCCCACAGTTCCACCCTCAAGCCAACATCGAGAAAATGGCAAACAGCATCCCCCTCACCGACGCCGACCGCTGGGACTGGCTGATCCTCCTCCGCGACCAAGCGGTCGCCGCCCTCGAATCCGGAGCCTCGGGCGTCGTCCTCACTTGCTCGGCACTGAAGCGCAAATACCGTGACGTCATCCGCGTGGCTTCGTACAACGACAACAACGTGCTCGTTCACTTCATCTACCTCTCCGCAACTCAAGAGCTGTTGTTGCAAAGAGTGCATGGTAGAGTGGGTCATTACATGAAGGACAGTATGGTCAAGAGTCAGTTTGAAGCGTTGGAGCCGCCGACGGTTGATGAGAGGGATGTGATGAGTGTGGATGTCAGTGGGGATTTTGCTAGTGTGCAGCAGTTGGCTTTGGAGGTTGTCAATCAGGTCATGACTCAGGATGCGGTTATCGTGCAGCCTTCCCAGGCATGAGTGATATAAGGACGGCGAGAACAGGAGTTTGGCATCTGGGGTTACTAGGATGGGAGCAAAGCGGTTTCCTGGGTAGGCTTTGTACATATACCCGGCATTATCAAAACACATCTTCTAATTTTTCTGAGCACACTCGAAAAGGTTGACGCTTGCATAAAAAGGATTTTATCATATTCTACACATTCGTGAGTGGGACAGTGTCAATTCTTCTCTTGAATCGCCATCTTTCCCATCCCTCTAGACCTATCCCTCACCGCAGCCATATCATCCATATTGATAATCCCAATACCGATGACCTCGGTGAAATATCTCCACATGACTTGCTCAGAAGTCTGATACTTAGGACCCGCAGACCCCCAATATCTAGATACCAGACCGCGAGATTTGGCTTGCTCTGGCTGACTGCTGGATGCATCTTGCTCTTCCGGTGATGAGGTCTTGACGCCGTCGCTGGCGAGACTTATGATACCATCTTTGAGTTCGCTGGATGCGTAGTACGAGTTTGAGATATTGTATGCGTGGGTCGGTGGAGAAGTTGTCCAATCGTCTTTGGGGGTGTGCAGGGATGCCAGCGGTGCATCGAAGAAGATGTCGCGGTGAGTGGGATTTAGCGCCAGGATATCCTCAAAGGCAACCTTGCCTGACGCGACGACGGTAAGAGGACGTATTATTCTGCTCGTCCCATTCCAGTAGGTGAGATAATCCAGTTCCCGCAATGGCTTGAGTTGTCTGCTGAGTTCCTGGAGCGTTTGTCGGCTTTCCGTCTTCAAGTCCACAAGCAGAACTAGTGTCTGTTCAGGCACTTTTTCGAAAACACCTCGCCAACCTCCCTCCGCAACATCAACATTACGACTCCCGATCAATCGCTCCAGCGGCTCAAGATACATAGCCTTAATCGAATCCTTCCGCTTCAAGCCCCTCGCAGAATGCCCGACGAGTAAATCAGACCTGTCTAAATGCACATCCGCCTCCACACTAACGCATCCAGATCCTATGGCTTCCCAAAGAGGAATTCTGCGCGTGTAGTCGTTGTGGGAATGTACGGCGACGGGCATGACGTTACGGATTTCCTCCTGACGCACGGGATCCCAGATTTCGGGGCTGGACCAGTGGATGTTTGTCCAGGTGCTGAGCGAAAAGATGAAATTATCTTCTGTGTTGCGAGAGGTTGTGGAGACCACATGGTTGATCCACCAGAACTGGAGGATACATCTTGTTGGACAGTCAGCGGAATGGTCATTCGAGTGTTGCAATTTGGTCGCTTGATACGAAGACTTACAAGATAGATGTGACGCAAATCGTGCCAACAAGAAAGGTTCGGAGTATCCGCTTCATTGTATTCCTCTTCGTCGTGTTTCTATAGCCATCTTCAAGCGAATCCATACGTTCGAACATGATTGCTTTAAAGAAATAAACAAACTGCAAGAAGTGATCGGATTTGCCAGAAAGAGCCTTGTCGTATCCTTTATAATTGCTGCCTCTTGTGGCTAATAATAGCTACTTTTCTTTTTGGTGCCAAACCTTGTTCGCAACGCTTCGTATACTAAATCCAGAACATACAGAGACGCGCAAACGTCTTTAGGCAACAGGAGATCTAACTTAAACACATGTAAGTCTCGAGGAACATATCCAACAATTGCAGCAGATTTTAACTTACTGACCACTCCTAGAAAGCATATTAAGGATAAACGCCTAACTTTAGTTTCGTGCTTGAACCAGCAGACCGCACGTTAGTGTTTCTTGCTTCCCTACTAGCTGGTTGCAAGTCGAAAGCAAAAGACAACCATTAAATGTGTGCTTGATGTCATTTCTCAAGCTACGGTCTAGAATAATGATACGAGATGGCAGAAGAGCAATGTGCAAACAGTCTCTAATCTAACAATTTTTGTTAAACGGGAATGTTCCAAGATGCCTTACTCACACCTCCCGACACCTTGAATTCTGCAATTCGTCAAGGCCGCGTCAGAAAAGGGGCTGATAGTAGCATAACCTTTTGTGGCAGAAGATTTATGTCGTATCGTTTTAGGCACTTCCAGTGGGGTCGCCTGCGGTGTCGGTCAATTTGCTAGCAACTTCTTCGGCGATAATCTGTCGACTGTATACCAGAAGAAGTAGCACTTTCTCGGGGGAAGGATGTATATAAGGAGCTTGCATGGCACACAAAGAGCGGTGACGATGGCATCGTCAAAGGATTCGGCGCACGAAGGAGATTGGCGTGGTCAACCAGACAAGCCTAGGATCAAAATTGACAGCTTCGGCAGGCTGATTTTGTCATTAGAGGGGAACTTGCGTCGGACCAAATGTTGTCGGAGATACAGTCCTGGTACATATTTAAGAGCGATCTTCTTCTCTCGGAAACGCATTGAGGAGTGCCTCTTGACCACTATGGTGGGATTCTATCGGGAGGAGGCAGCCTGTTCCCTTAAGATTAGCGATATCGTGGAGCTCTCGACCTCTGCTTTGCTCTTGACGTGGCGAGTTTCGAGGCCGCAAATGAGCCTAACGAGATTGAAGAGCCGCTACATGTGACAAGTACATATGTTCCTGTTTGTAGGCGGTGGCCTACTTGCGATGAGAACATCCAGATAGCTCTTTAAATTCGTGGGCGACACCTCAGACTTATCACAGGCGCCAAAGTAGATCGTCAATGCTAAGTAAGGTCCTTAGCAATGCCGATATCAGCCATGCGGTCGCCAGACATCACCAGCTGGCAGCGAAAAGAAATCCTCGATATCGGCTCTCAGGCGCCGGAACTTCCGACCCTCTCGACTTCACTAACGTGGTTAAGCACTTTGGCGTGAACAGATGCGTTGAGCCGACATGAGTTCCTGGATACGGTTGGGACCATTGCCTAGACGGTGGTATTGACTACGGACACGGTACGATAGTAGTGAGAATAATCGCCAGCTTCGACGAGACATGGGAAGACCAGATAGGGTCTCGCATGGAAGTCGCTCACATCGCGAAAAGAGATGGTAAGAATCACGCGTGTCGTCATCAGCACCGCGTTCCACAAGCGTCTGTCGCGTCGACGACTGGACTAGATGGTTGTAGATACCAATTGATCAGGTGCAGCCGGATGAGTATTCATTCTGTATCCTCTTATTACACGTACAGCTACTAATTAGCTCTCTTGAATGACTTATGTACTTACAATTCCAGTGTTCAACACAGACGTTGCTGAGCGGGCCACCCTGACCATACTTTCTGACGACGGTAGCCATCGATCTAACCATACCAATGTGATCTATGATAGCGTAGATGCTGACAACTGCACTGTTGGTGTGTCCGCTATAATCAGATGACAATCTTGTCTGTTACTGAAAGAGCTGGCTGCAAATTTTGCGTGTTAGAAGATCTCACCAAAAGCCGACAGCCCATCCCAACTGTGACGAAACTCCTTCTCAAAAGACGAATCATTTTTGGGGCACTGAACCAATCAACTCTACACGCAAAGCCTCCGCGGGTCAAAGACTGTTCACTTTGGCATTCATCGGCTCATGACCTGCGAGCATTGGTCTAACATTCGGCATATGTTGGCAGTGTTCAGAAGACTCGCATCCCAAGGGATTTCTAGAATACCAGCATTGACCATCGCTACCTCCGACAGGGTCAAACAAGCGAGTCATTGAACCATGACTGTGCTTGAGACCAATATCTCGAACGACAAGGGTACGTTTATCCAAAATGACTCCCAAGTCACAATAGACTTCGATACTCTACCCTCGGATTGATTTGTACACGGAGAACCTTGAGAACCACATGTTCCTGCCGATCATTGTGATCAGATCAAGGATTCGCCATTGTTGAGGGGTTTATGAGACTGCTCTTAGAGGCGTCTACATCTTCGGCATCTCGAAATCGGATTCACGGGCCGTATCTCGCCTACTTTCTGGGAAAACAATGTCTTGGTATGAGCCGATGGCGTGGAGACATGCTGTGGAGACCCCGGTGGAGAGAGTCTGATCACAAGGCGGGTTGGTCAAAAGCGTGTATAACCGTTAGGCAAAGTGGAGTCATGTATAGCGTGTTCGTGCGCAGCAAAGACTGTCAAAGCACGAGCGAACTAGAAGAGCTTTGTTGTGGGTCGGCCTGAAATTTGCTTCAATTTTGTTGACCGCAAACATCCTGGAAGATGGAAAGGACCAAGGCTCTGCTGCTTACGCTTCATCATCGCGAAGACATTGAAGCAAGTCATAAAGTTTTTCACGAATCTCGCCACGATTCAAGAGTCATTCCAGCACTGAGGCTCTGTACCGTCGATTTGATGGCGCATCAAAGTCCCATCGTCGTCAATCGCGGCCTGGATGCCAAAGGTCAAAGCGTGCACAGTTTTGGCTTGAAGAAGCGAAGTCTGTTCAAGCCATTTCCCGGCCCCACATTGGTCGACGTGGAGAGAGACCCACAGGGCTTTTTTCGTGGAGTCTCCAGCTCTTCGACTCCACGATGATCGACTTTACATCAAAAAATCCTTCATGAGCTTCTATACGAGGAGCTTGTCAATCTTACAGCCTTGCAGCATGTGGCCGATCATACCATGAATCTTCCTCGTGTTGGAAATGCCCATCTCAGCACACATGCACTTGAGGTTGGCCGCTTGCGCTTCGTGACGGTAGTGGCACGAACATGTCATCCCAAGGACAGCCGCTATCGTCAAGCAACAAATGCTGGGGTGGTCCCGACCCGAACCCCTCCATCGATGCCCCACAAGCCGACCTTGATTTCACACTCTTCATACCTCAAGTTAGTGCCCTAAGCATTCGGCATGGTGCCAAGTACACTTCCCGTTGTCTTTACCAACCTCACGGACACTTGTCGTCGTCACGAGGCATGGAAGTGGCTTGCTCGAGCGGAGAACGGGCATCATAGAGGGTTAAACGTCGGACACATCCAAGCCATCGCAACGGCAATACTCTATGGCAGATGATTTTGCCCTCCCATCGGTGCAAATTGCGGGTCGTTCACCATACGGCAGACCACCTTCGGCCTGATTGCCGGCACTCGAACCTTGATGTCTCGCGAAATGGCCATCTAAAATCGGCAAGGTCGGTCTGATCACTCCAGTTCATCGGCTTGGTATGCACGCGAGCACCCCGCTTTGGGTTCATGACCAAGGGCAGAGGTCGTTGCGATGCTGGGCTATGCTTTTAGGGCCCTCGAGGTAATTTCTGCCACTAAAAGTCCGTAAGTATAAAGGTACTTCAGGTCCACCTCTTGTTATCCACCAGCAACAGCCAACGCCTTGCATATCGACAAGAGATTGTACCGGTCTCATTCAAAGGCTTCTTCATCATGCGTTTCACCACAGAGCTGCTGGCCGTTGCGCTGGCCCTCGCAGATGTTACCTCTGCTCAGAACTCAACATATAATGCTACTGCAGCTGCTCAGGCCAAATTGACTGCTGAGTTGGCCAACCTTGAGAAGTTCTGGTCATATGGAAGATCTCCTCCAGTGTATCCCACTCGTACGTTTAATCTAGACATTCAAGAAGTCTTCATACTGACCAGTCGCAGCTCAAGGAGCAGGCAGAGATGAGTGGGCCACTGCTTATGAAAAAGCAAAGACCTTGGTCGCTTCAATGACCGACTACGAGAAGAACAACATCACATATGGTGAGTGGCATGAGACAAGATTCAATGTTTTCCAAGTGACCAACAAATATAGGTTACACCTCGAAGACAAATGGCTGTGGTGGTAACAGTGGCTCTGTACCCAGAGTTGGTTTCCCTGGTCTCTGTCTCAGCGATGCTGGAAACGGTCTCCGTGGTACAGATGGTGTCACTGGTTTTGCTTCGGGTGTACACGTCGGAGCTACCTGGAACCGCAACCTCGCATACCAGAGAGCCCACTACATGGGTGCAGAGTTCAAGGCTAAGGGTGTCAACGTCCTCCTCGGACCCGTCGTTGGTCCTCTTGGTCGCGTTGCCGAAGGTGGCAGAAACTGGGAAGGTTTCAGCAACGACCCTTACCTTGCTGGTAGTCTGACTTTTGAGACTGTCAGAGGCATGCAGAATAATGTGGTTTCATGCATCAAGCATCTTATCGGAAACGAGCAGGAGCTCGACCGTAACCCTGCTGGAGTCAACGCCTCGATGTCTGCCAACATCGACGACAAGACCATGCACGAAATGTACATGTGGCCTTTCCAGGACGCTGTCCACGCTGGAGTCGGATCAGCCATGTGCTCATACCAGAGAGCCAACAACTCTTACGGATGCCAGAACTCCAAGGTCATGAACGGTCTCTTCAAGGGAGAGCTTGGCTTTGAGGGTTTCATTGTCTCTGATTGGGGTGCTCAGCACTCCGGTGTTGCCAGTGCTGATGCTGGTCTCGATATGGCTATGCCTAGCTCAGCCTACTGGATGAACGGCAACTTGAGCCAGGCCGTTACCAACGGATCTCTTGCTTCTACCAGGCTCGATGACATGGCCACTCGTATCGTCGCTTCTTGGTACCATCTTGCCGAGTGGCAAAACCCTGGCCACGGCATGCCTGTCAACCTGACCCTTCCTCACGAGTACGTCAATGCTCGCGACCCTGCCTCTAAGCCTAGTACCTTCCAAACCGCTGTTGAGGGTCATGTTCTTGTCAAGAACGTCAACAACGCTCTTCCCTTGAAGGCTCCTGGTTTCATCTCGCTTTTCGGTTACGATGGTATCGCACCTTCCAGCTACACTCCCGACAACTCGCCCGCCTTCACCCTGTCCAACTTCGGATTCTCGCCCGTCAGCGGTGTTAACAGCAGTGAACTTCTTATGCTGTTTGTCAGCCCTTCATCCATTCCTTCTGAGAACCTGCCCGGTATCGCCATCAACGGAACCATGGTCACCGGCGGTGGCTCTGGTGCTGCTCAGCCTGCTTACATCAGCGATCCGTTCAATGCCATCACCGAGCAAGCAATGCAGGATGACACTTGGCTCCAGTGGGACTTCCACAGCCAGAACCCTGTCGTCCAGAGAGGATCTGAGGCCTGCCTTGTCTTCATCAACGCTTTCGCCACTGAATCTTATGATCGTCCTTACCTGGAGGATGAGTACTCAGACGACATTGTCTTGAATGTTGCTGCTCAGTGCAACAACACTATGGTTATTCTGCACAACGCTGGTATCCGCACCATTGACGCATGGTACTCGAACCCCAACGTTACTGCCATCGTCTACGCTCACCTCCCCGGACAAGATTCGGGCAAGGCTTTGGTCGAGGTCCTCTACGGAAAGCAGTCGCCTAGTGGTCGCATGCCCTACACTGTCGCCAAGAAGCCTGCTGATTACGGCAACCTGCTGCACCACCTGACTCCTGACAACACCAGCAACTACTACACCCAGGACAACTTCACCGAGGGTGTCTACATTGACTACAAGGCTTTCATCGCCCAGAACATTACTCCTCGCTTCGAGTTCGGATATGGTTTGACTTACACAACCTTCAACTACTCGTCGCTGCAGAGCAAGGTTCTCAGTAATGTCAGCACTGCCGAGTACCCTCCTAGTAGCCCCATCGCTCAGGGGGGTGTTGCCTCCCTGTGGGATGTCATTGCTACTGTTGACTGCACCATCACCAACACTGGCTCAGTCACTGCCTCTGAGGTCGCTCAGCTGTACATCAACATCCCTGGTGGCCCTGCCAAGGTCCTTCGTGGATTCAACAAGCAAGGTGTCCAACCCGGCAAGAGCGTCAACTTCCATTTCGACCTCACCAGACGTGACCTGAGCGAGTGGGATGTTGTCAGCCAACAATGGCGCCTGCAATCTGGCAACTACCCCATCTACGTCGGCAAGAGTGTACTCGACATCCAGCTTACCGGTAGCCTCAGCATCTAATCTCGTCTATGAAATTGGAGAGAGGGAAGATGATACGATATAACGAACAGTGTTGTAGTATTTTTAATGTATTTTAGCTAGCAAAAGCACTTGTATATAAGCAAAGCCAATCGATTGCGTAAAAGAACGTTTTCCCGTGCGCCGGCAGATTTGATTCGAGAACGGCTGGAAGGGGCTTTGTGGCTGCCGTGTGCCGAGGCTTGGGCAGCGTGACTGCCATGGAAGTTCCAAGTCGATGCATGGCAGAACAAAGGAACAAAGAGCGTTCTGCAGCTACTTCCTGTGTTGTGATCAGTTTCGATCGTTAGAGGCAAGCTGTAGAAGCGCGAGGTTGAGAAATGCTTGATTGACTTAGCCACCTATGTAATGTTTCAAATAGCAGAAGCAAAAAGGCTCAAAGGCATTCCAGTGATTTCGATGGCTCCGACGGGAACAGTTGAGAGCGACAACGGAAAGTCTAATAAGGACAATATGCGACACCAACGTGAGCGGCCCTTGGGCGTGAAGGAGAACGGCTTGTCCTGCAGCCGGCGTGGTCACGACTGGGCCAATCAAGGTGGAATGCTCGGAACAAGATCAGCCCATTCGCATCATCTTTGCGCCAAATCGAGGTTACCTTTCTCCGCAGCAGCCACACCAAGCCAAGAATCAAGGTCACCTTGATCTTTCTTTCCACTTCAAACCATCTCTAACATTCAATCCTCTCAACTAACTATACCGCCATCATCCATCTGCCAGCATCGACTATCGCACAGTGACCCCGCACGGCCGCCGCATCTCCCAGCCCACTCTATATTGCTCAACAAATAAACAAGCCGCCGTCGCATCTCCGCAATCATGCCCATCATCAGGAATCCCTTCCGTCGCACCGAGGACGCTGCGCGCGCCGTCGAGCCGCAACCCGAGCCTCGTCGCAATGTCTCTGCCCCGCGCTCAATTGACATCAAGGAGCCTGCTGAGTACAAGCTGAGTGGTTAGCATGCGCCCGGACGACCATGTTTCATCTGCCCATTGGACTGACATGTGATGTAGAAATCAACGACAGCGGCGTCTATCTTCCTGTATGCACCATCTCTCCCTACACTTCCGTTCCATTGCTGACGCGACCTTCCCAGCCATCACCCACCGAGCGCAAGAACTTCTGGTCGACCAAGTCAAACAGCTCCACCAACTCTTCTACCAACCACCGCGCCATGCTCAGCGATGAGCCTTTCAACATTTCTAGAGAATCTTTCGACTCATACAGACGTTCCTTTGTACGTCGTTATTTCTCACAAACACATTTTATCAAAGGCTAATTGTCTGTCTACAGGACATCTCAGCACGCTCTCCCGTCATCCCGCCCGAAGGCCGTCCCCGTCAATCTCTCGACTCATCATACCACCGCCAGCCCCCACGCAGTTCTCTGGCCCTCAACAGACCTCTACCAACCGCTGACGAAGGCTTCGAGGATATCGGTCTTGAGGACCCCAAGCCGAAGAAGCGTGGTTTCTTGTCGCGCCTGACAGACAGCAACGACGATGGTCCAGATAGCAGACCTACATCAAGTCACCATGGTTTCCACTTCGGCAGCGGTCGTAAGCGAGGTCAAAGCGGTCAAGGTGCTGAATTGAAGCCTATGACTGACAAGTCAAGCGACGAGTAATCAACTTGATCATAATTTCTTTGGACTCTGGAATACAGGGCATCAATCTGGATTGGCCTACCGGGAAAGGCAGGGAATGGGACTGGGAACTATCCGACATGGATATGGGAATCTTTTATCTACAACTATTACAGGCGTTTTTTTTGGGATGGAGTAGTGAAAGGAAGTGGTATCTTCTGAGTACTGGGGTTTATGGGCTACAAGTCCTCTTTTTGGACGATGATGGACACATTGATCCATAGTGTATGTTTACTGTACACGACATAATGAACGCTTTTTCACAAGCTCAAGTTACACTTTTGACTGATTGAGAGGGAGAGGAAGCTGAATCCAGACATGTCAGAAGACTGACCGGTTTGACGATCATCAGCGACTCGCCCATGCCTCTTGAAACATGAGCAGAATATCCGTCAACCGAGTAGCATACAACCTGCCCTTGAACTGGTGTCGAATCGCTGCCTCAAAACCATCACGGTAAACACAAAACATATCTCTTGGCGTTGTTCCACAAATGGGGCAAATTGAAAGCCCGCGACTTCCGCCTCAAGCGCGCGCGTGCGGGAAAGTCTAGAACAAACAAGGCATAACAAACAACAAATCTCGCAACATCAGCAACAAGCAAGCAGCAGCAGGGATTATCAGAGACAGCAAACACCCGAAAACCTAGATTGTGTTGCGAACCGAAGTATTCTTCGAGAATTGATACTGGAATATCCTGAGTCCCTGCGCGTTGCATTGGTTTTGTGAACGAAGCACATTTTTAGGTGTGGACATAGACGGGCATTGACGATCAGATTTCTGAAAATGATGGTGAATACGATATCGGATTAGGTCCATGGAAGTACATGACAAGCTGACTTTTGTGATGTGGAAAAAAGAACTCACGTTCATTGCGTCGTCTAGCCGGCGATCATGCAGCTCTACACAACAATCCACTACCACCAAACTACCTCTTCGACCCCTCAGCACCATCAGAATCCGACCTCACATCCCTAGACATATTACTCGCAGGACCAAAAGCCACACCTTACGAACACGGCGTCTTCAAACTGCATCTCAAGATCCCGACTACATATCCTCAGGAACCGCCAAAGGCATATTTTCGCGACAAGATTTTTCATCCGAATGTGGATGACAGGACTGGAGCTGTTTGTGTCGAGACGTTGAAGAGGGATTGGGATGTCAAGTTGACTTTGAGGGATGTGTTGGTGACGATTGCTTGTTTGTTGGTGCAGCCGAATGCGAGTAGTGCGTTGAATGCTGAGGCGGGTATGTTTCTGGAGCAAGGGGATTGGGGGCAGTTTGAGAAGAGGGCGAGGATGATGACCAAGTTCCAATCTGCTGTGCCGAAACATCTCAAGGAGGCTGTGGCGGAAGCACAGAGTAGGGGTGAAGAGAAGGAGGACTTGGAACGTAAAGATTCAGCGCTGAATCTGGGGTCTGCACGAAGGACGAGGAGGAGAGGAACGCCTTTGCCGAGAGAGATGATGGGGACGCCGGTCGAGACTGGGAGGAAAGCGACGAGAGCAGACACGCCGCCTCCACCGCCTGTTACTCGAGCATCAGCACCTTCACGCCCCTTCGTGCGTCAATCTGCCAGAGATGATGTCTTTGGTGCTGTGCGTCTCCCTGCACCGAACGCCACCCCTATCATGGCAGACGACTCATCTGAGCTCCTACCTGCCGACCGAGACACATCTCCCATCATGGCTCCAATCCCCCGACTATCACCACGACGTCAAGGACCTCCTCCAGCACCTCTGGTCGACGTCTCAATGACAGACTCGGAAGCAGAATACCCACCCTCTCCCAAAAAGAGTCCTCAAAAGCAAACCCGCGACCCCAGCAACCTCAGCATTGAATACCCACCTTCACCGAAGAAGAGTCCGAAGAAACGAGCGGATTTCTCATTCCCCCCTCCCGTACGCCCAGAACCGAGTAGAGCAGAAAGCAGCCGCGCAGGAGCAGCACGTCAACTCCAATTCACCGCGCCCAGAGCAGCTCAAAACACCCCTAGTATCATGGACTCCTCCTCCCTACTAGAGCCAAACGTCACTTTCGACCTAGGCACGGAAACAGAACCGGATACGGAGATCGAAGCGTCGTTTGAATTGCCAAAACGCAGGTCCGCTGTCGCGGCTAACAAAAGATTGGCTACACAACAAGCACGCACACTTCGTCGAAAGCCCAAAATGACACCCCGACAAGATCTACCTCCGATACCTCAACTCAAGGCTTCGAGAAAGCCATCTCCAGTAGCTACACCTCAACGCCCCGTCTCCCCAGCAAGCTCCTCTTTCCACGCTGCTCCTTCTTCTGTTGCCCAACATCAAGACCTCAGCAGTGTGATTCTGGAGCCGGCGGAGCAATTACAGGATAAGATCCGTAAATCTCAATCGCCGAAAGAGATGAAAGCAAAAGCGCTGGAGAGGAAATTGTGGAGGCTTTGTGGAGGGGATATCGAGCGTTGGAATAGAGGTGATTTTGGCGGCTTCTTTGAGATCAAGGGGGCGAGATGGTGATGATGTGTTGAAGAGGTCAAGGTCAGGGAAGAGGAGGACTCTGGAAAGTAGAGGAAAAGAGTCTATAAAGTCGAAGTGTGGTAGGGATCCTGTGGTGCATCTATCTTCCTAAGGTGGGTTGGTTTCTGTTTCTCTCTACACATCGCATTATTGGAAAGGGATTGGTTGCGTTTGTATTTGCTTTTGCATTCATCGCGTTGTGGGCATTGGGATTTGCGTATTCGCATCAAGCATCATAGGCGTAAGATCAATCATTACAGATACTATTCTCATAACCTCCCCCTTTGACTCAAACACCCATGTCGCTCCCTCACTCACGGAAAACACTTTTCCCAATACAAACCAAATAAACACAAAAACCTCAAACCATGAAATCTCTCATATCAGAATTACAAAAGTAATACCCATCAACACATCTAGATACACCACTGATAACGCACCCTAAACCTATGAAACTATGAACTATGAGCTAATAAACACAGTCAAGTTAGTTGGAAAAGCCAATGACCACCTCCCTTTAAATCCACACAGAAATCCATCATCTTGTCGAAGATGGGGCAAAAGCATGTTTGGATACAGAAAGTCTGTCTTTTGGATATCGTCAACTAGGTGCTTCAGGAAACGCAAGCAACACTATAATCAACTCACCAGAAGGGTAAAAGAGGGGGAAAACTGCAAAATGATCTTTGTTTGCCCTGTGAAGAGGACGGACTGTTGTCAAGGAACTGCAGAAGAGACGAAGAAAAAGTAATATTGTGTGCTTGGATGTGTGGTTTTCCTCACTTATGGGGTTACCTGAGGATATCCTTCCATGCTGCTTTCATACCTTGACCGGTCTCATGTAGAATTTCGCCGATCGAAGAGAAATCTTCTGGTTCGAATGAATTCAGAAATTCCTGTGTGTTGAAAAGTCCTCTTTTGAAGATATTGCCCGAGCGCCTTTCCTGCTCTACCCTTTTCTGCTCCAGCCTTTCCCTCTCCAGCCTCTCTCCCTCCTGCCGTTTCCGCTGCCTCGTGTTCTCGTTGTGCTTCCGCCGCTTCTCTTGAGACTCTTCATAACGCTTCATGTCTCTTTCGTATTGTCGCCATTCCTCCCGATTCTTTTCAAACCGCTTTATATCTAGCTTGAACTGGCAGCTTTTCTGTAGCCTCTTCTGTAGCAGTATAGGTAAACCAGACTAGGGCTCGAACTTGGGCTGGTACTTCTCGCATGCTGCATCGAAGGCTTCCTTCTTGGCTGCAAGACTTTGGAGAAGCTCAGTCTCCTCACCACCCTTGGTACCCTGTAGTTTCTTCTTCATCTCGGCAGCTCTTTCGACATCACCTGTGGCGGTAAACAGAACGACAGCGTTGGCCAATGCGGTGGTGTTTTCAGGCTCGATATCCAGAGCCTGTTGCAACGCAGTCTCGGCCTCAGGGTATCTACCCAAATGCAACTCTGACACTGCTTGTGCGACCAACGATGTGACGGCGGATGAACCAGGTGCCTGGGCCAGCTCTTCAAATACATAGAATGCTTGTTGATACTTTGCATCACCTCCTTCACGGAGACTGATCCAGCTCTCTGCCAAATTGACAAGCAGTGCGTCTTGTGCGAATGAGCGAGCGGATTTTGCTTCCTTTGCTGCGAGGTCGGCGCGGTTGTTGCTGAGGTGAATTTGAGTCGACATGGCCACAGCATCAAGACTGCCTTGATGTTGGGTGAGGAGAGCGATGGCTTCGTCAGTCTTGCCGGCGCGGGCGAGGACGGCACCGCAAAGAAGCTGGACTGAGAGGTTGTCGCTGTTGCTCTGCGACAGGGATTCGGCTTGCGATACGGCGGAGTCGGATGAGAAGGATGAAGCGGCGTACGAAGCGTAGACCTTTACGGCAGCGAGAGAAGGGTCTGAGGAAGCGTCCGTGGAGGAGATGGAAGATGATACGGAGTCATAATCTTGCAGGGCGAGTTGGGCGCGGTATTTGAGGATTTGGGCAGAGGGCTGGTTGGGAGCGCTGAAGATTGACGTGTCGAAGTCGATGACTTGTTGATATTGGCCTTGGACGAAGGCTGTGTGCATGTTTACCAGCTCTGATCAATGGTTAGACGGGTGCTCAGGAGCTGTGTTTAGGGCTGAGGGGCTGTTGTTGTACCTCCTTCTGATGAGTAGGGGTCCATGGTTGCAGTCGCGTGTTGTTTGGATACGATGAAATGAGAATACTTGGTTGCAGTAGAATACGAGGCGGTGGTTGTGAATTGAGGAATAGCGTGATCAAGTGGGGGATGCGAGTGAATGATTGTAAACTTGTCCCTTGATGGCCAAAGCTGGGGAGATGGTGGTGCAAACAATGCAAACTGCCACATAACCCACACCTCGATTGCTCCTTCCTGATTTACCAGCTTCACCACCTGCTCAAACGAACGCATCAAATTGCAAGATGCTTTTGACCAATCATGATACGCTCGGTGAGAGCTGCCGTAGCCGCCATTCTCATTGAGCAGTCAGATTCGTCTTGAAAACCACAGTGCTTCTTGGTGGCCCTCTCCATGTTGCAGTCCACCATATTGAGAAGCCTTGATCTTACCATGCTATCAATACTCTTGCTCTTGCCATATGAGTACTCAGCCAGGTCTAGTCCATATCGTCTGGTCTCGATATCTTAACCACAGGAAGTAGCCAACTAATGTCGACACGCAAAGTCCTTCCGAGATGCGCCAGATCCTTCATTGAGAGACTTATCTTGTTGTTATGACGAGCCCTCTTTGGCCATGTCTCAATATGGAGAACACACTCTGCAATGAGATCTAAAGCTTACAATCTTGAACTTCAAGTAGGAGGTTTTGGGACGCTAACTTCTGAGCTGGCCTGGAGGTCAAAATGTCAGCTTGTTGACAAAGCCATCGAAGCCTCGAGCAATGCACCATGCTCAAAAAGAGAATCGTAGCAGATCCTGGGCTATGCTGATCTAGAATACGATAGGCCATCCCGCCAGACGCGAGTCCGTCATGCGACATCTCGAGCTCTGTCAGCAGTTATAAATTCGATACCGCGGTCTTGGAAGCTCCCTACGAATCTTCAATGTAACCAGACCGCCGTACGTCTCGCTGCCAACCCGAGGCGGTCCACGCTTTCCAAATGCTCGGCGACCATGTCGAATTACGAGTTGTTGCACGTAGCTGCCACTTCAGACCCTCACTCGAGCCCCGAGAACAACACGGAGTTTTCAATTTCACAAGGCCGAGAAGCGGCGTTAGATGCTCGGCATGTCTGACTCTCATTATTCGCAATTTCTGCAACATCGCTTTTACTTGCGCACCCGCTTCCTAATTCCTTGCCCCGACATCCACTTTCACCATCCCGGCATGTCGACCGCTCGCCCTAAGCGCAATCGCGCTCAAGTTAACTACGTCGAGCCTACCGAGCTTGACGACGACATCGCTGTTGAAGATGACCCTATCGAGGTCGAAGCCGCCGCCGAGCCTGTCGACGACCAGTCACCGGACTCCGACTCCGACAGCTCTGACAGCGAGCCCGACGCCGATGAGTTCACCACCGACAAGGTAAGCACCGAACGAATGCGCAGCAATCCAGCGTCTAACATGTGACTGCGCAGAGAAAGATGAAGGCCCAGGAGAAGGCGCTGAAGAAGAAGAAGGCAGCCAAGAAGGCAAAGAAGGCCAACAAGGCCAAGAAGATCAAGGATGTCCCCTTCCCCTTCATGGACCTGCCTCCAGAGATCCGCGTCATGATCTACAAGGAATCCCTCGTCGAGTCCGCCAGGGAGCTCACCTACGTCAGCAAAGGCCATGGTCGCAACTTCTTCCGCGGTTACACGGTCAAGAAGCCCACTCGCTGGAGTTCTCACAAGTTTCTTGTCAAGCATGAGAAGACCAACGAGCAGAAGCGCACCTCGCTCCAGCCCGTCCTTTTGCGCGTCTGTAAAGCTTTCAGAGATGAGGCTCTCCCCTTCTTCTATGGTCAGAAGTTCCACTTCGCCACCCCCGCCACTCTGCAACTGTTCCTTGCTCGTATCAGTCCTACCAACCGCATGTTGCTGCGTCACATCGTTCTTCGTGGCTGGGCTGACTGGAACATCTCCGCCAAGGACGTCCACCACGTCTTTGCGATGCTCACCTCGGCCACCAACATCAAGTCTATCCTCCTCGACCGCATCATCTATTGCAAGACCGACGGTAATTTCCACATGCACGGTGGAGACAAGTTCTGGGAAGACATTCAATGGTGGGCCGATGCTGTTGACAGTGCTCATGGAAAGGGTGCTGCCAAGGATGTTCTCAAGATCAAGAGTATCTGCTTTGGCTCAAAGGAGGAGATTAAGAACAAAGAGAAGGATTACATCAAGCGCAAGAAGTCCTTCATGGCCAACCTCAAGTTCTCGGTCAAGCCTACCGACAAGCCCGTCGAGCACCCTGCCGAGGTTGCCGTTGCCGTTGAGGAGGCATCCGACGGCCCTGAGTAGATTTTCTTCTCCCGGAGGATTGCTGCTGTTCTGCCGTTTTACTCTCTGGTGAGTTCCAATGCTCGTCATTGTTCTGCGATTACACTATGCTTTTTGCAGTCATTGCATGCCAAAATGTTGCTCGACCCTTATGGTCTTTCATCCAATTCTGCATGCAAATTAGCTAAAAAATACATTCCGTTGCTCATACCTCCTGTGTCAAACTGTTATTGCACTAACTACACCAAATGCAAAGGTCAACAAAAAGTCGAATAACGAAATGCCGCGCATTTCGCTCATTGTGCAGACGATACGAATGTGAAAAACAGTTCTGCTTTTCGACCGTCACCCTGTCCGCTTAGATCGGTTCCTTTGTACGTTCTCTTTGGACGAGGCAAGCAGTGCAAAAACTATCTTGCCTTTTGATAAGGTGTATAACCGCTGGTTGTCTTGCAATATGTCTAAGATACCTAGAACAGGGTGCGATACTCAACGAAAGTGACGGCTAAACTACGGCTAAAAGAGTCCAATCCGTGATCAAACCTTCTCACTCAACCCGCCAACCTCTTCCTCCAACACAGCTCTCTGCTTCTTCGCCTTCTGGATGTTCAAACTGATCTTGACCGGATTCACGTTTGGTGTCTCAAACACAACATCAATCTCCTCCAAGCTCAAGCCATAAGTCTCCGGGAATACGAAATATGATGCGATAAGCTGAAGACTGTTGTACACCACATACACAGCCCAAATCTTATAGCCGAGCTTGTCGATGCCAACCGCAATGCCATAATTCTGCACACTTCCCGCTGCTCCTTGGATGAAGGAATACACACCCATACCTCTAGCTCTCAATGCCAACGACAAGATTTCCACGGGATACAGATTGTGCATCGTGGCGATAAAGGTTGCAGAGCAGACTTGGAAACTGTAAACCCAAAGTATTGTCAATCCTGCTGCTGCATGGGTGGGGTTGACACTGTATTGCCAGGAGGTGATTGTTGTCGCTGTTTGGAGGATGATGATACTGATCAGGCCGGCGAAAATGAGGGTACGACGGCGGAACTTATCGATGATGTAGGAGCCGAACAGAGTGAAGACGAAGTATATGGCTGTTGAGCCGAGTTGGCTAACTCATTGTCAGTGGTAGTTCTTGTTTTCACTGGATTCTGGATTCCGAATAGGACTTACATGCCGAGCTGTTCCATTGGCTTCTTGATGCCGACCATGATTAGAGCGGGAGTCAGGTAGTAGGTGATGATGCCACCTCCGTTCCACTGCTGGAAGATGGAGTACAATGTCAAGACAACCATACGGAAACCGACACGCTTGGTAAAGAAGACTCGGTAGTCCCACCATGCTCCTGCAAGCGCCTTCTCGTTCTCTAGAGATTCATCGATTTGACTGATGACGACATTGACCAATGGCTCGTCGATATCACCACTGGTGGTGTGGTACTTTGCAATGACATGCTTTGCAGCATCTCTCTTGCCGACTTTGACCAGGTATCGAGGACTTTCGGGGGTCAAGAAGTAGATGGTGGAGCAGACGACCAGCGCAAGACCTGCTTGGAGCAGCAAAGGAATACGCCAGGAGTAGTTGCCTTCGAGAGTGGTGAGACCGATCATAGCACCAGTCATACCCAGAGATCCGACTTGGAAGCAGGCTCCAAAGATACCGACCAGTCGACCTCTTAGATGAATTGGCGATATCTCAGCCATGTACTGACTGGAACTCATAAGAGCGGTACCAAAGCCCATGAAGAACCTGTTTTAAGGTCAGCATCAGTCAATCACGACGACGTCAACGAACCCACCTTCCGGCCATAAACATCTCTGTGTTCTTCGACCAAGCTTGCAACAGCGCAGCGAAAATAACAATCACGTTGCCTGCAAAATTGACACCTCTTCGCCCAACCACATCAGCCAGCCCCAAGAATGGAGCACCACAGACTGTGCCGATCGTCATCAAAGCATTGATAACACCAATAGTGGATCCACTATATCCAAAGCCGAAATAAGTATGCAAAGCCGGTAAGGCATTTATACCGCCAATGACTGCCCAGTCTATACCATAGCCTGCTTGGTTACAGCCTTGGACAAACAGAATCATGGCAAGGCGCCATCCAGCTCTGGATTTGATGGTGAGGGAGTCGCGAGAGAGGCGGTGGACGTCTTCTTCGGTGAGGCGTGTTATGACGACTTCTTCAGTGTGTAGGGTTGCTTGCTTGAGGTCGACGTCGGCGAGCTCGTGGACTTCTTCGCCTGCGTTACCCATGATGAGTCCCTGCGCTGCAGTGTAGTAGGTCGAGAAAGGAGAAGATTCTGCTATAATCAGGCAGGAGCGACCACTGATGTGGTGCAAAGCATGATCTTATCTTCTTTGCCCACCACCATCTTCGAACCAAGCCCTCGGCCCTGAGGTCCGCTTTGCCCTATACCTATGGTCATGCGATACAGACTCAAGACCGAATCCATGGGATCTGACACTGGCTAGACTAGGATCTACAGCGAAAACTACACCATTCCTGCTGGAAGCTTCCTGAACAAAACAGGCAAAATTCAGGTCTATGCAACGGCATTATGATCTTCCATATAATTGTGAGCCATTTGCTCCATCGACTTCTTTCTATTGGACGTTTGATACGAGGCATGCATGTACTGATCGTGTGTAAACAGGCTAAACGACATATCTCAACAGCTATACCCCTTAGGGCTCGGACCTGGACCACGGACGACTATAATATGCCCTTCCTGAGTAAGTGCAAAGCTGCACATTCAATGCATGTCCAAAGGATCGATTTCTTGTCGGAGTTCTTCCGTAGGATCATGACCCTGACCCCGCGTTTTGCTGTACCACACCCCGCAAACATCCCACGAACCACACCACACCACCTCAGCCCACGAACACACCCCTGTACCCCTCACTTCTTGCAGTAGTGCAGCTTCCACCACTCACGCACGCGACAATGTACACCGAACCATGTTTCTCTCGCCAACTTCACCTCCCACTTAGGAACCCATCAAACTCAAAATACCATGGCACAATCCTCGAAGCTATGGTACGACAAACCAGCCGCAGAATGGAATGAAGCTTTACCCATCGGCAATGGCAGATTGGGTGCTATGATCCATGGACGTACTGGTACTGAACTCCTCTGCTTGAACGAAGATTCAGTCTGGTACGGTGGGCCCCAGGACCGTGTGCCCAAAGATGCCTTGGCCCATCTGCCCAAGTTGAGAGAATTGGTCAGAGAAGGCAAACACGCTGAAGCTGAGAAATTGGTGGATATGAGGTTTTGTGCTACACCTTCTGGGCAGAGGCATTATGAACCGTTGGGTACTGTGAAGATTGAATTCGGTCATGATGGGGAAGGCGTGAGTGAGTATAGGAGAGAGCTGGACCTGGACACTGCTGTTCACAAGACTGAGTGTGCTTTCGATGGAAAGATGGTCAAGGTGGAGATGCTGGCGAGTGTTATTGATCAAGTCATTGCGATTCGCGTTCAGAGCGAAGAAACAATTGAGTTTGTGGCCAGGTTGACCAGAGTTGGAGAAATCGAGTACGAGAGTCATGAGTATCTGGATTCTGTTGAGACGACAGACAATCATATGGTTATGCTCGTTACTCCCGGAGGATATCAGAGCGTGAGAGCATGCTGTGCTCTTGGCATTCATACAGATTCGGAAGGCACTACAGAGATTCAGGGCGGCTCTTTGGTCGTCAATGCCAAAGACGCACTTATTGTAATTGCAGCAAGAACAACCTTCCGCCATGAAAACTTCGACGCGCTGGCATTGGAAGACGTCTCTGCCGCTCTCGAGCGTGGTGCAGACAAGATCTGGGACTACCACACTCATCACCATCAATCCTCTTACCATCAAATGCAACTCACACTAGGTCCACCGAGAGCTGAAGATGGACTACCGACAGATCAAAGGATCAAGAATGGCACCACGCCAGCACTGATAGCTCTATACACAAACTACTCCCGCTACCTCCTCCTCTCCAGCAGTCGACCAAGCAATACTCCCACCACTCAACACCTCGACCTCCCAGCAAACCTTCAAGGCCTCTGGAATCCCTCATTTCATCCAGCTTGGGGCTCAAAGTTCACCATGAACATAAACCTACAAATGAACTATTGGGGAGCTCTTCCTCTAAACCTGTCTTCCACAATGGACCCCCTCTTCTCTCTTCTCTACCGTCTCGCATTACCAGAAAATGGCGGAAGAGTGGCGAAAGAGATGTATGGAGCAAGAGGATGGTGCTGCCACAACAACACTGATCTCTGGGCCGATTGTGCACCCTGTGAACGCTGGACCCCAGCGACCCTCTGGCCCTTAGGAGGAGCATGGTTATGCTCATTCATCTGGGAACACTACCTCTTCACCTCTTCCCTCTCCACCCTACGCAAGAACTTTCCAGTCCTCCAAGGAGCTGTGGAGTTTTGCTTAGACTGGTTAGTCGAAGAAAATTTCCCCGATGGCAAAATCTATCGCGTCATCAATCCTTCTTTATCGCCGGAAAACACCTTCATCGATGCCACGGGCGCAAAAGGCGTTTTCTGCAGGGGAAGCACGGCAGATCTGACTATCATCTCCAGCTTGTTTGAAGACTACCTCAACGTCTGTAAAACCCTACACCTGAAACCTCACCTCCTCCGCGAAGTAGGCAAAACAATGCTATCCCTTCCTCCCCCCAGCATATGTCCAAAAACAGGCAGACTTCAAGAATGGGGCGTGCACAATTACGCAGACGAGGAAGCAGGTCATCGCCATCTAAGTCATTTACTGGGTGTTTACCCATTCACTTGTATCGACATATCCGCCTCTCCCATCCTCTCCCGCGCCGCCCTACGCAGTTTGGAAATCAGACTCGCAAATGGAGGAGGCCATACTTCTTGGTCCCGGGCCCATCTCCTTTGCCTATTCTCCCGCTTCCGTCTTCCTGAAAAAATCGCGGAGAATTTTTCAGCGCTGTTTGGGCACAGTACGTTGGGGAATTTGTTTTCCTCTCATCCGCCTTTTCAAGCGGATGGAAATTTCGGCGCTGCGGCTAGTGTGGTCGAGTGTGCGGTGCAGAGTTTCGAAATCACTGGGGATGGGAGGAGGGTTATCAGGATATTACCCTGTTGGCCGAAAGAATTCGGGACGGAGGGGGAGGTTACAGGTGTCAGATGTAGAGGAGGATGGAGTGTTGGGTTCAAATGGAGACACGGAAAAGTTGAGGGAAAAGTGGAAGTGAGAGATGCGATTGACCATGGGAAAGACGACGGAGAGGAAAATGAAATGGAGGGTGAAAAATGGGTTAGGAAAGGTGTGGTCATGTTTCCTGATGGTAGAATTGTCGGTTTTGAGGGTTCTGGTCCACATTTCTGTTGAGATTTCTCTCGAACAAAACGTAAATATCATCATTTTCCACAACAGATCCGCTGCTAGAGGATTTATCTGGGATAATGACAAAGAATAGGGTGTCGAAGATCGTAGAGCTTATGTATCGGTTTTGTCTCACGAAAGTCATCCTTGGAACCATATCAAGCATCAAAAACATATAGATTAGACCAAGAAAAAACGAGACATCAACAATATGACCTCCGCGATAAAATCGGGACTATTCATTTCTCAATAAGATGATCGAAGATCCTACCCAGCTCAAAAGCAGATTTCTTCGGATATCTCGTCTTGTCGGGACTGTTGTAGTCTACCCAAGAACCACCGAAGCGATCGGTAAAGCCAGCAGCCCACTCCCAATTATCTGTGAATGTCCAAGCGAAGTAACTTCTGACATCTACGCCACTTCTCACGGCATCGGCTACAGCGCCCACATATCCTTCGAAAAAGTCTTGACGGAATGTGTCGTCGAGCCAGAAACCTGATGAGGGATCCCAATTATCTTCACCTTTTGCAGTAGTGCCGTTTTCAGTAATGTAGATGGGGGTTTGGTAGCGGTTCCATATCCAATGCAGGAGTGCGAGGAATCCGCCCGGGTTGCTGCGGAGCCAGGGGGTAGCACTCTCTGCACCACGAGATATACCGGCTTTATTGGTATCGTGGGAGGTGATGTTGCCCTTGTGGTCGTTGATGTCTGCTGGCTCGTCACGATGGCGGACGTAGAAGGTTGTGTAACTGTTCATGCCGTAGAAGTCTGAGGAACCTTTGACGAGTGCTTTCTCTTCATCCGTGAAGTATGGGAGACGATCGCCTAGCTGTTTGCGCATACAGGGCGGGTAGTCGCCAGAGCCATAGACGGGGTCAGCGAACCAGGCGATCTCGAATTGGAGCGCACGTTCGGCGGCTTCGACGTCTTTGGGGTCGTTCTCGTCCCAGGGTGCGCTGTAGTTGCCATGCAGGGTGATGCCTATAACGCCTTTCTGTTTCGGCTTGAATTCTTCTCGGTAGATCTTGACTGCGTGAGCGTGGCTGACGAGCTCGGTATGCGCAACAATGAATGGCTCGGTACTGCTATCACCAGGGTCATTGCGCTCAGGCAGAGACGAGCGGCCTGGAGCGTGCACTCCTGCAGCGTAGCCTGCGAGTGTGTAGACGCCTGGTTCGTTGTACGTTATCCAATGCTTGACGCGGTCGCCTAGAGCAGCGAAGCAAACTCTTGCATACCTCTCAAAGTCTGGTGTATAGCGAGCTTGATCTAGCATACCACCGTAGCGATCTTCGAGTGCTTGAGGGGTGTCCCAATGGAAAAGAGTGACAAAGGGGGTGATATTGTTCGCCAGTAGCTCGTCAACGAGATTGCTGTAGTATTGGAGGCCAGCATCGTTGATAGGATCGTCTTTGCCGCCTAGAGGAATGATTCGGCTCCAAGCAAGACTGAAGCG
The DNA here is from genome assembly GCA_019775405.1 of Aureobasidium leucospermi. Classification (NCBI taxonomy): domain Eukaryota; kingdom Fungi; phylum Ascomycota; class Dothideomycetes; order Dothideales; family Saccotheciaceae; genus Aureobasidium; species Aureobasidium leucospermi. The sequence continues at coordinate 101,832 of JACWFU010000035.1, read as the reverse complement.
GTATGAGTTGACACGGAGCTTCTTAAGTAGTTGGACGTCTTCCTTGTACAAGTCATAAGCGCGAGTAGCATCGGCATTGGTACTGCCATCAATGATCTTGCCAGGGATGCGGGCGAAGTTGTCCCAGATGGAGTGACCCTTCCCATCGGCGTCCCATGCTCCTTCAACCTGTGCAGCAGCTGTTGCGAAACCCCAGAAGAAGTCTGGACGAAGCACTGAAGCGTTCTCCGGCGATGAGGCGATTGGTGGGTCTTTCATGGTGATGAATTGAGGAGGAGCTGCCAATAAACGAAAGGGAAAGAACGACCTACTGCAAAGATGGGCAACAAACTAAGAAATAGCAGGATTCAGGCTGAGAGGGGTTGCTCGTAAATTGTCCGAAGCTGCGGTACGAGCTGCATGAGGCCGGTGAAACGTGATATGGATGATGGCATCCTAGCGGCTCTACGGGACTGTAATCCGGTTGAAGTCACGACATCAGAGTCGATTGAGGTGCAGGTTATACCAGACCGCCTGCTGTATATTGAGTTATACAGCTTTGCTTGCTCAAGGCAGTTTTGTGCAAGTGAGTTGTCGAGGGAAAGGAAGGAAGCGGAGAAATTGTGGGGGGAGCTGAGACACGTGATCGAGGCGGCCGCCAATCAAAGGGCAATGATGCAACAGGCGGCCCTCGAGTCTCGACCAAGTTCTTTGGTTGTTTCGTTGCGAATCATCTTCACAATCACAATCAACACCCAACATGGCATCCTCAAGCAGCACAGCAACGCCCTTGCTCTACTCGTGCATCTCCTACAAGAACACGATCCTCGCCGAACACACGACCTCCGCCGCCTCAGCAACCTCGTCACTGGCATCGCTCATCCTCCCCAAGATTGACCACTCGTCAGCTCAGAAGTTGACCTACACCCACGGCGCAAACCACATCCATTACATTGCAGATGCTGCTCCAGCTTCCGCTGACAACGCACCTGGCCTCACATACCTCGTCATCGCCAAGCAAGACCTAGGCCGTCGCATTCCCTTTGGCTACCTTGTCGAGATCAAGAAGCGTTTCTTGTCGCAACAAGGCAATACCGACTTCTCTTCACTTCCCTCATATGGCGCCGCCGCCTTCAATTCGGATCTCAAGAAGTTGATGGTTGAGTACGGAACGACAAAAGCTGGCCAGGAAGACGCCTTCAAGAATGTCCAGGCCGAGATCGACAACGTCAGAGACATCATGAGCAAGAACATTGAGCAAGTTCTGGAAAGAGGCGAAAGAATTGACCTGTTGGTCGACAAGACTGATCGCTTGGGAGGCTCTGCCCATGACTTCCGCGTCCGAAGCAGAGGCCTCAGGAGGAGAATGTGGTGGAAGAATGTCAAGTTGATGGCTCTCCTGGTTCTTGTCATTGTCTTCCTCGTTTACCTCCTGGTTGGCTTTGGATGCGGTCTGCCTGGTATGTTGATCCTTAGCTCGTCATATCCAACTTCGCGAATCTCTAACCATCATCACAGGTTGGTCGAGATGCATCAGCCACTAATTCCCAGCACGAACTCACGACTTGTCATTTTATCCTTACATGTTTTTAACTTAGCGCATGGTCTGTATATATCTTATCTGATTCCTCCAACAATTGCTTGATCTCGGTCATCTTGAGTTTTTCCTGTTTCGGCTTCGCGCGCCATTCCGTTTCATCTTGTACACGCGGCATACCAACTTCTTTCACCATTTTCTCCATTATGACATGCTCCTCGGCCGCGGTCGGCCGAGGCTACGCGTCCTTTCGTGCTATCTGACTCTTGAAGAACGCAATCTGCTGTTTTCTTCATCCTAAACCTCAGTTCGTCGCGTGGTCAATTGTCGACATCCAAACACCCATCGGCTTACTTCAATTCGCTTCTGCCTCACAATGTGACAGCGTATCCCCATCTCCGGCGCCTGTCGCCAAGTCGTACGCTGTTTTGGTGCTTCGACGATTCTCGCTAGCGAAACGAGCAGTTCTCTGGGCAGTCACATGTTGACTGCCACTACTACCGCTGTTCCCGCACCGATACGCCCAACTTGAACCGCTCTCTTACGACACAGTCGGCCATTCCGATTCGACACAAGACAGCTCTTACCTTCTGCAATTCGGCCGAGCATCCAGGTCCTTCTGAGCGTTGTACAGGACAAGGATTGACCCGTGTCAGTCTTGGTCGCACTATGGCATGTCACTGTATCAACCTGCAGGCAGCTTGCACTAGAACGTGGCTCCGAAAGGATTCCAAGCCAATCTTTCGGTCAAGGATGGCCCGGTGAATTTGTTGGTCTGTAAATGCGCAGATGATTAGGCCTCCTCTCGATCTCTTCCCCTGGCGTTCTATCCATGTCTCCTACATCAAGGCGAAACACACTCGGTGCGACTTGAGGCTTCCTGGACTGACCAACAATTTGCCTCAGTCAAAGCTCGACAATAACTCGGACTATGGAGGGGACATGGGATAAGATAGGCGAAAGGGTTCCACTTTATTGCCAATCGTCGCACATCTCCCGCAGCCCGTGATGTGCTGTTGACGGCCATGTTGTCCGGCCCAATGCTGAGGCTCTTCACTATACCAATTCGAACCTACTTCGCTAGCCTCATCACGCCGCTTGAGGATATGGATACAACGCTTCACCTTGGCATGACAACTTGAATACCGTCTCTCGAAACATCCGAGATCTCCGAAGGTGAACCTACTGCTCGTCCGTCCTCGCTTGGTTGATATCTTTCGCCTTTATGACGCCCAGATGCAACTCGTGACGGCTACATCGCAGAAGTATCTCGCTACCTATTGAATTACCCCGAGCTATCTCTATATCCAGAAGGTAGCAGAGGATAATTACAACCAGTAACTACAAGTTCAAGACATGAAGCATTTTCTTCGCTAAACAAGCACTCTGCAAAAAGTCCTTGGCAGTGGCAGTGCAAGAAAGCATCACCAGCAAAAAAGACTTGGCCGACCATGCACCCCGACATTTGAAACACTCCTTCTTGCTTGGCTAATCAACACTTTGACAGACAGCTGCATGCATCCGCATGGGACAGGGCTGGTCTTTGCAATGCAATAGCCCTACTCCATATCTCAGCGTTGTTGGTGCACCCTACTTTGAAACGCGCCTCTTGGACCCAGAACCACTGCTACTGTGCTTGGCTCATCTATAGAGAGGTAGCGAGCGAGAAACACTAGGTCGCGACGGCTGAATGAACCTTGATGAGCGCACACCGGCCGTAGCGCCTTTCTGCTTGGCTGCAATATGCTAGAGAAGACGAGAACATCCACAGACGAAGCGACATTTGACGGACCATGTGCGGGACGGTGTATGCTGAAGGTAAGGCTGGTTTGAGAAGAAGACCCATCCAAAAGGCAAAGGCAAGGAATATAAGAAGGTGTTGATGTCCTCGGAGGACAAAGAGCTCATCCCACATCAGTCTTTCACTTCTTTTCTCTCTCTCCAACCACACTCTTTCATCATGGTTGCCGGTATCAAGCTCTGGCTTGCAGCTCTCTTGCCTGTTGCCCTCGCCTGCAATGGCTACACTGGCGGCGTTCCCAAGGCAGTTGGCACCAAGACCAACAAAGCAGTCATCACCGTCAAGGCCGGTCAGACCTTTGACGGCAAGTGGAACCGCTACGACCGCGGCGCTGGCGCCTGCAACGGTCAAGGTGAAGGAGGTAAACTACACTACACCCTTCCCCCCCTCCTCCTTTACCGAATCCTAACATCTCTCCTCCACCACCAGGCAAAGCCGACGCCGTCTTCCTCCTCGAAGCCGGAGCCACACTGAAGAACGTCATCATCGGCAAAAATCAAGCCGAAGGCGTCCACTGCGACGGTCACTGCACCCTCGAATACGTCTGGTTCGAAGACGTCTGCGAAGACGCCATCAGCATCAAAAACGACAAGTCCGGCAGCCAATCCTGGATCATCGGCGGAGGCGCCTACCACGCTTCCGACAAGGTTGTCCAGCACAACGGCTGCGGCACCGTAAACATCATCAACTACTACGTCGAGGACTTTGGCAAACTCTACCGCAGCTGTGGCAACTGCAAGTCGCAATGCAAGCGCAATGTTTACATCGAGGGTGTAACCGCCAAGAATGGAGATTTGCTGGTTGGAATTAATTCCAACTATGGAGATACCGCTACGATCAAAAACACTTGCTCTGATGCTGGGACCAAATGTCAGATGTTCAAGGGTTGTGCCGGTGGTTGCGAGCCCCCCAAGGCTGGTCTCTGCACTGGTTAAGCGATAGCAGAAAATTGTTGAATCTGGCAAGTGGCGTGGAAGAAGAAATTCGTGGTGTGAAGGTTTGTCGGGACCCCCTTTTTCAATTCTTGTCGCTCTTTTTTTCTTAGTTGAGCTTGTTCTTTTTCCTCGATTGAAATGGCAAAGTTTGGCGGTTTTGTTCGGACTGTGTCTGGACTTTTATGGCTCCTGCCCTTGTACTGATCTGTCTCTTGTTTGTTCTGTGTATTGCAATGGTTGTTGCTGTGAGTGTTGTAAGCTTTTTCGGGTAGTTCACAAACATCTCTCGTTTTCTCGTTCACGTTTTTCCAAGTCAACAACTTTTACTCAGGCAAGGAGAAGTTGTGTTTCACACGCTCATGTACTTGTGCTTTATAAACTCCCTCCCTCCTTCCGTTTCAGCCCACTACACTGGTCAATCTTCCATCCTACCATAAGCGTTGCAAAGCTGTCTCGCTTCCTTACGCACTTTGCAAATATGGAACACCCCACTACGAGATGTAAGATGCTGATTATAAGCCGGGCACCGGACTAGAAAGGTTGTTGCTCAGTGCCCGCTCCACAGTGGAGCAGGGGTTTGATCATCGTGTTACTGTATAGTGAACTTGATATACGTTGATCTACTAGGGGAGACTGGTGTTGTAGCGGGCTTCTTTGCAGTAGTGATGGTAGTGTGGTGTTAGCAAAGGAAACGGGCTTAGTGATTTAAATAACTAACTCCTATACACGCTACCATTAAAGGATTGGTTTTTGATATGTATATAGCTTGCGTTACCACATGATGATCTTTACTTGTTTGCGACTTAAGAGATGGTGGAACGCTAGGCATTATTGCCAATTATGATCATAGGCTTGGTATACACGAAGACATTGGGTACTTTAGAAAAGAAACAATGGTATAACTCCCTGCTTATTCCTGCCATTGGAGAATTGTCCTTGCTCACCCTGCGTGATCATATAATCTTACACCTTTTCTACCACGCCCTTGAACTTGATCTAGAATGATTCTGCTATCTAAGCAGTGTCGGAACCAGGGTCACGTACGCCCGTACCGATAACGATAGTGCGGCGGCAGCGGTAGGGCATAGAGTATATAATTGTACGTACGTCTGGCGCCGAGGCTTCGATTTCAAGGAGGTTGATAGGAAGAGAAACAGAGGTGAGGATGGACAGGAGGGTTCAAGGAGGGTAGAATTGAGGATGAACAAGTAAAGGTGTGAAGAGATAGGCGTAAAAATCAAGGTGTAAAAAGTGAGAAGTGGGAGTAAGGTTTAGTGACCAAGACATGCATCAAGGAGTAAAAGTAAAATCTGATGTCTGGAATGTAAGATACTGGTTCCCAGGACGCCTTTCCTTGGTCAATCATGGTATATCAAGAGATGCATCTGTCTTTTGATACATAGAAAAAATCGATGACAAGGGGGGCAGAAAGGCGAGTAAAGTGCTTTTCATGCAGAGATTATGAGACAAAATGATTGCTAGCACGCATTCTTTGGTCCATCACAGCAGGGTGACAACGATCTTTGCCTCTTGATAGCTCAGAAGATGGACAAACCAGGAAAGCGAAGAGTCAGGTTAAAGGATGAAATGTCTACGAAGTACTCGAGTCTAGCTAGTACTTCTACAATTCTCAGTCCTCACTGATGACAACAGCATCATTACGAACTTCAAATTGCTGTAAGATCGGTCCCTCAGTCGGCGCTGCAGGCATAGTCAATTTCCGCAACCACGCCGCAAACCTCACACAGGGATCATCAACCAAAACCGTCAAGACCTCGCCAATCCACAGCGTGAACGGCAGTAGAATAAGATGAGGCAGTAAGAAATTCAATTCCAGACCCAGCGGACCGATAGACGGAATAGGAAACCGGCCGATCCAGTGAGGAACGACAATGGCATGATTGGTGCGTTGCATGCCAACGGCAGCGTAAAGGCGGTCTCCTAGCGTCGACATGATGGGGCCGTGGACGAGATAGAACATATAGCTTATCCTGCCTAGATACTGACAGAAGCGGGTTTCGAAGAAATTTTTGAGCCAGGAGATGCGAGGGGCACTGGCAACGAGGAACACGGCGGCCCAGAATTGGTAGAACCATTTGTAATCGAACGCGGCATCGGGCTTGAGGTATGAGAGAATTTGCCAGCCAGGTGAGGAGCGCAAGTCTGCAAGTTCTCTAGAGTAGGAAGGAACGCCGCCGAGGTAGAGACTGGTGATGAACAAAACATAGAAGATTATCGAGGAGTGGGGTTTTAAATGGCGAGTCATCCAAGTAGGAAGCTCGTCTTTGGCCGCTAAGAGGTCGAGATCGCAAAGTAAGAGGCCGCCAGCAAAGAGAGCAAAATACAGGCCATCAACGATCCAAATGAAGTAGAAAATGAGCGCAATCTCGCAGCACAGTCTGGCTGTTCGTGTACACCGCGACAATGCTGTTAGCGTCACATAAACGACAAGAGATCCCTTGAATTCGAGAGGTATGGTCCAGGTATGCGGATTGTACGTGAACCAGACTGGCGGACTCGAGTTGAGAATCCAGGTAAAACTCTTGAACTCATTATACCACACCCAAAGTTCGGCGCCTAAGGTCCTCTGCGGATGCAGGTTTGCAGAAATACCAAAGACATGCCACAAAAGCACTATACCAAGCGTCGTGACAATGATAGGTAGGTAGAGTCTGAACCAACGTCTAAAGACCGCTGAGCCCAGATTGTCTCCAAGTGGCACAAAATCTCCAGCATGGATATGCACCAAGGGTTTTGCTGACAGCACATAGCCAGACAAGACGAAGAAGATACCCACAGCATAATGGCCGCCCGTGATAAAGTTCCGAAGAAATGGCAGTGTGGCGAAGTAATGCTCGCCATTGTAGCCGAATGAGTTTTCCAGTATACGGTCCTTGAATTCGTGTGCCCAGAGCTCATGATGGAGCACATACACCATGAGTGCGGCGAATCCTCGCGTTCCATCAAGATATGCTGTTCGTCGCAGTTTTGTCGGGGACACCTTGGTCCTGCCGAGGAAGGATGGTTTGAGAACGCGAAGACATCGAAACAGCTTTTTGGAAATCCTTAAGAATGCTGGATCTGGTTTCTGGACCTCTAAAGGGCCCTTCTCGAGGAACTCCTCGCTCGAGGAGGACATCTTGGATTGTAGGTGGACACCGTAGAAAGCACGATCACGGTGAGCCTAGCGACGGCAACCGTGGAAAGGAAGAAGCAATAAGGATTAGATACAGATAGCCACGGGCATCTGTCTCTCGCGGGGATGTAGGAGGCGGATGGTAGTTGTGCGATATCTCGCTACTCCTGTACCATGCAGAGCGCTGGAGCACGCGCTTTGCTGTCTCCCAGTGCCTCGGCCTCTCTCGCAAGCAGGATCTGTCCGCACATAAGAAAACGCATCCTCAGATATCGCCGCCATTCGCTGCGGCGGTGGTCCGGCCGAGAGCTGAAGTTCAAACCAAGGTACCTTCTTAAGCCCGGAAGTCTTTGCCGACAGATGATTGGTCGAATCCGAGACCTCAGGGCCTTTAGTCTTCGCGGACGAAGGTAGTTCTTTGTCTTGCTGGGTCACGCGTCCTATGTCCAGACTCGGCCCCTGGCGCGCGCTACCATCTTGAATTTACAAGCTTGCGCCACAGAAGATCAATGGGATTGATTGAGCTTGTTTGTCGCTTGGGGTGCACTCTAGAGTTTCATTCTGTCCAAAAGGGGTGTTGTTATCGGTACCCCGCATGAATCGCATGTGGCATTGTGGATTTTTCCCCGCGTGATGAGCGTCGAACTCCTTGTTACACCTCTGGAAAACCATACTTGTATAAGCACTTGTTATACGAACTTGCGAGAAATATACCCTCCGAGCTGTCGTACGTAACCATACGTTGTAGCCGTCTAGACGTGATGGTGTCTACCACCAGTGGTCTGTACAGACCTGACGTCCACAGCAGGTTTTTCGTCAGGCCGCGGCCCTGGACGAGCTGAGGCGTGAAGGACCGAGGCTGAAATTGTTAGATTATGCCAATGAACTTACGCGGGAACACGCCCCCGTACCACTCTTGTGTATGTGGTCGGGGTAAGCAAAGTGTATTCGCAGCCTTTGCATGATCAAATCTCTTCGCGCCACCAGCAAGACGATCATTGATATGCTGCACAATAGGCCGAGGATGCCATTGTAGGGACTGCCGTCACACCTTATCTTGAGTCTTGACCCTTCCCGTCTGTTCCATTGCTTTATACTCCCTTCCGCTCTCTTCGCCGATTCTGTCGCTACCGAGTCATTTGTGGATTTTAACGTCAAGATGGGGGCCCTGGACGCCGATTACAAGGAAATGAAAGAGTACGTTGACACAGGATCAGACTTCTCCATGTCGGAATGGCCGCGACGATACAAAGGACTCAAGGAGAACTTTGTAAGACTATACAACCGGACGCCGGAACTGGCAATTTCAAGATGCATGCGACGGACAAGCTTGATGGCATGCGCCTTCGTAGTGATGATGATATTCTTCTGGAACAGCATATTCAGCGACTCCGGTGTGTCCAACCACGAGCTCTTCCCACGCAAAATCTGGCAGACCTGGAAGGTTGATGTGCTGGATTTTGAGGAAAAACATCTGAAAGTCGCTCGTTCGTGGACGAATGTCAATCCAAGCTTTCGATACGAGGTCTTGACGGATCAGAATAGTCTTGCTTGGGTCGAGTACAACTTTGGACCCGATCGTTTCAACCGCCTAGACATCATCTATATGTACAAGGAGATCACCGCGAAAATCATCAAGGCCGACCTTCTCCGCTACCTCGTAATGTACGTCGAGGGAGGAGTGTACACCGACATCGACGTCGAAGCTATTCGTCCTGTCCAGAGATTCATTCCAGAAAGATGGAATGAGAGGGATATCGACATGGTCGTCGGCGTAGAAATCGATGAGCCAGAATGGAAGGACCACCCAATCCTGGGACCGAAAAGCCAGTCCTTCTGCCAATGGACATTCATGTGCAAGCCACAACTACGCGTCATGATGGACCTCGTCGAAAACATCATGGATTGGCTCAGAGACGAGGCGACCAAGCAACGCGTACCCATCGGCGAGATCAAACTCGACTTCGACCAAGTCATCAGCGGCACCGGACCATCAGCCTTCACAAAAGCAATCTTGGCCGACATGTCACGCAAAACCGGACGTGACATCACATGGAACACTTTCCACGGCCTTGACGAGTCAAAAGTGGTGGGCAACGTACTCGTCCTGACCGTAGAGGCTTTCGCAGCAGGACAAGGCCATTCAGACTCGGGCACCCACGACACAAAACAAGCTCTCGTAAAACACCACTACCACGCATCTCAATGGCCAAAATCGCATCCAAGATACAAACACCCCATCTTCGGCGAAATCGAGGAATGCAATTGGAAACCGGAATGTGTGCATAGATGGGACGAAGACAAGGCAGCCTTCGAAGCTCTAGACCCCGCCGAACAAAAAAGACGGATCGACGAAAAGCTGGCCAAAGACAAGATAGAAGAGGAGGAAAAAAGACTAGAAGAGGAAAGAAAGCATGATGCTGATCGAGAACAGGCCGATAAAGATAGGGGTGCCAAAGCAGAGCAGTTTGAAGCATTCTTGAAATACTCCGAGGAGCTCAGGAACAAGCAAGATCACAGAGATTGAGGAAAGGAAAGATCAATATACATTCGAGATACCCAGCAATATTCTGATCTATGCGCTAGCTGTACACAGCAGCATTGGCTTGCGGTCGCCTCGGTTCATTTATGGTTTCTTGTTGATTCGTCCTTAAACATAGCCTGCGAGCCTTATCCCCTTTTCTCATTGATCATACGTGTATGATTAGTTGTTCTCGAATGCTTCAAATACCCATGATCGACACCTCTTTCTCTTCTCAAACTAGCCGTCTACCTCAGATGTCTCAAGGCGTTCTTACAGTCTTCGAATCCAGTGGATTCTGTAGATGACCTGAATCTTGATGCTGATTCGATCCTCCTGGACAAGGGCTTTCAAGATTCACTAGGCCTTAGCGTGCCGAGAATGCTTCGAAGATGGATAGTTGATCTCGCTGTCAGGAAGTCATCAATGCGACTCAGAACGCCGTATCTGCCCAATGTGTTGCTGTGTTGTGATTTTGTGTCGTAACAATCGTAATTCTCTTTCCTGGGTATCATATCTTCTCTTCCTCCTTTCCCTTCCTTGTCCTTCTCGGTTCCCCTCTCTCTTGTACCCTCTCTGGTCTCATTCCATAGCTCTTGCTCATTATCTGTCTCCCTTCTCCTGTCCACCGCCTTGTGTTTGTCCCTCCTCCTCTTGTGTGTTGTTGCTCTGTTGCTGCTGCGCCATCACGTTCTCAAACATCGACCACAAACCCTCGACTTGACCGAATTCATTGCCGACCTGTGTATATCCACGTCAGTAACTCTCATAAATCCTCTGCTCCTTTCTCAATCGCAGGTCTACTCGTGCAGCGTGGGGGCGTCGTGCTAGCAGCGGTCGAGCATCCAGGTATTTGAGGAGAGGAAATCGTGGGACACATACAGCGATAACGCTTTCCAAGCTGCGATTCAACGTGTTCATGTTTTGCAACACTTGTTCTAGATTCTGTATATCTTATCAGTGTTGCTCCTGTTTACATGACAATCCAGGGCAGGGATGCAAAAGTACCGTTGCGACATCTTGGAGTACGAGTTCGCGTTGTTGTTCAAAGTATGTTTTCTCGGGCTGCGGGTTGCGTGATGTCGACATTGTGTTGATCTTATATGGTCTGTGATCTCTGCGACTGATAGGTTGAGTGACTGAGGGTATGCGACAGAGTTGGGTGTGACAAGTGGTGGATTGCACTCGATTTGTTTACTCCAAAGCTGCAAGTCGCAGGACATGAATGGTCAAGTGAGCCCGTGCACTGCGCAGCCTCCCGCCAAGACCTCCACTCCACCTCACGCAGTCTCTTTTTGCGATTTCTGCCTTCTCTCTTTCCTCGACACCACAGCAGTGGATGTGTCAGACACGCAAGAGCAAGTCACCTTGACACGTCCGCTGAAATCCTCAACTCGTAAGTTTAACACCCTTTTTTCTTGTCAGCGCGACGTTTTCTTCATGATGCACAAAGAATTCTGCAATTCGGATGCGGACCTTTTCGGAGGTTTTGCAGGACGACACAACTATTCACAATCACTTTTTTTCTGATCTTGTTTATATCACAACCATTCTTTGCACGATTGTTTGGGTCTGCAAGTTTACTGATAGGTTATAAAGAATAGGTGAAGCTGTGTCATATTGATGTTAAAGGTTGCAACCTATACCAATCTGTCTCGAATATCTCGCTCGAATAAAAATTCTTTTATCTCTCAGAATCGTACTCGAATCTTTCGTGCTTTTCTCTACATCCTTTTTGACTGTGAGAGTGTTGCTCCAACCCGATCCTAGATCCAGACGCGCACGGATTTAGTGTTGTCGAGCGCAAGATCGACTCAAGTTAGTACGTCGACATCGATACATCAACCTCGCGCTCGATAACCAAAGCCTTACGCACGACTAGCATTCCGCACAGCCTTGCGAAGTTTCTTCTCGCCCTTCTTCGCGACAACTTCATCGAACCCCCGTGCGACCATGGTTCTCCTAACAGATCCCATGTCGTAGTGTGAATCTAGGTAGACAGCAATCAAAAACTGCCTCCGAGAAGCGTGGCGGTCTTCTTATCAAGAACAGTCAGGTCAATGACTTAGTACGTCAATCCTACTATACAAGCCAATTCTGCGAAAAGAGACTTGTCAAGATGCGCGCCAAAGATATCGCTAAAACAAAATAAACGTCCGATGATAGCGGATGTTTTCATCTCGAGCGTGATAAAAAGTCACAAGGGTGGTCAAGAAAGAAGTGCCGAGCAAAGCAATTGTTAATGAGCGTGGGGTTTATATAACCAAGGCAGGCACAATAGAGTAATGAAGGAGATGTGTTATCCGTTTCCTTCATCCCATTTCTTTGCGAGTGTTTTTTTGATATTTCGGGAGAGGATTTGAACGTCAAGCAAGCATTGCAACTTCCAAGAGACAAAGGAGATGTAAGAAGCCTAGTTGATAAGTTCGGAGGCCAAAAACGATGCCAGTGTTGAATCTCAAGCAGGAATAGAGAATAGAAAAAACGAATTCAAAATGCACACTGCCATAAAAGTATCGTTGAAAGTAGGTCAAAGAAAGGCCGAGATGTGCCATACATCAGGCTTCCTGGATTGGTTTGCGTAAAGGCTCAAAAGCAGTGTCTAGCGCAGAGTGAGCTCCATGTTAGTGCTTCGACGTCGATGTGAGTTCAACGCCGCGCTTGATAACCGGAGCCTTGCGCGCAATCCAATCCAAGATTCCTCATGTGTGGCACCTCTTGGTCCATCTCGTCCGCGTCCGACGAGTGTGGGCAGATGTGGGATTGGCATGTCGACAGTCAGGCCTGGTTTTGGGGCTCAGGGTCGGCTGGGTCGACGACATCGCCAAAGCCGAGAGCGATCATGACTGTCTTGATGGCTTCCATGTCTCCATCAGAGTCGAGCCAGACGGCACCGATGAGGGCTTCCAGAAGGTTCGCGGCCATTCTCACAGACGGCTGGACGATCTGGCGGGGGTTGCAATTGATCTCGGCAGTGAGACCGGTGGCGATTGCGACTCTGGCCAGATTGCCATCTGACAAGTGGTGTTGTCTCACGCTATCCCAGTCGACTACAGAAGGTTTAGTACAATGGACCGTGATGGGATGAGAAGCACAAACCGAGGGCACCGCCTTGATTGTACCAACGCTCGATCATGATGACAGGCATCACAGCATCACCTTGCAGAGCAAGATGTTTGTTTCCGACGGGGACGTTACGTCCACCAATCATGTTGTGGCCAGATCCAGCGACTTGCAGAGCTTCCCAGATGTACGCTTTCTCGGGCTTTTGAGTCTTGTAATGAAGGATTGCCTCGGTACGGGTGACCTTGCCTTGGTGTTGTGGAGCCAGCATGTTAACTTGAACTCGTGTTGATAGTTTTGGTATGGATGGAATGAAGACAGATGATGATGAAGATGCACAAAATATCCGAGGGGGGGCGCGAGTCCAAATACTCATTGCATGCTTGACCCCGCTCTTAATTGAGCGCGTGAGGTGTTGAGAATGTGCCTCCATGCGTAGATTGACCAACGGCAGCGCACACAGGGCCGAGTGTAAGCGCCCATATCTGTAATTCGTCGAAGGTCTGCATGGATGGCGTGAGGAGCAGTCGTATGTGCTGGCCTCAGTGGAATTCACAGTCTGCAAAGCCAAGGGCATGATCGCTCCTTCCTTCGGTTCGAACTTGGTCATGAGAAGAGACCTGATGAAAGTGCAAACAGTGATATTAAGGCTCATAAAAGGGGTATCCAGAAATTATATAATCTCGTCATCCAAACATATCTCTCGACGTTTGTCCTCGTCGAGATATTACCCAGGTAAAACAGAAAAGGTGCGATAGAAAACTCGAGACATGCAAAACAAATGCTGAACATCCTCCTCTTTCTTTTCATGCTTGAAAGACTCGTCTACCAAGAAGTGCCTTGGCCCTTGTATGCGCCAGCATCAAGACCAGGGATGGAGAAACCATAGCCTTGAGTGCGGCCTTCGCGATCACTTGGCGAGATCTCAACCTTGATGCAGACATCGAGGCCATCAGGGCCACCAAGACCAGTGAACTGCAGGCCCTCAGCGGCAGGGTGAGTAGTACCGGCCTTTTGCTCACCTGCATGAAGGGCATCACGAGGGTTGCCTCCAGCTGGGAATGAGGTGGCCGGGGCCGAGATAGCTGCGACGGTAGAGTCTCCATTGGTGTGTCCGTTGGTGTGACCATTGGTCAAGCCGTTTGTTGCGCCGTCAACTGCGGCAAAGGCGGAAGAAGCGGTGCCGTTGTGCGACTCAGCGATGATGGCGTAGTTGCGACTAGGCATAGTGCAGTGGTTCTTGTCCTTCGTCTTGTTCTTGACATCTTCGCGTCCATGGCCAGGATCCTTGTCAAAGAGGTTCAGCAATGTCTCGTCAGTGTCGTGATCCAGATGGTGAATCTTGTTGCGACTGGCGAGGAGGTTGGCGACTGCTGACGGAGGGGGCTTGTTGGTGATGGCAGATGAGATGATGTTGGGCATGTAACGCCAATCCTTCTCAACAGGAATGTTGAGCTTAGGGTTGCTGTAAAAGCGGCCCATGGCTGCGAGATGGACATCACCACCTAGGATGGAAACACGAACACCGTGTCTCTTGGCCAGATCTTGCAGACGCTGAATCAGCTCTCTACGCTCAGACTTGTGCTGATGAGCCGTGTAGTGGTCATCCAAATCATCAAGCAAATCGACTTGCCCATCGAACTGATTGAAGAGGCCACCAGCCACACCGAATCTCTTGTTAAGGAAACGGATGGGGCCGACCAGAGGAGATTGAAGAATGTTCTCCAACCACTGCAGGCGGGGGTAGGCAATCGGCACACCCAAGAGCAAAATCAAGTGCTTGATGGCAGGATTGGCCTGGAGCTCAGCTGAGGTGCGGTGGAAGATTTGATCATAGGTCTCGGGATAATTGATCTGATGTCTGGTGCGCTCAGTTCTGGCATCAATACCGACAAAGGCGATACGGGCACCGAGCTGACAGTACATGGATCTGCTGCGCTCTTCAACATAAGGCCCGGGCTTGGAACCAATAATGTACGATGGCTCATGCTCATCACCAGTCTTGACGAAGGCATCGTTCAGCTGGACTGCATCAGGGGCAGCAGTGCCGTGCTCATTGGCGTGGACAGTCTGAGGAGCATCTGTGGTGAAGGTACTCTTCGGTGGGGCAAGATGGTGCTGGAAGAGCAAGTAGTACTTGTGAGCCACACCGCCAATACCTCTGAAAACAGCACATCTCATGAAGTGATCGGTATAACTGCCGAAACCATCAATGATGTCGTGGTCGTCCCAGATATTGAGCTGAGGAATCTGACCGTTGGCGAAGGAGAAAGGCTCGGTTCCGTACCAGCGGATGTAGTTGTTGAAGTAGTATTCGTCACACTTTGCGCGGAGCTCTTCGTTGAAGGGGAAATGTCTTCTCTTGTGAGGCGAACCAATGTCAGTCCAGGGTCTCAGAGGACCGTCAACTCTGACACCGTCGTTGTAGATCTGGTCACCACCACCAATCATGACGTGGAAAGGCTTCTGCTCATGCATGCGCAAGACATCGTTCCAGAGGGCGCATCCAGACCAGGCGTCAGTGTCGGTGCCGACGGAGAAGCCATTGCACGAGTGGAACATGATTCTCATGGAGTTGGTCTTGGAGGGGATGTAGAATGACTTGGGACCAGGAGCGGCGGTCTTCTTGGAATCGACATATTTTGCGCCGGGGATTCCGTACTCCCACTTGGACTCCTGAGCCAGGAATGGCACCTCAATGTCAAAGCGCCAGAAAGCGCTCTTGGGGTCCTCGTACAACTTGACACCGTCAATCTCTCTGGAGAATTGAATAGCGCCTGCACTGCGGATGACAAGCTGAGGCTGCCTTTGTCCAGGGGTAGTGACAATCAGAACACTGCCATGCCATGTAGGGTTGTCCGTCTTTTGGCCGCTCATGTATCTGTAATTGAGCAAAGGTCCGCACAGAGTCTCGACATGGTTGGAAGTGCTAAGAATCTGAGGGCCTTCGCCAACTCCGGTGGCGCCATCTTCTCTTGTTCGCGAAACGGGTCGATGTGTGCTCTGAGGGTCTACGGTGTGGTCGGGACGGAAGGTAGGGTCTTGATGGCGTCCGAGAGCATGTTGAATGGCATCGCCGGCAGGGCCAGTCGCTGAAGTGTGAGGCGCGTTGCCTCCTGTGCCCCAGTTGGTGTTCGCATGTTGGCGGTCCGAGTCGGAGGGTTCGTTTTGTTGATGTTCGAAGCGGTCTTCGAAGCGGCGTTCTGACTGAGAGTTCATGCTTTGTAGCGGGCCGGAGGTGTGATCTTGTCCGGCGACAACAAAACGTCCTGTGGATAAGAAGCAAAAAGGTCAGGGAGGCAAGGGGCGCTCAGCCAAGGGCCGACGACGACAATTTTGTCTAGAATTATCGCCGACCTGCCACACTCTTTCTCCTGCCTTGATTCCCCTTCATCTTACCAACGGCCGTCTTGGCTATGACGGGATTGACCGAATCCATGGTACAGCCAAGACGATGTGAAGCTTGGAGGCGTGCTTCTTTCGCACGTCTTGTTTCGTCTCTCACCGGTCATCTCCTAAGATACGTTGGTGCATATCGTCCATGTTATCGCCATGTGCTTTGGCAGTTAATTCAAATACGTTGATATTAATTAGCTAAGCAAGAAAAGCATCTGTTGTATGTAAATGCATGCAAAAAGGCCATTCCTCCGAAGTCTTGGTATCTGGTGATCGTTGCAACTTCGCCCAGATTCGGACGCGTTTCCCTGCATGCGTCCAATCGCGTCCAATCGCCTCGTTCCCAAATCTAATCTTGGTGCTTCCATCGCGATGCACCAACCTCCCATCCTCCCAACCTCCTCCTAAGCTTCAGTCAACCAAAACCATCTCCAGCATCAATTGTCCACGTCTTGAACCACTTTCGTCTTCATGCTCAGAGTCCAAGTCCATGATCTGAATCTCCTTGCCTGCGACCAAATGCTTTCGGGCCTTTCCTGCCATGGCCGATCTCTCATCGCGCTTCTCAAACCTTGACTGATTGCGCAACCCGACCAGCGACTGATCCTTAGGCCAATCCTCTTGCTCATCGGGTGCAACATAACGATAGGCAGATCTGTCGATGTCGGTCCCTGGAATGACTACCTGGACCGTCTGTCGCTTTCTGGCAGTATCCTCCTTGATTGTCAGACCCATTGCCGCCGAAGCAGACTTCCTGGCTGCCCAGTGACGAGGAATGACCTTTCCAACCTTCCTTGCCGACATGGATCTTGTTGAACGGCGATGAGAATTCATGGCATCTCTCAGCTCCTTCTCGAACTCCCGAGAAGTTGTGCTTCTCGGTCGCATGGCCTGGACTCCTCGACTGGTACCTTTGTCGCTGAAGGTTGCCGTCTCAGTGCGTGGGCGTAAGTTGTACTTGTTCCTCTTCGCCTTAGTCGGAGTGTCTGTGTGGTCCTGCTCTCTGCGCCTCTTCTTCATGATGCTTCTCAATCTCTGCTTCTGTGGTGGCTCCTCCTGAGTCAAGTCAATGATGGTCTCACTGTTGGCAGCAATCGGCTGGGAAGCAAACATGCCAAAACGCTTGTGCCTCTTGCGATGCGGATTTATGTCAGACTTGGGCGACATGAACGGGTCATGATCATCCGACATCTGGTTCATGGCGGATTTCGAGAAAAGGCGACTTTCCAAAAACAATATCTCGTCTTCTGACTCCTCAGATCTGACAGGTGAGATGAGGTCGATAAGCTGTGAGCTGGTCCGGTTTCCAGTCAGATCGTCAGATGATTCCGAGCCTGTTCTACCAAGCTCTTCGATTTGAGTCTCGTTCTGATTCTGGGCCTGGTGTCTCGTGACTTCGTGCTCCCCGGAGTCGTCAATTGGGAAGTCGTCGTTATCGATCATATCGCTCTGGCCTTCGTTGTGCTCGACAGCTCTGTCAGAGACTCGTGTAACACTGTGCTTGTCGTTTTCCCTTTCGCCGTCGGAGTAGACGTAGTCTGACCCCTGACTGGAGTCCCAGCTATGTGCTCTCAACACTCTCTGGAACCTGACCCGCTTCCTGGTTCGCTCGGTCTGTGTAGCGGAATCAGCTTCCTCAGTGACCTCGCTGTCGTCAGTAGTTTGCTCGACAGCCGACTCGACAAGGGTCCCTGTCGATGGAGTGATGGGCGGTTCGACAGGCAACTCGGTGGTCGAGATGTTGGCTGATTCATCAGACGCCTGAAACTCGTTGTTCTCCTCTCCTACAGTATTCTCAGGAGACTGGGCTATACAAAATTAGCAACTGCCGACAGGCCAACTCGCTTTTCGGTTGACGCTACCGTATCTTCTGATCTCCTCGAGGAATGTCTCGTCAATCTGATCTTGGGTCTGGGGCTCTGCTGAAGCTACGTCGTCATCTCCGTCACTTTCGTCGACGAGAGTCTGGGCTGCTTGTTGTAAGCTATTGATCGATTTCAGACAGCCGACAAGCGTACCGTATCTTCGAATGTCGGCGACAAACAGTTCGTCCATATCACTGTCGTCGTCGATTGTAACGACGACTATCGGTCTGTCAGCAAACATGGCTTATGATGACACCAAGATCGACGAGTTCTTACCTTTACTTCTATCGAGTGTCTTCAGAGGCATCGTCTCTTCAGCTCCGGCAGTCTCCATGGCTTTATGTCTGCAGTCGTTTCTGGACTTGTTGCGAGCTTGGGGCTTTTTCTTGTTGCGAGCGCGGCGTTTGCCTCTACCTCCTAAGATCTCAGGGTCGGTGTCGCTCTCGTCGGCTAAGATGTGCACGCCTTGGAGATCTTCGTCGGGGTTTCTCTCGCCGTAGATGTCTTCGTAGTACTTGAGACGTTGTCTGGTACTCAGAGGTTTCTTAGATCTGAACCAGCCTTGTATGGGCGGCATAGCAGAGGGGATGGTCACGATCTCAAGAAGGTTGTTATAGCCAAGGAGATCAGGGATAGTGGTCAGTCAGGTGAGAGTTGAAAGAAGATAGAGAGAAAGTGTTGTGAAAGCCGACAGGCAGTCCAAGGTAATTTGGTAAGGTAGGAAGATAAATTCAAAAGAAGGAGATTGAAAAGAGAGAAGGCCAGTTGAAGGTGTTACAAGGTGTTGCTACTTCACATGTGTTACAAGGTGTTGCTACTTCACATTTCCATCGCGCAATTAGGCAACGTAGGTGAGGAAGAAGTGAAAGATAAATGATTTAAATCACAAGGCACCTCCAAGTCGGCAGCCGTGATTGGTAACCCGCTGACGCGCAGCAACTCACAGCCTATACAGTGGATGTTCTTACAGTTTCTAGGGAGAACAACAAGCCGAAACAAGGCTTTCACTTTAGTCGACATCAACTCGTCGGACGTGGGCCTCAACACCTGTGCGCCTGAACAATCATCATTTGTCGACTACGCCAAAGCCGCACTTGTTATTTCTTTTGTTGTTCTACGATCTCAACATCCGCGCGACAGGTCAGCCCGCTGACACCTAATCTGGTCCCGCGCCAGCACGCCTACGAGATGCGCACCAGATCGACCAGCGCCGACAGCTTCATCGAGACTGAAGCAGACAAACTCGCACTTGATCATGTTTGACATCCTTACCTCAACAAGCGGACATCACACTAACACAAACAAAGGCCGGACAGATCTTGACATTCGCCGAAGAGTTTGAGGAAATCATGAATGTGTGTATCGTTCCTGAGGGTCTGGAAAGGGCATTGAGGAGTCTGTTGAAGAAGAGGTTCGGTATTGTCAATTGGAAGGGAGACATTGAAGAAGAGGAGGATGAGGGACATCATCTTGAGCAGATCGAGGAAGATCAAACTGATGAAGAGAAAGAGGAGGAAGACCAGAAGAAGCACGACATCGCTCCCCCCACTACCGAATTCATGGCAGACGCAAGATCGCCATCCCCCACATCTCAGTCGAACACGTCCTCTGACTCCTCCTCCGAACAAGCGCAAACCATAACCGCGACCTCGCCTTCCCTCACCATTCCGTCATACACTAAGGTCGCGCCGCATCAACTCTTGACTATCATGTCTGGTATGCCTGATGTCGAGACCGCCATGAGAACGCTCGAGTATCTTCAACAGAACGTTTCTGCTGCGATCGCTGCGGGTCTTCCAAACTTCAGAGTTGGAAGCATGGACTTCAACTACTACTCTCAGAGAATCTTCATGTCTTGGGGCTATGTGGACGTGCCACTCGTGTATGTCGAGGATGAGGACTCTGAGGATGAGGAACCCTCTGATGAAGAGACAGGTGGAGATGTGGGAGCAGAGATGTCTAGATCACCGCTGATGGCCATCCAACAAGAAGACTCTTCCGAGCAGGATCAGAGTGAAAGTGAAGTTGAAGAGGGAGAAGAAGAGACTTCGAGATCACCATTGATGAACATTCAAGAGGAGGGTTCTCCTGAGCTCGGCGAGAGTGAGAATGAAAGCGAAGTTGAAGAGGGAGAAATCATTGAGCTATAGACGCAGTCATGCATCGATTGTAATGTACGTAAGAAGAGCTTTTGATGGGGTTGAGATCAAATCGAAGTACGTTTAGCTGTCAACATGGGTTGTTCCTACTTGACTCTGTGGTCTCGAAAACCGCTTCATCAAGCCACGTAGCCATGAAGGACAACCGCCTCCAGGTCCCTACGGCGCCGAATCCCAGATCCAAACGCGCGCGGCTGAAGACGTTGATTGCGTATTCCCATCCGTCGGTGCGGTGCTGTCCGTCCTCCTAGGAAAAGTGGTATAAATTAGATTGCATGCGTAAAGGAACGCCTTGTCAAGTGGACATATCTGCATGACCTAGCCAGCAGATGAAATGACAAAGACCTTCATACTCCAATATAGTCGCTTCCGAGGCAGATGGAAGTTTGCTGTGTAAATCGACTCTTAGCTCGGTCTTGTGTAATGCAAGCGTACACTTCCGGATGAGATAGTAGGTATCAGGTGACTGAGAAGGCTTGAGTGTGCGTCGTCCCCAATCATACTTTTTGAGCGCTTCGTACGCTTCGCTGCAGAGGTCGACGTTTATGTACGAATCATGTCATCCAGGACAGCGCTGAAATGCTGTCATTGCAAACCTGTGTCGGCGGGCATATGTCGTTTTCAATCGTGGCAATCTCGATGGTCTTCTTGGAGCGATGGGTCTTCGTACTGCAGGATTTCTCTTGCGATGCGGCGGTATGACGCTTCTCAATTTGTCCTGAAAAGCCGACGGACGCTGGAGATACTCCTGGCATCATGGAGGGTCGCCAGGTTCTCGAGAATGAGGTCGATGAGCTCGTTTGGCAATGTGAGTATGTCGGGCATGTTTGCGACCTCGTAAATACTGATGCAGTGGTGTGGTTGTAGTCAAAGAGCGACGGATTGATCAAGTGCTGAAAGTCGTCTCACGATTTTGGTTGTTATTGCTCTGCACGGAGCGCAGGTTTGAGCAAGTAACGTTGATCAGCCATCTGGCTTGATATTGCCTTGACAGAATCACGGAACGACAAGAGAAGGTTTTCGAAGTACTTATGCGTCAAGGTCATAACACGAAATTCATCCATACCTTGTTCGCATGGTGCTTGCTATCACTGCTTTTTTGGAACTTAGAAGTGAGTATTCAGGGCTCTGTCGGGGTCACCCTGGTCAAATTGATGGTCCAAAGTGGGAGCCACTACTGAAGATATCCAGCGAGCTTCCGCTATTCTGTGGTTCTGGATGCACATCGCAGAACTATGGCATGCGAAAGAATGAGAAGGAAGAGCGTCGAGTCGGAGTGTTGTTCCTCGATGACAAGAGAAAAGCTCCGAACGGACAATGATGAAAGATTCTCCACCCCTCACTCCACAGTTTTGCCCACTAAGGTGTTGATATCATGACGACGTCATAACATATTTTTTCCACAGAACAACAAAATGGAAGTCGCAATCTGCCGTCTTGCAGAACCTTTATTCCTCTCTAATACAGTTTAATCTCCTAAATCCCCGAATCTCGAACACCACCACCACACATCATGCCCACCGACCCCCACCAAGGAGGTAACCTTTCCGACATGGCCGTCACCGGCACCTCCATCCCCAACGACGCCGGCGCCTACGAAACCCTCCCTTCAGTCCCCAACCCCGAACAAGCCGACATCAACAACCGCACCGCCACAAACCTTGCCGGAGCAGCCGACAACGCGACCGACATGCCCAAGTCCAGCAAAGACATCGGTGCGACCGGCGAAGTCATGACGGCGACTGGAGACCAGCTTCCCGCTCAAGTGGAGAGCAAGAATTTGCATTTTGGAGCCAACAACCCGGCGGATAAGGGGCATGATAGGAGTGATAAGCATACTAAGCAGAAGGAGAGTGATTTTGAGAGGTATGCCGCTGAGTAAGGGATGGTTTTGTGATGGATGATGATAGATAGGCCCTAGAGGTCTGAGTTCTGTATATTAGATGTATGAATGAATGACTTGAATCACACAAAGAGCACCCCAATCTTCTGAAATGTGCTAACGATGGAGAAAAGTCGAAGAGATGGCTCGAACAATGCGAGAAGGTGATGGCACATAAATTTGAGGAGTATGAAGTCGAGAAGACAGGATACCCCCTTGGCCGGCAATACTGAAGAGATCAGCCTCCTATCCATCACGTCTTCCTCTCGTAGCGGCAACAACTCATTCTCCGGAGATAATTCCTCCTCTTCCTCCAACAACAGCTCGAACAAGTCCACTTCGTCCGATAACAACAACTACTCCAACAACGCCTACAACCGCTCCTCTGACACATCTTCAATAACTCGAGAACATCTTCCATGTCGTCTACTCCTTCATCTAGCGCCTTTTGCAGCTCCTCCAACGACTCCGCCAACAGATCCGCCAACAAATCCGCCAACAACTCCCCCTACTCCCCCTACTCCCCCTACTACATCTCCAACGACTTAAGAACCCCTTCTACAACATCCACCCCCTGCACTCCCTCATCCACCTCCGCCGAACTCACCAATCTCGAATCTCAAGCCCGCCGCATCCAAGCTTCCGATCGACTCTATAATGCCGTATACACGCGTGCCTATGCCTCTGGTGGTAGTAAGCCCGCTAGACCTTACCTTATGGATTGGGCTAGAAATGCGGATAGACAGGATAGAGTGTTGGAGAGTATCAAGGAGGTGAAGGGGAAGAGGGAGAAGAAGGGTTGATGGGGGGTTAGGTGGAGTGGGGGTCGGTGATGGAAGAGTGAGTATCTAGTGGGAAATTTGGTGCGGGAGATTGGTTTGGGAATGAGAGGTTGTGGTTTTTTGTCTTTTGTGTCTTGGAGATGGTGTAAGATATGGTTCGTTGTTGCTTTCTTGCGAGATAGGAGATTTGGACTGGGGCAATGATGGTCCGCACGATCTGGAGCAAGCATTGGTTTTGGTCCATGCTGTGTCTTTCTTTTTGGTATTCGACACACTCATACAGAGAACGGGAGTAGATACCCCTATGCAGCAGGAGTAGCGACTAGATCAGCACTTCTGCAATCCCATACTTCTCTCTTATTTTACTGCAAACCTTTCATCTCAGCACCAAATCCCAAAATCATCCAAAGCAAGACCACGAAATCGATCTAAGCATCAACTGTGCTTTGGAAGGTCTCATTTATCTTCTCCAACCACAACTCAAGCCTTTTTCCACCCACGACATCCTCAAGATTGATCATCTCGCAAAACCTCTTTGCCAGTTTGCCCAACACTCCAGCGCGTTTGACTTCCAACCCACTCTGGTCCCTGATTACCCGTTCTTCCCTTTCCAATACTTGCAATTCCGTACCCAGTCCTTGCTCCATTTCAATAACAGTTTCCCCTTTGTAAAATTTCGCTGCAAGTACGCCTTCGCGCGACCTTGTCGTCATCGAGTATATCGTCTCTGAACCAGACTTGGCCCAAGCGGTGCGAATGGTGATAAGATCAAACATGTCCATCGAAGCAGCCAAGTGTGAAGACCTGAAATCATCCCAAAGCATCAAGTCCTTTTCCTCGATACGACTTGATGAATTCCGACCTCGGGATATGGAGATATGCCATGGTTTCTTTTCCGCGTCGCCGCTGATGCCACAGTGTAAGCGAAGGTGTAGTTTTGGTAGCATGGTGTGCGTATATTCATCTCGGGTTTGGTGGCAGGTTCTGAGGATCGAAAGGATTTCTGTGAAATGCTCGTACACCATGATGCGGATCTCGGGTGGGAGAGCGAGAGGTCTCCAGGCCATGGTGGCGACTAACCATTGCTCCAACAAGCACATCTTGGTTCCGTGCATGATCACCAAACTGAAGAAGAAGAAGGCGAAGAAAGCTGCGGATAGAAGATTAGGATGCGACGTGCGCGGAGTTGAAATAGATAGCAGTGGCGGGATTGACGAGAGTAGAGAGTGATTGAGGTAATTCTGAGCTTGGAGCATTCGGCGTCGAAATCTCGCGGTCACGAAGCGTCGAGTCCAAGGAATGAAGCACGAGCGTGTACAGGACTACCGCGTTTGCTCAATCGGACCTATATGCGTTTGTCTTTCTCGGATGAATGAACATGGCCGGTGCATAGATTTTGCCATCCTTCTTCAGCAGAACATGCGGCATATCCGAATCTGGCTGTGTTTCTCCTTTCCAGTAAGCCATCATACGGTCAGGCATGGGACTGACCCAGTCGAAGCTCCTTCCTCGGACGAAAAACCCTAATGACGCTCCTCTAGTATTCACTGGTCCATTTGCAAAGCCATCCGAGAATTGGTCAATGTCGCCACCATTGAGCACAAAATTCAATTCCTCTCTGTCTCGTTCCGGGTCTTGGAAGATAGGTAAAGGTAGTCCGACCAGCTTGAGACCATGCCAAAGTGCGAAAGATGGCAGCGTTGTCTCCGATGCTATGCGTAAGTCTTGCTGAGATTGCGCGTGGTGAATCGCATTGAGTAAATTCCAACTTGCGCGGCCCTGCGCTGGCGGTGAATGCCAGTAGGGGAGATCCTCATTCTTTGTGAAACCATAATGCCAGTATCTAAATGGCCAATCCTCGAGTCGTCGTACGTCCATCAACGTGTTGAAGAGTAAAAGGTCGGCAGGCTCTCCTATACCCCACTGCCAGTTGACCTCCGTGTTGTTGGGCTGAGGTGATGGGGGCTGTGGACCGATGGGCAAGATTTCTTCGCCGATCTGAATCGGGCCCCAAGTACCCGTGCCATCAGGCATCGCTGCATTGACCTTCTGTGTAAAGTCGGAGTAGGTGCCATGGAATTGATGCATATATGCCCAGCTCGCGCGTTCGTGTGATTGCTTCCTCGGTTGGCTCTCGCCGAACTTGTCGAATGAGTCCAAGATCTCGCCAACGTGCTGAGTGACACGAACATCCATTTCAAGCTGCCAGTAATGATCATATTCGGGATAAAGCTGGGCGAAAAGTTGAAAGGGCTGCATCATCTGCCAGAATGGTGTATGGTCTATGACATCTGGATACCAGCTTTCGAGCAAGGTCGTATCGAATAGAACAGCCATGTCTCGAAACTCTGCAGGGACCACCTGCTCGAGTATAGATGTATAATTAGCATCATCAGAATGGATATGAGCGTCCAGATCCTTGACGTCGACTAGGAGGAAGACATTGTATTTGCCGCTAGTAGCAAGAGCGGCCTCCGTCACTATGCTCCGAAGGTTTTGCATGTCATCTTCAGTGTATGGATAAGTAGACCATGCTCTGAGAACAATGGCTTGTTTCCCATACTTCTTGTCAGAAGGTCGAACACTGTTCACTTTGGCCTTGTTTTCTTCACCCTTTGTTGACTTGTTCTTCTTCGGCTTCGTACGCACTTCCGGTTTTGATGGTTCCCGGTACACAAATCGGCGCATTTCGGAGAGTTTAGCTTGATTCGGAAGTCGATGCAAATTCTCCTGAGCACATTGGTCTTGTAGTGTGCCCCATTTGACATCCTTCCAGCTCACATGACTGAAACGGTAGCCTTCCTTATCTTGTCCGAACCCGTATGGACCATATCTCTCCTCGGCTGTTGTCCAGGATCGGTTCAAAACCAGCGCCTCGAACGAGCCCGTAATGGGCTCAGGATATGGAGCAAAATCATGGAATGATGATTTTAGCTGGTCATCCGTGCTTTCGTTCAACCGCTTGCCTCGTGGTCCTACACATGATACAGGGTGTAGTTGTAGCTGTGGATTGATCCAGTCCGGGTCTTTGACCGCGTCCGGGGTTGGGTGCTTCGAAGTATCTGAGATTGTGCCTTTATCAATAGACGATGGCTTCTGAGGAAAAGACAAAGACGACCAGACTAAGACCAACATCAACACAGCGAAGAAAGTGATGATAGCACGCTTGGCCAGGTCGGGCTTTGGAAGATATCGTGTCAACATGGTCATATTCTGGTGCCCGCCGGGAAGATCAGTCAAGGATGAGAGTTGAAACAGTGACAATCGTCACAGTCCTCTGCACAAGTCCAGGGAAGACAGTCGACATGGACATTATATGAGAATGTGGGTCTCGACTCGAATATCAGTCTCGAAATCTCTGCCACTCCACCCGCCTCAACCAAGGGGAGCCGTTCGTGAGATCATAAGCCAACGCTAATGGCTCGGACGGGGCTCCGTACGTGTCTGTGGAACGTCTCAACGTGGCCATACCACTCACCAATCGTCTTGTTCACCAAGAAATTGGTTGACCGCAGATTTTGTCTTTGTCACGAGGACATCAATCTGGGGACTCTTTACAGCAAGTCATAGCCGCCTGGTCTTCGGGGAAAAGTTACAAGATCAGATATTGGTCGACACCAATATTTCACTGTGGATGTTGGACAGAGCTAGAGCT
Source organism: Aureobasidium leucospermi (assembly GCA_019775405.1). Classification (NCBI taxonomy): domain Eukaryota; kingdom Fungi; phylum Ascomycota; class Dothideomycetes; order Dothideales; family Saccotheciaceae; genus Aureobasidium; species Aureobasidium leucospermi. The sequence continues at coordinate 75,121 of JACWFU010000035.1, read as the reverse complement.
GCATGCCAATCCGCTGTGTGTCATCGAGGGGAAAGACCAAAATCCTGTTTCCGAATTCTGTCGAGCTCTGTTATCGATTACGTGCAATTGGCGTTGCCTTGAGTCAGTGGGTCGAGTCGGGCAGACGCTCATTACTCGAGTACCGGTGTATTCCAAGGCCATATAGAACGCAATATTGGAAGCCGGCTTTAAAGAGAAAGAGCCTTCATAGCTTGTGTCATGCATGCTCACAGATCTGTTGTCGTGAGAGCCTATTTATCTGAATGTTGCGAGATCATGAATCGTCAATCTTATCGATCTGAGATGTTCCAGTTCGGGAAGGTCAAGACTCAGCCAAGAGATGTGCCGCTTCCCCGCAGGCAGCCTGATTTCACCAAGCCCTTCCAAGCCCTCGCGCATCGACCAGCTGCTTCAAGCCTTGAATTGTCGTCGACTATCTTGGCCTGACGAGACTGCATTTCCTGATCTGGGACAGTGTCCAACATGACTGCTGCCTTTAACAAGGATGGCGATGAGGTCGAGATCAGAAGAACACGGGTGGCCATGCCATCTCCAACGACTACAGTCTCGTCAATCAACAAGAGATGCAAGATGGGAGTCTGGATCTTGCGCCCTCTAAGTATTTATAACCATTGGCTGATTTTACGAAGATTTGCGAATCCTTCGTGCCCAAAGTACATTGGTTGTTTACGATACAGCGAACCACGTGCGATTCCTCCGGGGCAAGGCAGCTGCGCCGTACTGGCCCGTCCAAGGGGCTTCGATGGTTGACTTGACCTAAACATCGAGACATTCCTTCCCTTCTTCTTTCACGTTTCCCCGCTCGCCATTCTTTGAAACATGCATCAACATGAGGCTGCCGTCGTTTTCAGTGAACGGCACTTTCAAGAGATATGTCCTGGCCATAGGCATCGTCTTTGCTCTTGAGATATGGTTCCATTTATCCCGCTTGTCGACAGAGAACTTTCGGATAGAGGTCAACAAAGCACCACGACCGGACTGTCATGCACCGGAACATTTACTGCACCACAATTCAACAACAAGTCGGCAGAATGCAACTGTGCTTATGCTTGCGCGAAATGAGGACCTTGAGGAAGCCGTGGACGCATTGAAGTCCTTCGAGTCGCAGTTCAACCACCGATATCATTACCCGGTCGTATTTCTCAACAACGAACCATGGACTGATGCCTTTATACAAAACGTGTCGGGTCTTGTCAGTGGCCAGGCTATCTTCGACATCATTTCTCCGGACATGTGGGGCTTCCCCGACCACCTGGACCAAGATGTTGCAAAAGCGAGCATAAAAGAGCAGGGAGACAAGGGCATAATTCATGCTGGACAAGAGAGCTATCAATACATGTGTCGCTTCTACTCCATGTCAGTCATGTTCGCTCAACTACAAGAAGCCTCAACTAACGATCATACAGGAAGTTCTATGATCATCCCGCAATGCAACAATACAAATGGTACTGGCGCATCGAACCAGGCATCTCCTTCGCCTGCCCCATACCCTTCGATCCCTTCGTCTGCATGTCCCACAACAAAAAACGCTACGCCTACGCCATCTCGCTTCAAGAAGTCGGCTCCACAGTCCGCAGCCTCTACAGAGCCGTCAGCGACTACAAAGACAACCTCCACATCTCCTCATCCCGCTACTGGACCGCCCTTATCAATCCCTCATGGGCCCCATTCCCAATCCGCTGGTTGTTGCGTCTAGCACCCTACCGCGACATTAACGGCGACGAGTGGAACCTCTGCCACTTCTGGAACAATTTCGAACTCGCAGATTTGGATTTCCTGCGCCGCGATGATCATAGACATATGATGGCACACTTGGACAAATTAGGAGGATTTTATTCCGAGCGCTGGGGAGACGCTTCTGTGCGATCGTTTGCGGCGACTTTGCTGCTCAAGCCGGAGGAGATACATTATTTCGGCGACGATATTTGTTATTGCCATGGCGACTTTTGCTCGCCGGGGATTAATTTGTTGGGGGAGAAGGATAGTTGTCCTATTGTGAGGGAGGTGGAAGAGAAGGAGAAGAAAGGGGTGTTCAATGAGATGTGTCTTGATAGGTTTCGAAAGGCTAATGTGATATGAAGCAACGACGACAGTATCAATTGCTCTATAAGAATGTATTTGTACCGAATATCCCTGAAACCACAATTTCACACGAGTATTGATCCTATACCAATGATCAGATGTCAAGAAGGACTGATCCACGGCATACATCGGGATCTTAGACAGTGGTAGATGTCGGGATCCTTCGTCAGTGTCGACGACATCTGTATGATCAGCGTTGTTCTTTGAAGCTTGTTCAGTTGTTCTATGCCTCCATCAAGCATATCCTCGTAGCATCATCCAATCAAACCCAAATTACGTCACATCATCCGTTAGGAGACACAGGCGACGTATGCCTAAATTGAGTTTTGTTCAGGTAAGATTGTAAGCCAGAATAGTCAAGCAAAAGACTTGGCTACTTATATCCTACCCTCCAGATATCACTTTTCAACACTCCTTCGCACCGGAACAATATGGATCACAATCTCCCCTACACTTTCCAACAAGACGCCTACTATACCGCCGAACCAGAAGAGATCGACCTCTTCGCAAACCTCATACTCGCATGTGCGAAAAACAACCTCAGCCCTCTCTCCACCGCCCAGAAAATCACAAACGAACTAGCAAACCTATCTTGGAGAAACAAAAAAACCATCGATGCGAACAACGAAAATCGACCCTACACCACAAATACAACATTAATAGCTACATCACTAGCGAGTTGTGCGTCTTCATTTCCACCATGCAGTGTAGTGCATGAGAGAATATTCGCATTAATCAAAGAATTTGCGAAAGTGGAAAAAAGGGATATTATTTCGAATCACTCGCTCGATAGAAATGGTAAGCTTCGAGATGTAGAGGTGGATGGTGGGGATTTGAGAGTTTCTATCCTTCTTTGGAAAGTCGCAGCTCACTGTCATTTTCAATCGGATGTGAGCGATTGGCCGATGTGGGGGTTCCATGGACGGGGGTGGAGAAATGTGGGAGTAAGGAACAGCAGAGGTGGAGAAATCTTTCGTTCTTTATGGCGAGGTTGACGGTTATGGGGGTGGAGAAGTTGGGGTGGAAGAGTGCGTTGCAGAGGTTGTTGCCGCGGTATGGGATGCCGGTCAAGGGGACGCTGGCGTGGTCTGGGGTTTTGGCTGGGCAGGTGCTTGCGGCGGCTCAATGGTTTGTTCATGAGGGCCATGGGGAGTGGGTGTGGCGAGCCTGTTGTCGTGGTGAAAGACCGAAGGCGAGTGTGGAAGGTGTAGGAGATCAACGGGGTGAGAGAGTAGAACCAAAAGATGGAGATGCGACTGGAAAAGACGGAGAAGAATCGGAAAGTGTGACGGACCCGAAAGAAAGAGAGTCATTCGAAGAAATTCAGATCTCAAAGTGGCTCTCCAATCTGGAAAGCTGGAAGATATGGAAAGCGTCATTCGAAGAAATCATAGAGAGGGATAATGATTCAAGGGTTCATGAGCTGGCTCGCAGCGAGGCCTCGAAAGCACTAGAGATCATGGAGGACCTAGAAAGACAATAAGATGATACCAGTATCTGCCTATTCACTCAGAATATCAGTCACAGTGCACACCTCTGTCGTGAGGCTTCTGCCGGCATTAACACTCAGAACGAGGAAGCTCAAAGCCACCGAGACTGTGAATCGGTTGACAAAGACTATGATCCAAGCCGAAATGGGTCAATTCTTTTTCAGGGGCATTGTGACTGTTCTCGGGAGCTGAAAAAACACTGCTTCTCTTATGAAGCGATCTCGCGACCGGTGTGTCGCGCTGGTCAAAGCAGCTTGTTTCCTGCCTACCATCCATGGACAGCGCAACCTTCCATAAGCTGCTCACGGAGTAGAAAAACGTGTAAGGGTTGCTTGTCGACCTACCTCGCCAAAGTCAGATTTTATTGACCGTAGCAATGATTTAGAGCTAGTAGAGCGCACTTTGGCTTCTTGGTCTCAACCTTTCAAGCTGGTGGATCCTACGAAACCCAGCCATCGCAAAATCCTCGCTCTTTTCCTCGTTAATCCTTTCTAGCGTATCATTAGCATAGCAAACGTGCCCTCTTAACAGCGAGAATAGTAGGCTAAAGCTGTAGATAGACTTAAAGGCAAGCTAGATGAACTTTCCCTAGAGCTACGCCATCAAGTCGTGACCGAAACGAGAGATTTCCCTATTACTCTAGCGGAAGCGAAGAAAGTAAGGGACGGATTAATGGATAAGACGCCGAGCTTTCGTAACAGATGTTAATGAAGTTCTATGAAGAAGACAATTTCAATTACTATAAGCATTAGGGGTATGTATAGAGGCTTTCTAGCAACAAGCAGAAATCTTAGGAATGGAATATCACATTTCCCGCTAGCGTTGCTGAAAACGTGTAGATGACAACGAAATCAGACTAAGGTTATGTAGCGGGAGGGAAACAAAAGAATATATATGTGCTAAAGAAGAGTAAAAAGGGAAAGCAATCATGGTCATCGTAATCGTCGTAGAACAAGCCAAAAAAAAAGCGAAAAAACAAAAGCTCAACCTTTCAAGGGAGCGAAAAACAAAGTAGTAAGGAAAAAGAGAAAAAGAAGAAGAAGAAGAAGAAGAAGACATGAGCAATACTTGGATGCTGTAATGCTGTGTCAAAGCGTCGATGGAAGGGAAAGGTTCCTGCAATGGTGCTTGCGGTATATCGCGCGTGTGATAGTCCATAAGCACGACAACGCTCGCTTCTCGTCTCCAGAATTGTGTGTGTGTTCAGTGAGAGCGAGAAAGGTATTGCAGGGGTGGTGTCGCGGTGGGATAGATTCTCATAACCAGGACCGAGAGACCTGACATGAGACGCTTCAGTTCAATCCCTCATGCCGATGCAGCAGCTTCAGGAAAAAGCCCCTTCAACGTCTTCAACGAAACAGGTTTCATCTGGAAATCATCAATGCCACTCGCCTCTGCTTCTCGCCTCGAAGCTTCAGAGCTCAACGCCGTCAATGCGATGATTTTGGCAGGTTGCAGACCATTCTCAACCTCGAACTCACGAATCGCTTTTGAAGATTCGAAACCGTTCATTTTGGGCATTGAGATGTCCATGAGGATGGTGGTGAAGGCGTGTTTTTTGGACCACGATTTGTATTTGGTCAATGCGTCTTGGCCATCGATGGCGGTTTCGGCATTGAAGTTGAGCTTCTTAACGAATGTGGAGAGAAGTTTGAGATTGATGGCGTTGTCGTCGACGAGCAGGAGATGTTGTTCTGAGGTCCCGTTGGATGTGTCATCTTTCTTGGCGATTGGCGGATCAGTGGACGGCGGATTGACATGATCAACATCCATATAGTCTGGTGTAATGTTGGTGATACCAGATTGAACGCTTGGATAGTCCACATATTCCGGTCTCTTGAACGCGGCATACAAAGCTCGAACAAGTGCTCTTGGTCCTAGAGGATAACTTAATTCGACAACATTTCCGGAGAACTCATGTCCGACTTGAGCGAGTTGAGAGGGGGTGCCGACCAGGATCGTGCGGTGTTGTCGCGAATTGACTCGTGAGAGTTGGTCATTAGTACGAGCATGCATGACAAAATCCGAGGCCTCGGCGACGTATACATCTGCTTCGACCTCTGCTGACATGTCGGCGTCGATGACTCTCATGTGGTACCACTCCTCTGCGATACGTCTCACATAAGAGTGCACGAGTGGCGTGCGTCGACGATCGGCATGCCCATTTGTGTCTTGCGTAGGGGACAAGAGGCAGATGGTGCGATCGCGTAATATTCCTGGTGGATCCAGAATTTGACCTCCGTCAAGCGGGGTTTCGGCATGAGGCGTCTTTGATTCGACGATTGGAATGGTGACGTCGAATCGTGATCCCGAACCCAATGTGCTTTGAACACGAATTGTCCCTTGCATGTCGTCGACGATACGCTTAACGATGTGGAGCCCAATACCCGTACCATCAACAAGGGGATTTTCCTGCACAAAAGGTTGATAAATGCCATGTTTTGAAAACTCCTCGCCCATACCGATGCCGGTGTCCAGGACCATAAGGTGAGCCATTCGTTTCTGAGGGTTCTCCGGATCCGGAATCATTTTCAAAGTGACCTCGACGTGGCCTGCTGAACAAAACTTGAGCGAGTTGCCAAACAAGTTCATGACCAGTCTCTTCCAAGCGCCAGCACAAATCATCGAGAACCAAGCTTCGCTACTGTCCATACACAGGAAGATTGCCACACCGCCGGTGTTGTGCGAATGAATAGAGCCTGTCTTGCCAACAGTTTCGTCGAGAAGCATGGCGGGATCTAGATGATGTTCGTTGTGGTCGCTGAGTGGTGTGGCCAAGTTCTTCATGTACGCGGCTTTTTGCATGCTATGTCCAAAAGAAACGCCCTCTACAGTGTCCTGCACGAGTCGGCACAAGTAATCTTCGGAAGTTTGGCCAAAGATGTTCTGGCTGGCTTTGGAGGGCGAGATATCAGAAGCTTGTCGACGACCATCCTTGGCAGCTTCGGAATCATTAATCTTGGAAAAGTCTAGGACATGGTTGAGCGTGTACAGGAGTGTAGAGGAGCACGCTTGGATCATAGTGACGAGGTCGGTCTGAGTGGCATCAAGCGTGGTCTCGCGAAGGAGCTCGGCAGCAGCCAAACATCCGTGCAAAGGCGAGCGCAGCTCGTGGCTCAGCGAGGACACAAAGTCAGACTTGGCCGCTTGGTCGACGCTAGCGAGGGAGTTGGTAGGGGGAGAGGTGGCGGTGGAGGAGCGTGAGAAATCGGGCTTGTCGGGCATGTGCAAGTCAAAGGTAAATTCGGGCGCCTCGATGGGTGTAGTCAGAGGAGTCGTGTCGTCACAGGAGGAGCCGGTGTAGAGAGACCTCTCAGACGAGTCGGGCGATAACGAGGAAGTGGCGTCAAGACCCTGGCCGTCGCAGCGACCACGCTTGTTGCTGGAGGAGGTGGCCTGTTGTCCGAAGTACTGCGCGATGGCACAGGCGATGTCTGCCAGCACCGTGTAGGTCTGCTCGGAGGAGAAATCGGCTCGCATGTGCTTGTCCGTCACACAATAGCAGCCCAGAAGCTGGCCACAGGATCCCCGGATTGGAACGGCGGCGTATGAAGTTATGGATGAGTCGGTCTTCTGCCTCGACCTGCGGCTCTGGACGTCAAGGATCGTGTGTCGAGTGTGGTTGGCGTCGGCGTTGGGTGTGTCGGCCGTCGACGGCGCAGGGTCGCTGAAGAGAGCGACAGACTGTATGAGTAGTTCGCTCAACTCGGTCTCTTGAGTACGGGTACATGGCTTCTGTGGGCTGCATAGGGCAGACAAAGGGCCGGCTTCAGCCATGATGCGTGAAGACACGCCTTGGAGCGACGAGATGGTTGCACCCTCGCATTGGAGCCGGAGAGGGCCATTCTGTGCGAGAGCGGTGAGGAGGGGATCCCTCGAAGGCTTATATTGGCTCAGCTCCGACGACATGTTATAGGCGGGCAGCGCAGGGCAGGTGCAGACATGGAGTGGCGCTTCAGACCGGGCACGAATGTCAAAATTGCTGAGTCCATCGCTGGTGGAAAAGACCCTGTTTATGCCTGACCCTCATGCTTTGCCACCAACATCCGCAATCGCTGAAACTCCTTGAACATTTCTTATGTATCTTCCTGACCACTCACAGCTCTGTCACGTAACCATCGACGATCTAAGCCGTGTCTTGGCAACTCCCCACATCCGAGTGCTTGGACAACTTCGGAAACAACTTAAGCATAGTAAAAGATGCTTGCATAATATAACTACCAAACACTAGGCAAATGCTACAATTGTAGCACAGAGGCTTGACACTGTCCTGCTCTGCGACTATAAGGCTCTGGAAAGACCAAACATGACATATTAACGGTTCAGATGAACGGAAGGATGGAACAATGATGGAGATCTTAGAGATTGTAAAGCTTGACTCGAGCGTCCGCCTGCATGCACTGACTACGAGTCACTAACCTACCTAAGCCCGATCTGTATAAGGAAATCTCCAGATCAACCATACTTGGTTCTCGTCTTGCGTCAAGCCTCTTTTTAACTCTTTCAAACAAACTACGCTGCGTAAAATCAACAACACCCGCCAGACTCTCAACACTCTCGACCAAACGATCCTATTTATGCGTAATCATCCTCGACGAGTGAATCCCTTGAATGAAGGACATGTCACGTGTAAACACTCTACCCTAGGGTGCTATCGAGTAGGACCATGATTTTGCAGTAGAAACGGACAAAGGTTCTGAATACACCGAGCTTGAAGAGGCGCCAAACACGCCGAATCGTCGCGATAATAAGGTTGAGCGAGAACGGGGAAGAGCATTGGACGAAGACATGAGCTCCAGGTCGCCGCCGTGCTCAGAAGCTCGCGTCACACTCAGATGTGCGGGTTTCCTTTTTATCTCGTGCCCATCGCACCTCTCAACAGTGAGAGCTCATCTGCTTTGACCGCCAAAAATTCATCTGCTCTTGCATCTCGTGACGCTCGACAACCACTGCATGAATGGTGAACACGTTGACGAGCGCGAAGTCCATCTTAACCTTGACCCTTTTTGTTCTCTGCCTATATAACATGGTGACAGCGCAATATCCTAGACACCCCACGACCCCGTCAAGACCATTCTGAACACTCATGTTGCGAGAAAGATTTGCTTGCTTATCATCCGCCTGCGAAGCTGTCGTCAATGCCACACCAACAATGTGGTCAGCTGCGACCTCACGACCGACTTCCTCAAATGGACGATATGCAACATGCGCATACGCTCTACATTTTACGCGTGCCCCTTGTGCCTAAAATTAGAGAAATCGACCTCCCTGCCCCGCTACATTCGTTGTTCTTCAATCTTCGACTCAATTTACGCTTTCGGTCCCAATGCGCCCGTCTCGAACTATCAGTCAGAAGGTAGACAAGACTGGAACATGAGTCCACTCCTTATGACATTCAAAGACCACAAAGCGTTCACGAAGATCTGCACAACACACCTCCATTCTATCCGACCGATCATTCAGCTGCCAGCCGCTCAATGGACCAGTCCAGACGACCATGGAGCTTGGGTATGGCAGGCCTGTCATCGAGACACCAAGCGTTGGAACCTCGAGGACTGGAAGGCATGGAAACTTGTCTTTAGGGAGATGTTCGAATCAGACGATGTGACGAGGATTCATCCAGTCGCTCATTGGGATGCTGCGAAGGTCTTGAAACCATGATCAAGCTTGAGACAGCGGACACCACAAAGAAAGACTGATGAGAGACAAAGCTCTGGGATTTGAGACAAGTACGCTTGGTCTCGGAATAGCCTAGATTCATCAGACACTGTGAAAGGAAGAATCTCTCGCGCAGTTGCCGACGTCCACTGGGAACCTTACAGAGAGTGTACAATATTTTTGTGGAACATCGGACCATTTTTCACCACCAAGGCTCGGGGATCGCAGTCTGGGAATGCCCGAGATCGGCAATATTCGAGAAGCTTGCAGGAGCTGCACTGAAATGTGGGCTAATGCAAGGGGTAAAGACACGTCTGACTGGCTTACAGCGTCAACTGACACAGCGCTTATTGTTTCAGGTCAACAATCAGTATATGAACAGACAAGCTACCTCAAGAATCAACGCTGCGAAAGTCATTAAGACAAGCTCAAAGAACAAATAAATACACCAAAATCTTCCAGTTGTCAGCGCATTTCACTGGTTTCAACTTGCAACACTCTTCATCATGGGTAATAGCATCTCAAATCAAGCTCCCACACCCTTGCCCACGAACACCACCGCGAATAGCTACAATCAAAAGGGCGCCTATACGATCAAATCCACGCTCGGCAGCGGGACTCATGGAACGGTCTATCGCGTCTCGCACTCTTCGACCAAGCAAGTCATGGCGATGAAAGTCATCCGGACCACTACCGCAGGACAAGTAAAACTTTTCAAGCAAGAAGCCACTTTTCTCGTTTCCTTATCTCACGCCAACATCGTGACTTTGGAAGACCTCGCAAGCGTGCTTGATGCAGAGACTGGGCTTTACAATGCTTGTATCATTATGCCATTGGCAGAACAAACATTGGAGTCATTCTATGTCTCCTACACTGCACTGGGAACCTCTGGTATGAATGAAGCAATGGCGCAAACAACAGCGTATCAAATTCTTTGCGCTCTGGAGTACCTGCATGGTGAGAACATCGTCCATCGGGACTTGAAGCCAGCCAACGTTCTCGTGTTTCAGGGATCAAGATCACAACCTCTGCTGCTGAAATTGAGTGACTTCGGCATCTCCGCTTCCATCCATGATGAGTCTGGAACGTCTCAAGGAGCAGCTCGCTACACTTCACCTGAAGCACTCCTGCGCAATCTTCCCTCTCACCTGCTCCCGAAAACCGATGTCTGGGCATTGGGCATGTTAGTCAAAGACCATGCTTACTGGCGCTTTGCTTCATCCTCATGTCGAGAGCAGAGGACTGTCTGAATGGGCGAAAGAGACCACGGAGTGGATGTTACAAGACAACATAATAAAAAGGCCTACAGCGAAGGAATGCAGAGAAGCTATGTGGGTTAGGCAAGGCAGCAGAGTTCCTAGAGCCTTCTTGCGAGCTTTGGGTATGAAAGGTATTGGGTGCTCGCCTACGAGGAACAGTGGTGATGAAGACGAGGAAATGGAGATGTGAAGCTGGGTTTCTCATATCTTCCACGACTGTGGCATGCCCAAGATATTGTCAGACATACGCCCGTACAGTATCCTTCTGCTCAACTCACTCACTGCGAGATATCCCATGGCTCAAATCTCATCTCACCAGCACTCTCGGCACCTTCTCTCGTCCAGCGATCTCTGTTAATATACTCCACAGCCTCGGCCACCGAGCCATGGCTCTTCAGCGAAAGCAGCAACCCTCGGCATTCAGATACACTGCCTTGTCGAAAGCGATCGAGTACATATTTGTAAGCTTCTAATTGCTTATTCGTCGCTTGTCTTTGGCTTTGTCCTGCAGCCACGGTATATTCACAATCGGTGGCTCTGTCAATGCAGTTTTTGCAGTTTGGTCGATCGCCATTACACTACGTGCCAACGTTAGATATCCTGGTTTTTTGCGAATAGAGGAGGTGGATTTTGTGCACTTACCTTAGATTTACGCTTCCGGCACGCGAGACATGCAGCTTTAACCGGAGGGCCTCTAACGCGGATTGATTGCTTGTGTTGACGTGGCACAAATTCATGCGAGTCATTGTTTCGTTGTATACAAGATATTGGCTGGATTCGCGGTCGTATACTTCTGGAGTCGGTTGATGCGGTGGCAGGAACAAAGGGCAGGCCTTGCGTTGCCGTTGTCTCGGGTATTTTCTCTTGCCGTCTTGGGCAGGTATCTCGGTCTGTTGGAAAGAGATCTTGGTACACCGTCTTTTGTGACGACGCTAGTGTTGGATATGTAACGTCTTGAGTCGATTGAAGCAAGTTGCATATCTTCATTGTGTGCGACATGGTCAAAATGAGTTGATCCAACAGAAGATGATTGCCAGGCACCTTTTCGCAAAAGGAGCAGAAAGATTCAAGGTGGGAAAGTAGCGATCAGAGGATGCCAAAAGACCAGGAAGAGCATCTGCATTTTACTAATCGCATGGAACACGAGACGTACCGCAATTCTCTTGCCCTGGATCGTGTTCACCCCTTCTGCTCAGTCCGGAGCGTGTTTCCGCTCAATTTAGGCTTTCCACTTACATCACGCATTCGTCTGTGATCGGCACGGCCGCAGCTATTGCAGCTGTCACACACAACTAGACAGGGCTTCTGGACAAGCAAAAAGCGACTGCTCCCACGCAAAGCCAGAACTAGGCGAAGCACTTGAGAGATCTGCTTTGATCTCTTAACTATCGTGCGCTTTTGCCAATTTAGCAGATTGGAAAAACGGCGGAGCTGAGCTCCGGCTTATCAGCGGACTGGAGATCTGCGCCGAGCCGCATCTAGTGGTACGAGCTTTTGATTGCATCATAGTTTTACATCCTTACGGGAGGGGAGTACTCGAGTAGTTCAAGCAAATGATCGAAAATAAGTGGCTTCTACAAAGAGAGAAAGAAAAAACATGTACGCGCGTGTGTTGCCTACATTGTTGTCTTATGTTTAGAAGAGGTTCAAAAGATATATAAAGTATACAAGCGCTTATGAAGTTATAGGCACACACACATAATGCAGGGAATGGCTTGCTAGAGAAAAATTCTTGAACCGTCCTTGCGCCGATCGCCGTAACTTTCTTACAACTCTAGATAGTCGAATATAGCAGGGGTGGTCATTTGCCGCTCACATTCAGGGGGTGAGGAGCGCATTAGCAGACAATTCCTTGTTTTCTGACAAAGTATGCTGCTACTGAGTGACACCATGGGATCGCCTCTGTGGCTTCTCCTTCGACGCAAGACCCTGTTTGGAGACGCAATACTAACAATCGCACACCTTGTACTGTTTGCAGATCTCGCAAGATTCACCAGCTCCCGTCAAATATCTGTCCCGACTTGTGTTCCACTGGCCGGGAACTTTCGTTGAATCGCGCGATCAATTCCTAGTAGACAGGGACCTTGAAAGCAGGGAAAGTGTAAGTCCAGCTATCGATAGAAGCTTGGTCATTGACACATTTCCAGGCATCATTCTTCCAGACAGGTCTAGTAGGCCATTGGCAAAGCTTCTGAACCTCGCCAGAGTATTGACCCTCAGATACGGTCGCATTAAGTCCAGTGGGCTTGATTCCGTTCTCAACCCAATCGATCATGGTGGCCATGTTGTCTTCGGGGAAAGGACCATCGGGTTGGAGAGAGTTGGATGCGCAGTGAGCGGCGCCGGGGACGAGGTAGAATTGGTACCAGTCTTGGAGAGCCTGCAAGGATTGTTCGTGGGAGTAGGAAGATTCAGGGTACATGATTGAACGGACGGATTGCCAGTAGTGAACAGAGGAAGCGGGAGGGACGGAAGGATCAGACTCGCCGTGGTAATGGAGAAGCTTACCACCAGACTTCTGGAAAGGAGTAAGATCCGGCAGCGTGGTCTGGAGAGAATCCATATAACGCACAAAAGCGGTCTGCATCCAATCGACGATGGTATCGTAAGTAACACCATCAAGAGTGGAGAGGTTGTCCTCCTCAATTAGTTCAACGAATCTTGTAACGAATTCACCACCAGTGGAAGGGATGTTAAGTTCCCAGGATGAAGTGTTGTTGTTCCAAGTGGGGTCAGCATCAGTTGATACCTCGGAACCGTGCTGCCAAGAAATGTAAGCACGCTCGCCCTTGAGATTGTGGAGACCATTGTAGATGCCCTTGACAACAGCAACATCTGCCGCGGTAACAGTTCCATTCTGAGCAGGGGTGGTGCTAGTAGAACTACCTGCAACAGCGTCTCTCTTTCCGAAGCCGAAACCAAGGGAGGAACTGGTTGTAGCGGCGCAGTAGTAAGACTCGCCTACGAGAGTGTCCAAGTCGAAGTGAAGCTTGCAGAGGTCGGTACGGGAGATGACGCCGTCTGTTCTTCCATCCAGAGGATCACAGGCAGCGATGGTGGCGTTGACAATCTTGGCCATAGAGCAGGGAGGAGGGTAGTGATCCATGGTGTGCTCCACGGCGACGGACGTGAGATGGCCTACCTGTTGTTGAGCATAGCGCATGGCAGGGGCACCGATGACAGCACCGTCATATTCTTCTCCCCAACGTTGGACTTGGCTCATGCCTTGACGACCGCCATCGGAGCAGCCTTCGAAGTAGGTGTAAACTTTGGTATCGTTGTTGTTTCCGTAGAAAGGATTGGCCATTGCTTTGCCCAAGGACGTCATCTCGCCGATACCCTGATAGGCGAACATGTATGTGGCGTCCCAATTGATAGATCCATTGCCCTTCAGGTTGACCGCATCGTACGAGGTGGTGAAAGCATCGTAACCAGCATCCGTGATACCTCCAATGGCGCCGTACGTAAGACCACCTGTGGTGCTGCTCGGGAGCTCATAAGCAAATCCACCAGCGACGTAGAATCGTTTCTGAAAGTCGGAAGGCTGTGGGAAGGCGTATTGGACTACGACCTTGTCGTCTTTGCCGGTATGGGTGTAAGTCACGGTGACATTGCAGTAGGTCAGTGTCCCGGCGCTGGTGCTTCTTCTCATCATACCACTTCCGCTGGTAGTAGCATTGACGACGGCGTTTGCGGTGACCGAGGAGGCAATTGGTTCGATTCCAAGAAGGGTGTTGTTTGCGGGCAGGGCTGCTTGAACGTTCTCGACAGTGCAAACCTCGGCAAGAGATTGGACGCTGGCTGCGGCAGACAGGCCGGCAAGAGCACTGAAGATGACAAGAGTTGACTGAGGCATGATGATCGTTGAGTGAATATGAGGTAAGGCTGTGTGCTGGTGGAAGAAGGAGACAAATGAGAATGGCGAAGGAATACTTATACGTTAAGAACCTTGGGATATTGCTACATTGAAGGACGAAGACCAAAAGTCTGAGTCTGCTACGCGTGGTTCTCCGGGGCAGTGTGCGTGAGTCGTCATCAAGAGCGTTTCATGTTTGGACTCGACCTCGACTATTTGCCCGCTTGCGATACCGCGTATGCATGTTTAGGTTGAGGCGGAGGTTGACAAGGAACGGCTGGAGGATGAACTTGTCCAAACGATGTTATGGGTCGCGATGCGTATGCACTTGGGGACGCACTGATCATTCAAGCAGATAGCTTGGACAGTCCAAATTGATGGGCTATCCATGGCCGACTGACCGACACAGACATAGACATTTGTGGTCTGAGACTGGATGCTGAACGAACGAGATGAAAGTCAGGGAAAGAACGAGTTGCAGTCGGAGCATCTGTGCACCGCGCTTGGCAATCTTTGGCGTGCTGTGATTGGCTTGCTCGTTTGTACACTTGCGCACGGACAGAACAGGTCAAGCTTCAGCCATGTGAAACGCGGACAATGACAGCTTCTATTTCTTCGTGGACTTCCTAAATCTCGTATGTACACTATGCCTGGCCGTTCATCTACTTTGAGACAGCATCATTGTTCAAGTCGACCGCCAGGATGCCTCGATTGAAGCCGGGCGAAAGGAAGCGGGCCTATGTCCCCAAGAGTCGGTCGGGCTGTCCGACATGCAAGTATGTACTTCTCATGGTCCGAGGCTTCCCGCTGCGTTGGCTGACATGTAGTTCTTTTCAGAAGTTTGTTGATGATCCCGCGTTGAGCTCTCCATAATCTAATGTGTATCAGTTCGGCGTGTC
Organism: Aureobasidium leucospermi; assembly: GCA_019775405.1. NCBI lineage: Eukaryota > Fungi > Ascomycota > Dothideomycetes > Dothideales > Saccotheciaceae > Aureobasidium > Aureobasidium leucospermi. Next base: position 59,856 of record JACWFU010000035.1, on the reverse strand, counting down.
AAATGCGACGAGAGGAGGCCGCATTGTCGGAGATGCACCTCTACAGGCCGCAAATGCGATTATGACAGCAGCCTCTCACCTCAGAGCGTTACAAGTGGTACATCTGTCACCGAGAGTCCTGTCTCCAACCCTAGGCTCAGCCCATGTCTCGGCGAGCAAGAAGGACGAGCCCTGGACTTCTTTCGTTCTGTTACTCTCCCTCAAGTAGCAGGAACGAATCATCGGGACTTCTGGGGTAAATTGATCCTGCAAGGAGCTCACTTCGATGAAGCCACTTACCATGCACTTCTCGCGCTTTCAAGCGTTCACGAGAATTATGTCACAGGCAAGGACGCGGGGGCTCGCCTCGACGCTTTTGCACTCAAGCAGTATAATATGGCTATCAGAGACCATCTTGATGTGCTTACCGTACTGTCTCGATCTGATGAGGTCGAAAGGCCTTTCATCTTACCCTGCTCCATCATATTCATTTGCATAGAGGTACGCTCGGCCGGGTTGTCTTCTTGATTGAATGCTAAGATCCTACAGTTGATGCAGAATCATTTCAAGTCAGCCATTCTTCTACTCAAAAATACCTTCACCGCCCTCTCAATGTTACAAGCCCGAGACAAGGAGAAATCGCTTGATCACATAAGAACGGCCTCGACCGACCAAGAGCTTCTCCTCAGCCGCCTACAATTTCAAGCACGAGCTCTTGTCGGCCCAAAATGGGGCCACACATATCGCTTGCGCCCGATCATCGCTCACGCTGAGATACCCCCCAGTTTCTCCTCTGTTGGCGAAGCTAAGGACTGTTTCCACACCCAGACATATATACACGGTCCTTCTGGTAAGACCAAGGATTCTCCTGAGAAGCCAGACTGGCCCTCACGCTACAAAAGCGCTTTAGACGCGTATCTCTCATCCCACACATCTCCACTGAGTCTTGAGGATAATCATCGCCTTCGTCTTATCGAAATACACCTACTTACTATCCCTTTGGTGCCGAAGCTTAATGGCCCTAACTCCAGCAGCAACATTGTCGACGAAATGCACTGGGACCAGTATACGACAACCTTCAGCAAGATACTTGATCTGGTAGCGAGCACTATCTATGATTTGGACACTCATCTGGCCCCATCATTTTCTCTCGACTTCGGCATCATAGGTCCTCTCGGTATCTTGACAAGTCGATGTCGCGATCCAAGTCTACGGCGCAAGGCAATACATCTTATGCGCATCTACAATCGTCAAGAGGGCATGTGGCACAGTTCTTTGACTGCCAATGTCGCAGAGAGACTAGTCAAGATCGAAGAAGCTGGTCTGGTCGAAGTCGAGCACTGTACAGATATTCCGCTCGCAGCACGTGTCTCGGAGGTGCGACTCCATCACGACCTGGATCAGCAACAAGTTATGCTGTGTTATTCACGGCAACAGAGCGCTGTGGAATCCTTGAGGATACATGTCCAGGAGAAGATAGCATACTGGTAGTGAGCGTTCAATGCAGTCCAAAAGATGCCTGGCTATCATAGTGTTCCTTGGAAAACTGCGGCTTTGTCAATTGTTCGGCATCCGCGGACGCCATACCTGGAGTGGACGGAGATTTTCATGAGTCATCTATGCTCACCAAAATCAGCCATGACAGAAATGACCGATCTCTTACGAGACAAGCTTAAAGCAACTGCTGATAGGGCGTTTTATTCCCGCCTTGAAATGGCTCTATGATCCCGCCCTGTAAAACTCACGGCCTATCTACAATAGGAAGGATGATGTGAACAAGCTCCTTAGGGGTCACTGGGTCACTGAGAAGACTTTGCAGTGTGAAGGTCACCCTGGCTCTTCCCATGCTGTCAATCGTGAATGGATCAGATGCGACTCCAGTCCTGGACTCTTGACGAACGACTACTCTGCAAAACATGGCGGTATGGTTGCTGGTACGAAGGCAGTAGACTGACTGTCGGCTTCCCCATCACCACACATGATTGTCCTGTAAAGCGACCTTCGAATGCATTTGTGGAACGCAACCTGACGAGATTCAATGGATTTTCGATGACTGCAATCTCTCACTTCCGCTTTGGTACTCAGAGCGCTTGCAAGAACCTATAATCTCTGCGTTGAAGCTGCTGATGCGTGCGAAGAACCAAACCCGTCTCTGCCTCCGCAAAGGCATCCTTCGTCCCATATCCTCAAGGCGATCTTCTCTCACCCGGAGATGCTCGCTGGTGAGGATCAATTTTGTGCTTCTCCTGGCAGAGCATTAGGCAATCATCTCACTGGCAAGCTCGGAGCTGACGGGTGCTATGGATTTGGTATCAGAGCTTCTAAACAGACCGAGTATCTTGTTGCTCGAGGACCTATCGTTGTCGCAGTCAAGGTTGAGGACGGCAGTGTGCAGATCAAATGTGCAGTTGTGGCTAAGCTGCTGGACAGATTGCAGATAGGCACTGTGGGCATGCGAGAGAAGCTGCGAAATCATCGCTTTATCGGAGGAACAACACGGTAGGAATCCTGACGGGGAAGGTGCACTTCCCGTTCGCGTTACTCAAGACGCCTACCTTGAGCCCAACTGTTGATTCCAGGGGACATTCAGACTAAGAGATCACTATGTAATAGCGCTGTTTGACATCTCGAAAGCAAGCTTGAAGCGGAAAAGGCGCGGAAAAGCGTTCTATGAAACGTCTTCATCAACAGAAATCCGCTGCCTACAACGAAAATGTCAACCCAACTAAACTTTCTAGGTAACTCTATGCAAAGCTTTGACCTACAAGCCATTGTTCAAATCACATCGATTCAAAGCACGCCAAAGTGGCGAACAAAGAGTTCTCACAATGTCATTGATGCTTTGTGAGTCACCGTGGAAATAGGAATTCTGGCGGGAAATTCGACCAGTCGCCCTGCCAACTCTCACTCGTGGGTTTTGCCGTGACGAAGCGCGCTGACCGCGCGTGTAGTCTTGTTTCTTCTCTTCCCAATCCACGACACAAAACGCATTGGACTATCATCCACTTTTCGACTCGCCAACATGCCATCAATTGATCTCACCCCTACACCCGTTCCGTCTCCCACGACGCTACGGGAGATACGCACCTCAAAACTCAAACGATTCGGCACAGTGCTTTCTGGTATCGATAAGAGACCAATACAAGGCTCCCTTTATGTCTCTTCTATGGGCCTGACCGATGACGAACACGACCTTACCTTCCACGGCGGTATCGACAAAGCAATTCACCAATACAATCACTCTCACTACCCATTCTGGCAATCGCTATACCCAGAAGCCGCAACTCGATTTGTAGCCGGTGGCTTTGGCGAGAACCTTGTGGTAGAGGAGTTGAACGAAGACAACATTTGTGTTGGCGATCTCGTGCGCATTGGACCACAAGACTCTACCCTTACCGGCGGCGACAATGGATGTGTGCTGGAAGTCAGTCTGCCTCGCCAACCATGTTTCAAGTTGAATCAACGTTTTGGTGTCAAGAACCTCGCACCCAAAACGCACGCTGAGAACAAGACTGGCTGGTACTATCGCGTCAAGGAGCAAGGCTACATTTCAGCAGGTATGGAGATCCGTGTCATATCCAGATGTCAGCCGAGATGGTCAATTGCAAGACTACACCACTATGTTCACCGCGACAAGGTTGATCTTGAGATCGCAAAAGAGCTGGTCGCCATCGATGTACTTGGTGACGAATGCAAAGACGTGTTCAGAGAACGACTGCAAGATGCCGAGAACAAAGCTGCACAAAGAAATCAGACCTGGACAGACTACCGCGTCCACGCGAAAACAATGGAAACACCAAGAATTGTCAGACTCGACCTTCAAGCCTGCAACATCGACGGACCAGAGAACACCACCATTCCAGTCGGTAGCTATGCCTTGGTCAAGTTGCCCAATGGCTTGAAACGAGCCTACTCCATCGTCACTGGAAACACATCCCTCTTCACCCTCGGCATCGCCCTTGACGACAATAGCAGAGGTGGTTCATCCTACATCCACACTACCCTTAATCCTGGCGCAATCATTCAAATCGGCGACATCAATCGCAGCATCAAATCCAACGGCATGGCCTCCCATCACATCTTCATCGTCGGCGGCATCGGTATCACAGCATTCATCTCCACGATGCGAAAACTCCACAAGATAAACCAAACCTTTGAACTGCACTACGCTGTCCGCTCTGCCGACGAGGTGGCTTTCAAATCACTGATGTCAGAATTCAAAGCCGTCATTCACATCTACGACAAAAGCAAGAGCGAACGTATGGACATTTCACAAATCTTACAAAACAGAATCTGGAATTCCCACGTTTTCACCTGTGGACCAGATCGTATGATCTCCGCTGTCGTGTCTGCAGCAAAAGACTCCGGAATGGCAGATGATGAGATTTACTACGAGAACTTCAGCACCGACACCACCGGCGATCCATTCACCGCCTCCGTTGTCACCAACGCCAGGACCACAAACTTAGAAGTAGCAGCGGACAAGTCATTGCTTCAAGTCATGAGGGAAGCGGGGTTGGAAGTGGCGAGTTCGTGCGAAACAGGCAGTTGTGGGACTTGCAGGATTGGTGTGAAGAGAGGAAAGATTTTGCACAAGGGAACGGGATTGAGCACTGAGGAGCAGGAGAAGGAGATGTTGTGTTGTGTCTCCAGAGGCCAGGGACATATTGTTGTGGAACTTGGGGATTGAGAGTGCTACCACGTTGCGACTGTCACCTTCGCCACACACGCTTCTTACTTTACAAGACACGTTCCATGATCATAGACTACAAAAGAGAAGAAATAGAACAAATTTGGTGTCTCAAGATAATCCCTGTCCAGTGAGAAGAGATGGTGATGTCCCTGACCCCCGTGAGGCCGCCTATCAGATCAAAGGTCTCGAGACCACTTGCGTGATACTAAGCGATCATCTTGTCCTTGGCAAAGCAATATCTAGCACCGGTGATAAGAACAGCACCGACCATCGCAGCAGTGGCACTAAAAATGATACCGTGAGAGTACCCTTGATCGTCGGTGATGAGGGCTCCCGTGATGGGCGTGCCGATGAGACCCGCGAAACCGACCACGAAGGTCGATTGTCCGATGTAAGTGCCAATCTATACGAAGTCAGATGACGCATAAACATTGTGCAGCTCCGATGACTTACTTTGCTAGGATAGTCTGCCGTATGAGCAAAAAGCGGCATCATGAGGGCGATGATAGCACCACTGACCGCACCAAACAAGACCGCAAATACGACCAATCCCGCCGAAGAGGAAATGGCGAGCCAGCAGAAGAGTAGCAGGGAAGAAAGATAACAGGCGGCAGTAACGACATTGAATTGTCCAACACGATTGGCAAGGAGCCCGCCCAAGATACGTCCAAGAAAGGAGCCGGCATTGATGAGTGCAAACAGATAGCCAGCGAGATTGGCCGACATGCCATGAGCCAAGCCATAGTTTGCAAGATAAAAGTAAGGCGTCCAGAGACCTAGAATTACCATGAACATCGCAGCCACCTGAAGTGAGTAGGTAGGATTCCTGAACGCATCCAGAAGGATGAAGTTGCCCTTCCTTCTCATACCAGAGGGACGAAGACTGACAGCAGCAATAGCGAGTAGGAATAGGCTCAAAAAACCGCAGACGCGCTGAGCCCATCCGAAGCCAATGCTGGGGATCAAATTGTTCAGGATGACGGGATAGACGATGCCGCCAAGGGGAGAGCCGGTCGAAGCAAGTGCCATGGCCATTGCGCGCTTTTTGAAGAAGTAATGACCAATGACGGAGAGAGCTGGAGCAAATACAAGACCACAAGACATGCCTAATAGAATCCCTTGGCACAAGATGAACTGGTAGTATTCAGTGCAGAGACTGGTGAGCATCATGGCAATCACGAGCAAGAACGAGAAGGGCCAAACCAGAACCTGTGTGTATCCAGTCAGCAAGGTTCAGGACGGTAGCAGACGAAACAAGCAGACCATAGGACCGTAGCGATCATTGATGGGTCCAGCGAGCAGAGTGGCCGAGAACTGGGTAAATGTCTGGATAGAGCCAATCCAAGCGATGTCTGCGGAAGAGCGATCCTTGAGAAAGTGGTGCAGGTAGTATGTCTCGTACACACTATGACCAATCAGACCGACAAACATTTCTGTCAGGTAACGGCCCAAACTCACCCGAACGAATTGACAATGCCGAAGGAAGCGAATGAAGTGCACCAGCATCCGAGCACGACCAGCCAGGCTTTCGTTCCGCCTTCAGGGAACAGCGGCATCACAGGTTCGGGCTCGCCTGTGGACATACGCTCTTTATCGGCTCTGGACTCATCGCGAGACGTGGATAGATCAGTCGTGAGGTCTGAGGATGCAGACATGTTGACGGTGATGCAAGCTCGGTACTTGGTACCTTGAGTGTTGGAAAGCAGACTGGGAATATTGGAAAGATGGAATTCACTTTGCTGAGGGAAGTTTATATATCAAAGCACACAGGCGTGCTAAAGGCATCTCCGAATCGTCCGAAGGAGATGTATCAAGGGCGATAAGTCCGACTTACGTTTTCATGATGCTAGAAAACCAACACGATACAATGAATTAGTGGTGGCCAATAGCAAGAGAACGACTCCTGATCTGTGCCCAGCACAGTGTCGGAGATCATGTTTGTCGCCGATGAAATGTTGTCCATGCTAATTGGCAGGCATAGCGACAGTCTATTAGCGCCGGAGATGGTCGGAGATATTTCTTGGAACTCTAAATCCGAGATTCTGTCCTTCCTACGAATTCGCATGCCTTGAGCAACACACGAACCAGGACACAGATTCGTGCCACGACACGATGTCCGGAAATGCAACCTCCTCCGAAGCGACTCCAAATTCGGTCGACGGGCGTGTTGTGAAACGAGTACGCAGGCAGCGCGTCCAGCTCAGTTGCGGTGAATGCCGCGCGAAGAAGGTGAGCTCGGCGTTTGTCCATTTTCTCCGGCTGCTGATGTGTGTCTTGTCCAGCTATCATGCAACCGCGATTGGCCTTGCCAGAGATGTGTCAAGACCGGGAGGGCACATTTGTGCATTTATGACTCGCAAAATGGTCAACCGCCGATGGCGAACCAGCAGCCTGGGCGTCAGCGACAAGCTTCGCCTTCAAACCGCGATGAAGTTCGCCGTCTGCGTGCCGAAGTTGAACAGCTTCGGAGCTTGCTTAGTAAGCAGACTGGCGGATTCGCCGCTCCGCCAACACCTTCGGCGACGCTGCCTGCGAGTGAAAGCTCAATCGAACAATCCAAAGATGAGGTTCCTCCTTGGGGAGTTCACCAATCATCGAATCACCCAAAGGATAGGACCCCACGCATATACTATGCTCAGCATAGCCTGTTCAAATTCTTTGTCGAGGTATATTCCTGCTTGTGGTATCCTTTGGCATACGTTCCCTGCTTGACAATATTCAGATCCCAGAGCTTTACCCGTTCATCTCAGGAAGCGTTGAAGTCTGGCTGAAGCCTGCAGGTGTACATTTGAAAAAGTACAATCCAACCCCACCACCGGGGAATCTGTCATCGCTGGATGTTCTTCTTCCCTCGAAAGATGATACGGATATCCTTGTCAAGTTCTACCTTGACCATTGCGAGCAGCTTCATCGCGTGATACATGTACCAACTTTCGCACGCGAATATGCCAAATTCTGGGTCACCAATGAGCGGCGCTCACCTGCAACCACCGCTCTCGTTCTCTCCATTATCACCATTTCTGCTTCTACGTCGTCACTTGGAGCCAATCGTCGCAAAGACTCAGCTAAGTGGCTAATGGCTTGCGAGGATTGGTCGAAACGTCAGAGCCCCAAACGCCATAGACTCATACACTATCAAATCGCTTGTCTGGTTTACCTGGCCAAACGAATAAATATGATTCACAAGAAGAGATTCTGGAGCGAGTCAGCTTTGCTTGTCCAAAGAGCGATGATTGATGGTCTGCACGACGATACGTTGTTATCTCGTGATGACAGTACCTTCGCAACAGAGATGAGACGACGGATTTGGTTCACGATTCGGGAGCTCGACCTTCAGAATTCGTACGAGCATGGCCTGCCTACGCTCCTACACAATATCGATTCTCCTGTTCTCCCACCGTCCAACATGGACGACGAGGCATTTGACGAGGCCTTGGCTGAATTGCCTGGAGCAGAGCCTTTCGAACACTACATCGGCACATCTTATCAAGCTCTCAGCGCTCAAAGCTGGGCCATTCGTGTCGACATCTCCCGCCGTTTGTACAGCCCGGCCCTGTCTCAGTCACTCACCTATGACGAAGTGTTACACTACACACACGAACTCACACAGCACATTGCGAAGCTGCCAAGTTGGGGCTCTTGTTCTCAAAAAGGCCTACACAAGGTCACCAATGCCTTCCTCCAATTCCAGCTGATGGAATGTATTCTGGCCATTCATCGACCCTACTTGAATTGTGACAACTCAAAACACCCGCTCTCGGAAGATGTCTGCCACCGTGTGTCGCGTGACATTCTTTTGCTAAATCTCGAGCTCAAAGACTTGGGTCTCCAAAGTCTTGTCCAGGTCCGCGAGGATCTTCTGCTGGCATCCTTGAGCCTTGTTCGTGTCACCATGCTTCAGCCATTGCGTAAGTCAAAATGCTATAACATCTTCAAGTTCATGGCTCACAGAGGTTCCCGCAGGTTCCAACAGTGTCATCGTGAGCTGCTCTGATGCTACCATCGATCTGCTGGAGCGATGCGTACCGATTGCGGAAAGTAGGTACTTGCAATCTTGCAACAGTGAACCTTGGTGCTTCATTACCATGTGTGCCGCGTACCTGATTCTCAAAGTCCATCTGGGTAAAATTGACTCGCGAACGGCGGAGTACATCTGCGCTCAAAAGTTCTTGGACCTACACCACAAGCACAGTGGAGGTCAACGAACACCTTCATCGAACCGACATCAAGAGCAGCCATCGCTGCAGAATAGTCTTGCGCCCGTTGCGGAGCAATCAACACAAAACGAGAATCATTCAGCAACGCAGAAGTCTCTTGTCCCAGATGTCGGCACCTTTGCGGAGTGGTTGAACACAGATCTCTTCGATGTAAGTTAAGCCAGCACAAAGCTGATCTCTCCATTTAGACCATTTCCTAACGAGTCGCAACACAGTTGGGAGGAGGCTCATCCGACTTTCTCTCTGGACTTGATGATGTTTATCTTTAGATCGCTTCCGAATGTGTTGCACGACTTACCTGCAAGGTACACAGTCATGTCATGTCAAACAGATCACAGTAGATGCATTGTCGTGAAAGGCTGTCCTACTTTGTTTTTTCGCCACTAGCATTGTATTGACGATATCTCAAGTCTGTTGAGGGGTAGATTGCTTTTTCAAGTGACCACCTCGGAGAAGCAAAGATAACAATACCGATAGTGTCAATTGAATCATAACCCGATAATCGTTTCGAATTTACAGAGGCTGTTGCGATGTCCAGTTTATGATCCACCAAAACAAAGCAGGGTTGCCCCCCATTGAATCTGATAAGATGCGGAGATCTTTGCCAAGCTACCGGGTCAGCAAGCACCCCGCTTCGTGACTTTCCCTCATCTTTGCTCGATGAAATTCGGGATGCTTTGCCAGCAGTCGCGATCAATTTTCATGGTTGGGTCGTATGATGCGCCACCAAAACTCCAAGCGAGCTGTTGGATCACCTGCCGCGTTGTTGACTCTTGAGAAGCGGCTGCGCAGCCTCGTGCTGACGATGACGACTTTCATGCGATGCCTCAAGGCAGTGCCGTAGCTGCATGCGACATATTCCTTCCAGCCAGCCCCTGCGCCATGCCACGATACATCCTCGACTTCTACTTCCACAGAGAACTCTTATCCTTCCAAACCACCACGATTGTGAGGATCAGATCTGCTCTTTCTCAATATGGAAGCAGGGGGCCTTGGAATCGGTGCCGTTGCTCTTGCAGGACTCTTCAACAATGTCGTCGACAGCTATGGATACGTTCGCCTAGGAAAGCAATACGCAAGAGATTTTGAGACCAGTCAAGCGAAGCTTGATATTTCCAGACTGCAATTGAGCCGGTGGGGAGAAGCACTTGGACTGGCTTCGATCACGGAAACGACGCAGCTGCCGACAGAACTTGGCTCATCAGACGAGATGAAGAAAGCCAAGAACGCCCTGGGGAATATCTTCAACCTACTCGACGATGCACAACATCTGTCAAAACGCTACGAGCAGCGCGAGAGTGGGGATGCCGTTGCAACACTGAACCCAGACGATTCGGAGCTACACCGAAGAGTTCAACGTATAGTCACTCAGCGCCAACGGAACACAGGTTTCTTGGAAAAGGCGGCTTGGGCACTGTATAGGAAGAACGACCTTGAGAACCTGGTCGAAGACATTACCGATCTGACGGCCCAGCTGGTCAATCTGTTTCCGGCAACCAAGCAGCGACAACAAGAGCTCTCCACAGCTGAGCTAAATGCCCTTGGCGATGAACGTCTCCTATTCATCAAGAACATCGCAGATGATCAGGATCCACTGTTGGCGACTGCGGCTCAGGAAGCTATGCAAGCTCATGGATCGACCTTTTTTGAACCTACTACACGCGATGGGGCTGCCGCTCATCATGGCGACCACATTCATCAAGACTACCGGGGTCCCACTGGCGGCTTATCTCATACCTACCATAAGGCTCTCGCTGAAGGCAAAGGTACCAAACAACATTGTGGTAACGTGTATGGGGGACCGGATCGATGTTAAAGACATAGACCTGGTCATGAAGGGGTTTCGCACCATCATGTCGTCTGCGCGTCGGCTTTTTGTATTTTTCCTATGACCGATGAAGCTATGATTACTTCATGCCAACCATCGTTCTAGAAGCTGCGTACATAGAGCGAAGCTTCGCAACTTCAAAGCTTCGTCCGAACAGAGCGAGCTTTTGTACAGGGCCCTGCGTTGAAAAACGCGCGCAAGGGGGTACTGAGACAGAGTAGGAGTTGAGACAGCCTTACAAGATAGATTGATTCAATCACGTGCTGCCATGCACCTGTCTCAACTCCTCCTATGTCTCGATACCCCCTTGCAAGCGTTAGCGTGCAAATCTACTCAATTGCAAAGACAAATATTGCAGCAACGTGGCGGTGTTGGGCAGCTCGAGATAAGCAGCCTGAATGTCTCACCGTATCACGACTGCGTTCGCTCTTGTGCAAGCCGCTGTTTTGAACCGATGCTGCCGCGGACCGTCTATGATTGGCGGAGATTTCCTGTGGCTGCAAGGCTTGCATGAGGCTGTAGATCACGAGTCCTCCTTGACTTCCCAACTCCTCCAAGCTTGTCTTACCATCATCTTCTACCTCCCGGGTCTGCGAGACAACTTTTTCCATCTTTTGACCCATACCGATGGCTCATTTCAGGGACACCGGCCACAATTATCAAAGACCCAGCGCGACAAACGGCGCCAGCCAGATCAACGGCGATGTGTACTTTACTCCTGGGTAAGAGAATACGAGCTCGTCGTTCGGACAAATTAAGTTAATGTCTGGTGTAGACAAGACCCACTGAACCAGTTGCCTGTTGTACATGAGGCTTCCCACGACTCAGCCGAGAAGCAGGATGATCCACTGTGCTTGGAAAATACTCGCACTCAGGTGCAGCAGTGCATATACTCGTGGCAAGAGTCCGGTGATGATGACAGGTGTATCTTTTGGCTGAGTGGAATGGCTGGAACCGGAAAATCAACCATTGCACGCACAGTTGCACATGAGTTCCAGAGAAGAAAGTGCTTGGTGGCAAGTTTCTTCTTTTCTAGGGGCAGTGGTGATTCCGAAAGCGCCTCGTTCCTCTTCACTAGTCTAGCCAAACAGTTGGCGACCAGAGGGCATACGGCAATACAAGCTACGAGCTCGGCGCACATAGCGTTACAGGATGCTTTGCGGGGAGCGCTGCATCAAGACCCAGATGTCATACGCAAGTCTCGACAAGAGCAATGGGACAAGCTTATCATCCGTCCGCTAACATCTTTCTTCGCAAAACTGCAAGACGTTTCACCAACTACCTCTGCCGTTCTTCTCATTGACGCCTTGGACGAGTGCTCAAATGAGAATGATATCAAGGGCATCATTCGAACAATGGCACGCCAGCAATTGCCTCACGCAAAGCTTCGAATAATCATCACCAGTAGACCTGAAACCCTCGTGCGCTTGGAGTTCAGCGACAAGCGCAACATCCTTCATTCGAGTCTGTCCCTCGATGATGTGCCTCAGCACGTCATTGACGCCGACCTTGCACGATTTCTCCATAGCAGGTTCGACGCTATCAGAGATCATCAAGAAGGGCTTACCGAGGACTGGCCTGGCCTGCACACATTGAACATACTATTGCGTCGGTGTGGAGGCCTGTTCATCTATGCAGAAACGCTTTGCCTATACCTAGAAGAGGATTGTCAACATTCACAGAGCCGACTCCGAACCGTGTTGAATAAGACCACATTGCAAGGAGAAGGTCATACGACAGCGCTTGACGACATGTACCTTACGGTCTTAACCAATGCTTTCAAGAACCTATCAAAACTCTCTGAAAGCGAAAAGGACCGTTCGAAAGACTTGTATGATCACGTAGTCGGCAGTATAGTTGTTCTGCAGGACGATCTATCTGCCAGCACACTGTCTTGCTTGATCCGGGTTTCTCGTTTCGACATCATGGCCATATTGCACCGACTGCGCTCAGTCATCAAGCAATTAGGGATCGAATCACCGATCACATTACTTCATGAAACATTCCGCGAGTTCGTTTCGGACCAGCGAAGATGCAAGGATTTTCATCTAGCTGTCGACACCAAGACAGCACATCGACGGACTTTCAACAACTGCCTCCATGTCTTGTCTGCTCATCTTAAGCAAGATCTCTGCGACCTGAAGGACCCCGGAATAGCAGTAGATGATCCTCGTGTTGATTTAGTGAAACTATTAGACGGTTTACCATTGCATGTTCAATATGCAGTTTGCCACTGGACTAGTCATCTGGAGCGCGGCGGAATCGATGCAGCCGATCTTTGTGCAATTGACACATTTTTGCATAAACATCTGTTGCATTGGGTGGAAGCCATGTCCTGGCTTAAAAAATACGCTGAGGCTGTCGAATCAATCTCCAAACTTTACGAACTTCTGGTGACCTCATGACAAGGCTCGACTATCGGAAAATGGCTAATGGGGAACAGGAACTTGGGACCGACTTCAAACTGTTCTGCTGGGATGCCAGAAAGTTCATGATCAGTAACGGATCCGTAATCGCAAGAAACCCTTTACAGATATACTGTTCGGCTCTGATATTCAGTCCCAAGAACAGCCTAGTCTGTCGGGCATCCTCCGAGGAGAGGCCATCTTGGCTGTTGAGATATCATTCACCTTGCGAGCGACGGGATCAGTGCGTTCTCGAAGCAGCGTCATTTGCCGAGAACCATTCATCGATGCCGATTGCATTCTCTCCAGACTCGAATAGAATTGCATTCTTTTCGGGAAGTTGTGTCGAGATCTGGAGTGTAAAGTGTGGAATTCCGATTGACTCGTTTGAATTGCTCTCGATAGGCGAAAATCTGCTATTCTCACCAAACGGGAAGCACATCGCCCTCATAGTTGATGCGGCTAGTATCTGGCTTTATGATACGGTGGCTGAATCGTTGGATTACGTGCTCGAAACCCCTGGATATGAGATTGATAGGTTCCTGTTCTCTCCGAATGGTCTGTTCATCGTCTCTATCTCTGACGATCAAGTAAATGTATGGACTGCAGCGGAAGCAGAACTTTACTGGACCTTAACGGCAAGAGACCTTCACTGGAGTCTAGCAGAGCGCGCGGAAAATCCGGGACCCGGCCCCCTTAAAGCAATTCATTTTGACGTGAACTGGCTAGAGGTCTCGAGTGACAGCTCGTTGATTGCTACCGTATCTTCAGATCACGTCTTCAAGCTGTGGAATATTGAGAAGAAGTCCTTGCATTTTCGTATACCGCTTGAGGGCGGTGATTGTTCAAGAACTCTCGGCTTCTCTGCGAACCAGAATCTGATTATTGTGCAAAGGATGAAAGTGACATCTTGGGACTACAAATCGAATAAGATGCACACGACAACACTCAGCATCCGAGATCCTGGCCATAGTCAAATCTTGGCTTCGGACTTATCACACTGGCTCAGTCCTGATGGATCAATTTTGGCAACCTCGACAGATGGGCATGACTTGTTCCTATTCAACACTACGACTGGAGAGTGTTTCAACACAAAGACGACTCACGAAAGTTCGTTCGACAGCCTGTGTTTCTCATCGGATTCGATCCGGATCGCTTTGTATTCAGATATATATGGTCAGGAAGTGATCTTGCATGACATCATGTCTGTTGATCGTATCGACACCATTCCCGTCGACCATCTCGATTCAGGAGCAGTACTGTTTTCTCCTGACGGTAGCATGCTAGCCTATGCAGGAAATTACACCATGATATGGGATGTCTCGACGATGTCACGGAAATCAGTACGCGAGAAGGGAAGCCGTATTTCGCACATACTCCTTTCTGTCGATGGCACTAAGGCTCTCTATGCCAGACACAAACTTGATAAGCCGACGGAGCTCTGTGTGTTGGATGTTCTTCAAGATCTTTCCACGATCATCGACTCAAATCTCCGCGTGGAGAATTTCAGCATCTCTCCGGACAACAACTATGTGCTTGCACAAGGAGCAGACAACTCGCATGCGGACCGAACGTACCTCTATAATATTTGTGAGAAGACTCCGTTGGACATCAATTCCGTAGATGCCACCGCTTTCTCAAACTCAAGTCGATTGCTTGCGATTGCTGGTCTCGACTTCAAGATCCGGATCTGGGATTTACAATTCCAAGAATACAGGTCAACGCTGGTAGGCCATTCTTGTAGTATTAGGGTCCTCAAATTTTCTCCCAGTGATGCAAAACTCGCTTCAATAGACGTTGCTGGTAACACTATGGTATGGGACTATCGAGCAAGCAAACTGCAAGCTGTTTTACCGCACCAGCCAGGTAGTGGACTGCCAATGCATCGAGCGGACATAGCATTCTCGAGTGATGAATCAATGCTTGCGTGTATACTGTTTCATAACTACGGGGAAGCAGGCTACGGATACCTATGGGGTCTCGAGACCAACATTCCGCTCGAAGAATTCACCGCGCAGCATGACTGGTGGAAAAAGAGGGTCCTGTCTTTCTCAGATGATGGTAGATATCTAAGAAGGTATCCAACGACTATCGACCTTTTCCCGTTCAAGTCGCCTTGCTTAGATACTGAAGAACCTGTGATCATCATCGACACATGGGTCAGATGGCAAGATAGGAATGTCCTGCGACTTCCCGATGATTGGTGTTATACGAGTTACGATTCATTGGGCAACAAGCTCGCAATGGGAAACGACAAGGGAGAAGTGGCAGTCATAGAATTTGACCCTCAGGAGCTCCGGAAAGAGTTGGGTATCTAGTTCATCTCGCTAATTGCACAATGCGCTTTCTACAACCAAATTGGTCATCGATCTCAGTAGCCAAATCAACAACTTGTGGATGGAGATGATCATATGCGGAATTCCCCCTTCTCAATGTGCTCCAGATATCTCCAGTGTCCAAGAGCGACAGCTATTGCTGGCGATGTTTGTCGGCACTTCCATCGTGGCACTCCAGCCTGACGCAATGTCATGATCAACTCTTGCCCGATACTGCAACTATGACTTCAATATATGTTATCTCTCCAAGAAACGAGTTTATGTGCAGATCCACGGGACATCCCGAGAAAGTACTGCTCTTAATGAGCAAGTAGTAAGATCTCAGTCAGTTCTTCATTTTGACTTCGGGCAACCCCCATCGCCCGGATCAACTCGTCCCGCTTGCGAGAATTCGATCATCATACCTCCGATAATTGCTGAATGATCATCTCCGAAAAGTGAGCGCCTGCTCCAATCAAAAACTTCTCATTATCCTCAATCTGCCTATACTTCACTCTTCTGTAGGCACAACGTTATGGCTAGAGGCATGTTCTGATCTTTACATATAGCCGCTGACACCTACGCTTTTATCCACGTCAATATCTTACGGAATACCCTCAATATCCTCTGGCCCATGCATCCCCACCACCTGCGCCGCCCCCTCAATCGGCTTCGACCACCCCACCCTCCTCTCAATAAACTGCTCCACCTGCGGTCTCAACCTCCCCTCCGCCAACCCCAAATCATCCACCGTCCCCGTCCTCAGTATCGTCAATCCAGGAAACCTTTCTCCACGTCTATACATCAGTGTCCCACAAGTCTTGCAAAAATAGTTTTCCATGGAGGTTGAGGCGCGGATGGTTTTAGTTTCGCTGAAGGTGGTGAGGTGTTCGGATCCGCGGGTGTGTTTGAGGTGGGTGGAGAGGACGGTGATGTTGGATTGGTAAAAGGCGGAGCCGATTTTGCGGCAGTCTGTGCAGTGGCAGATGTGGCGGTTTATGAGACCGGGTTTTTGGAGCGGCTGGAATCGTGTGTCAGTCCATAAAAGATGAAGCTTCGGTTGCACAAAATGTGAGGGCTTCAATCCCATGAATATCGGTGATGAATATTGACATAGGGATATTTACCAAAATCAGTTGCACAGCTCCACAGAAGCAGGTAGCGGTGGCTTCTTCCTCAGTAGACCACCCATCTTCAGAAAGATGGATCACAGAAAAACCTCGGTCGTCAAAGGAAGTCATGGTTTCAGTGTCGGTGAAATTTTACTCAGGCAGGCCAAAATGTGATTTGCGGACCAGCCTCGAGATCTCGGACTCCTTCTGCGCAGACGTGAATATGAGAAACCGGAGATTATAGACAGATTTGAATTCGTCTCATGTAGTTGCTCTCCATGATATTTTGGAAGAGACCGCTTGTGCTTATCAATCATGAAAACCTGCTGTCTCGAAGCGGGGTATGCAGCTATTTTTGCTGGCTATGTAAGCGACCGATAGAATCGATGTAAGCAGATAAGCCAAGCATCTTGCAAAATCAATCGAAAAGAATTGCAAGCATTGTGATCCTCGCACAGAACATGCGGAGTTTGCTAGGAGATAAAAGTCGTTCATTCGTTCTTTTGCCTAAGAGAGTGAAATTGTGTACTTTCAATTCTTGACAACTCCGAGCGAGAATGACCTGGTCAAAAAAGCTCCACCAGCAGTGGGATTATATTTGTAATCACAGCAAGGTTGTCCTCAAAGCATTGCGACAGGCATGAATACAGTATTCAATGTTGCGACATGACCGCATTCAAATAATCGCATCCCGCGCAAATACAAAGGACCCATTCTTCTTGGCCTCATCTTTGCTCAGGGGGTTCGAGTTCAACCCATTGTATGAGATGAGCGAGATGTTCAGCGGAGAAGATGAGCTCTCGCTGTGAAGTTAGAGTACGATCTTCTTTCGACTTGGAGATCAGCGGTCCCGGTACAAGAGTCTACCGAGCATCTGACCCCAAAACCTAGGTATGGTGTATCCTGATCTTTCCACACAGAAGAGATGACTCCAGGATGTGATAGAAGACTGTCGTAGATTGCGTCGGCAATGTAGGGAGATCGATAAGTTTGCCAAAGCACAATTTCTAGAGAGCCATTCCTCGGAAATGCTTCAGCATTCATATATTCTCTTCCTCCCTCAGTAGTCATATGGCTGGCTACGAGATATGCGTAGGATACACCGAACGAAGTTCCATTGTCGAAGAAGGACGGTGTCAAGCCCGCGCCTTGATTGAAAAAATCCTTCCCGTAGTCATCCGATCGCAGACCAGCTGCCGTCCAGTTATCGATCTCATAGACCTTGAGCAATTCGAACCTCTGATCAACCGGACAGATGATCGAGCAGCTCAAACTCGTAAGTAAGCCCCAAGCACTCCCATGGACACGCCTATCGACTTGCGGACCAGAGAAGAACGTTATCTTACGTGCTGGGCTAGAAGCATTGATTGAATCGTGTCTGCAAACATCCTGGATGGTGTGCCAGTAGTATTCGTCGCTCCCATTTCCAACACCAACAGGGCTGTATAGAACTGTCTCGCTGTCGGGAGTGGTCGGGTTGCCTGAACGCCAACGATTGTTGGCTTGCTCAGAAACCACGTTCGAGATGCCGGTATCGAAGGTAGTTTCGTTCCCACCGAGTATGGAGATACTCCGCTTGAAAGCTGGTTCCATCTCCATCGTCAGACTCGAGAGCGGAATAGCAGCGTAGAAGAGAAAGCTACTAAGTGCAAGGAACCACCAAAGACCCGCTGGTCCCCGAGCACACCCGTACAAAGCGGTACAATAGCGTCTCTCCAACCGCTGACGCTACCCCAGGCTCGGTCGGTGTGCCACATCAGATGAAGAGCAGTGGGAGGGGCGAATCTGGGGTCCATCAGAGCCCATGCTTCAAATCCTGCCAGTGCGGACTTTGCCCAGTCCAAGGCAAAGATGCTGAAGATGAGCCAAGCATAATATACGAACCCTGCGCTGATCAAGGGAGGATCGATGACACCATTGACAGGAGGGACGCGCAGGTAGTATCGTACGATCAATGAATATGTGAGAGTGAGTAGCGGTGGTCCGAATGTGTTGGTAAACCAGCGACGCAGATATCGATTCATGATGTATCTCGCTGGTTTTGGAAGTATGAGGGGTACTTGTGAGCTAGCTCTAGATACCCCGGGCGGGTTTGATATATTTTTTGAAGTTGTCACGTCGTCGTCTGCTGCAACTATTAGCATATCGGGCAATCGTCTCTTACTTGATCGGTCATTTGGGAACACACGGTGATCGAAGGCTGAAGAGGTCATGTCCGATCTCATAGTGCCATGTGGTAGCTCGTTTCGTCTTGTTTGTACTAAGCCATCCAAAGATTGAGTCAAAGATTCCATCTCGACATCTCGGTCTGCTGAAGGAAGAGTGGTGTAAAGTGGAGGCATTGTTGAGGGATGACCAGAATCCGGTGAGGATCAGAAGCGATGATTCAGGGAATCTCAAAGATAGAGAGATCCTGTCACCTTGTCATGAGCGCTCTGCAAATCCTTTCAAGCCAGTGAGCTCACCACAAGCTCATGTTCATATTCCATTGGGGGGCGGGCTGAAGGGTGGTGGTTGTATACATGTCGCTTGATTGAATGTATTTCTGCGATTGTCGCATGTCGAATACGCTCTTCGAAGCAACATCACACCCCATGAATGTTTTGGCGACGTTACGATGCCATAGTCACGCTACCCATGAGGCGAAATCTGGTCGAGGCAACGAGATTTTCGAAGTCATGGAATTATCGGCGACGATCAAGGGTAGGAAGAACGCTATGCGATGGAGGAGACCTGGTCAAGCTCTTGTCACATCGTGGCTTAAAGTTCTTCCTTTGCAAGCTGAGAATCTGCACGACCTTGTGACTTGGTCAGCATCGTCATCGAAAGCACATGAACAAGAGAGGAGCTGCCATCGGGGGCGAAGCTCAGGCGAACAAGACGGTGGTTTGATGGGTAAAATCAGGGGAGTTCATATGAAGCATATTGTAGGCTTTTGTGATTGCATCAAGACGGGAGCAGGTCGACATTCGTGATGATGTCGTTGTTGTAAAGAATGTCAGCTGAAGTCAACTGTTTTCGCTCCTTCCAACGCGACGCGATTTGCCCGCAGCTTGGCAAAGATCTCCGCATCTTATCAGATTCAGCCGGGATGACCCTGCTCACACCATACTATCTGTTTGCAACACTCCATATTCCGGATATGTGGGTCACTATCGGGATACGATCATTCTGTCGCTGTAATTATCCACCTCGAGACCATTGATTTGCCTCTTTTTTGGTTTCCACTGATATTCTCTTGACTTTGCCATGTTTTCCAAATCCGCCCGTCACTCTGCAGCCTTGGGACTCGAAGCTCATTCCCTGGTCTTTATTACCCGACTATCACTGAACTGACCGCGTCAAATGTGAAGTCTGACAAGTTCGTGAAACCAAACCGCGCAAATCATATATCGTGCAATCAATGTACGTCAGAAAAGTGCTCGGCAATGCCAAAGCATACACTTACGCAGGAGACCCAAGGAAGACATAGAAAGTTCTTACGGTTTCAAAGCTTGAGATCCGGAACAAGTGGAAAATAAAAATAGCCAAACATTCACAGATACCGCCAGAAGGCGAAAGACATTAATACGAGTTATTTAAACCACTACAGCCCAGAACAGATCAACAACACAAAAGAGATACGAAAAGTCAGCCCTCTTGGGCTCTGTCACACATCCCCCAGCATTCAATTACTGAGTGGAAGATCCTGCCTGAGCTCCCAACCAACCACACTGCCCATTACCAACCTGGTATCCAAGACCATTAGTGTTGTAGTAGTGGAACCTATCACCCCAGCTCTGATCAACATCACAGCGTCCATCTGTAGTGATGTAGTAACAAGCACCACCATTGGGGGCTTGGGCGAAGCCGGCGCAGTTTTCATCGGAGGCGCATTGTGCTGTCGAAAACAATTAGTACGGAGGAATGAATGGCTTGATGAAGGTGGGACCAGCTTACCGCAGCAGCCGTAGCCGGTGGTGTCTTGGAGATACAGAGATTGAAGAGTGAATGCTTTGTTGAAGCTAATGGTGCCAATCTTCTGGCCTACTACGCTGCTGACAATGTTGCCGGGTGCACATTGAGCGAGGAAAGTGGCTGCAGCTTTAGCGACGGTGAAAGTAGAAGTTTGAGTTCTGTGTTGTGTTAGTGATTAGTCGTGCCTTAAGATCATTTGTTCTTATGTTAGACTAACATCGGGTATTGTCTCGGAAGGACTAACTAGTCTCGCCGGGTCGCGACGAGTGATTTCGCAACGGCCGATTCTCAACCGGAGTCTTGACTGACCGTTGTGCTGCAAGAGTCAAGTAGAAGAATGCAGGATCGATAGGACCGCTATGGTTAGGGCAAGGTCCGGACTCCGAACCGAGACAGCTTTACGACCTGTTGTTCGTGCGCGACAGATAGCAGGCGAACAGGTCATACTTATGTTTGCTGATGTTTTATTGCAAGATCGGAGGTCAAGTCTTTGGCTGCAGTACATCTTGCTAGAGCGTCTCAATTGTTCTCATGATGGACGCCGGATCGATGTTGTCCGGTCGCAGTATGTCGAAGCGATGGTCAATCTGCCAAGGAATCCTTCGCAAGCTTGGCAGCTCACCGCTCGAGGTTTTCATCCCCACTATCTGGCCAACGGACCCTGAGGTCTTTTCTAGAATTCTTTCGGCAAAGTACAAGAACGAAACCCTACCGATTATAAGGATCAATTGACCCAGAGAGGGCACACTGATCTTGAATTCAACGTTGCGATCTTGACTCACTCGGACATGAGCGACCACGATATCCCGTGTTCTGTCAGAACGTGTACAAGCATGCCATGCGACTCCTTGTGGAAAGAGTGTATGATCCAGAGTTCCGGCAATGTTCACTGCGCGATGCTTGGAGACCATTAGGGACTCGATCTTCTGCAACACAAGTCGTCTTCATCGACAATCAGGATCTTGTCAGTCGCAACTACCTGGTTGTATGGCTAATGTGGCTGCACTGGCATCAAGGGCTCAATAGTCATGTTCTTGAAGCAGTCGAGATCTCTCAGAGCATGAAATACGGCTTAGTATGTGTGTAGGATTCGATTATTGTCCTGTTATCACTCGGGTTCGCCGAAGACTTGGCACAAGTCGAGACAACAGCACCAACGGTTATAGCGACTGTCCAGCATATTTCGACGCGCAGGATTTGATGGACAAGTTTCGACCAACGGGCGGTTTTTGATGTTTGTTCCAGGATCCCTGAACGCCACAATCAATGTTGCAAGAGTGCGTGAGCGCTCAGTCCAATTTGACCTCAAGATCCTCCCCGCTGTGGGTGTAAGCTCTGTGACGAACGTCGTGAGATCCGTAAGAGCAGAGCTGCCGGCGAGCTGCATCATAACACGTTTGATTCAGATGATGGCGGAGCCGGTTTGACCCCCACATATTTCGGACTTCTTGGCGCATATCTTGACACAGGGGAAGATACCTGTCTGCCCTACATTACTCGTACTTTCAACCGTGGTCCCGGACGTTTCTAGCCTCTTCAGCCTCAACGTCCACCTTGTTTACTATATGCCTAGACTGGTCAGGAGCCTGCTAAGCAGAATCCGGAGCTCAAGACCAGTTCACCAATTTGCTACTACATTTGGCTCAATTTGCGCCGGCCATCAAAGACTGTAACGGTCAGGAACATGTCAACGTCGAGCTGAACTTCGGGATCTCCGAATCTGACTGTTATGGCTACATTGGTATCACATTATCCTCAAGCGCTTCGCCGAGTATTGGGATCTCTGAAGGTATTGCCAGCCCTATAAGTAGATGCCGCAATTTTCAGATGTAAGTGGTGCTTTCTATCAAACCTTGTACCATAAGACTCAAGATGCAGTTCAGTCAATCCAGATTGCTCCGTGCAGTCTGTCTGTTATTTGCATTCGCACTGACCGTCAGTGCCTCTCCAGTACTGAACAAACGGGCAACTTTGCAATGCTCTGCAAGAAACATCGCCATAGTCCGTCGTACAGTCCTGGACGAGGCCTACTTCTGCAAATGGTGGCTCTCCGAGTGAGTACTCGTCTAACCTGGATTGATGCCCTGACAATACCTGACTCTTCGCACAGTATTCGCACGAGGTCTCCTTTCCTGGAATTCACACCAGAACAAGTAACCAAACTCTGCAAATGTGTCGCTGCGACTCCGTCGAAGCCTAAGCGTGAGGCTACCGTGCCTCTGCTCGAAAAGAGGCAAACAAAGGCTTCTTGTAGCGCCGAAGTCAGCATCCGATTCACCCAGCCGTGGCGTTTTTGCAATTTCTACTCCGCTTAGTATGTAATGTCCACAGTGACCAGAATGGAGATAGAGCTGACCTTCCATAAGCCCCAGGACAACTTCTCCCTTCCCGAAGTACTCTGCCAATCGTCTTCTGGACCTTTGTAAGTGTGCACTCGGTAAAGCTACGTCGTCCTCGAAAACATCATCTTCGACAAAACCCAGATCAACTTCTACTCTGAGCACATCGTCTCGCAAGACTTCGACAGTCAAGACATCGTCGTCCATCAAGAAGACGTCATCGACAGTGAAGTCGTCTAGCAGCTCCAGTCGCCCCGTGTCCAAGTCGTCTAGCAGCTCAGCCCGACCTGCATCCAAATCATCTAGCAGCTCGTCTCGACCCGCATCGAAGTCGTCTACAAGCTCAAGTCGAATTGTGTCAATGTCGTCCTCTTCGACCAAGAGCAAGAGCAGTGGCAGTACAGTGAAGCCTAGCTCAACAAGTTCGACATCGAGCAAAGTCGTTGCTTTGCCGAGCAAACTGAGTTCTAGCATATCCATCGCAACGAAGCCTTTCTCATCGTCGAGCAAAGCCAGCAGAAGCTCTGCTCAGTCCGCCTCTAAGAGTTCGTCATCCAAAGCGGTTGTCAGCAGCTCAAGCAAGTCAAGCCTCTCCCTACCAACAATTACGGCCACTTCCAGCAAGATCACGTCTAGCTCCAAAGCATCGAGCAGTCAACAGACCTCATCAAGCAGAGCTACGTCGTCTTTGCAGCCTTCAGTGACCTCATCGTTGCCCTTCTGTTCGGTCCAGTCTTCGGCATTCGGAGGTAATATCGTTCGGCTAGCCCAGGCATCGCAGTATTGCTCATCATTGCTGAGATCCACCGTCTCGACTGTCGCTACCAGTACGAAGGTCGTCACTATCACACTACCAACGGTCCAAGGCACCGCAACTCGGTACATCAACTCGACCGTCGAGAGCACGGTAGTAGTGGCCAAAGTTGAGACCGAGAATGTCATTATTTCGGTCACGGCTCAGTCTACCGCTACCCAGACCAGTGATATCCTGGATTACGTCGAGACCACCAATATTGGCGCTACTTCCGTGGCTACAGTCACAGAAGTCACAACGTCTACAGTGACGCTAGACACAGATTCATCCACACCCGTAGCTATGGTCAACCGCGACGTCGATGTTTCCGGAGTGCTTGTACCCGAGGTTTGGTCCGGACTTCCATCCACCCAGCTTCGCCAAGCTTGTCACTGCATCTTGGATGAAAATACCGTAGACCTCACCACTGTCTACAGCTCAAAGACAACTCAAACTCAAACCACAACTGAGATGAGCAGCTTTGAGGCAGAGACCACTGCAACCAACCTGGTCACTTCACTATCGACCTCGACACATACATCCACCCTTCGCCTGAACCTTACCTCGACCGTCTCGACACGCGTCTCTGATTATACTCTCACGAGTATCCGGAATGCTACCTACACCATTTCCTCAGACTCATTCGCTACATCGACGCGGCACATCATCGAGCTCACTACATACAGTCCAATTCGTGTTCCTACGCCTACTGCATCTGACATTCCTGCCGTGGCTCTTTCGCAGCCTACCGCAATCGCTGGTGATGTCAACGGTGCACCGAACTACGTAGACGACCAGGTTTTTAGCGTGTCACTGCCTGTGGCACTCACTCTATATGGCCAGTCTAGTACCAACGTCATGGTTAGCTCTAACGCAGTGCTCGGATTGGGAAGTATCGATGCCAGTCTCGGATACGAGCAGATGCCCATTACCCGATGGCTTGGTCCTACTGTCCTGGGTCTTTGGGAAGATCTTCTCATCTACGCGGGTACACAGCAAGGCATCTATTACCAAGTCAGTGGATCTGCACCGAGTCGACAAACCACATTCGAGTTCTACATCGGGTCATACAGAAGTCAGACGGAATACTATCACTTCCTGATCAAGTTCGCCGAAGACAAGCCCAACATTGTAACGTACCAATATCTCGAGGTCAGCGATCGGGGTACCACTGCTGTTGTTGGAGTACAAGACAATGATTGTAAGTATAATTTCAAGATGCATGATCTACACCCTCGACTAACACGAGTCTAGTGAACCAATACATGAAATTCTCCTACCAACAGCCTATCATCTGTCCTGGGATGCAGATCACCTTCGACACGACTCCCGGCCAGGGTTCCTATAGAGTCGACGTCCCCGGTCAGTGTTAGCTATAAGAAGCTTCCTACGCCTATCGTCGCGGTTTTACATCTGCGCAAATAATACTAGCATAATATATTCCTATGTCATACTAAGTAGTAATAGTATTATAAGTTACTTAACTTATAAGGAGGAATACGACACTCATTAAGTTTTGGATTATAGACTCCTACTACTATTCCAGCCAAGGACAACATTGCTTCATACAGGGTCAAGGTTGGAGTCGAAATCGAATGCACCTCAGACGACTTTGATGTCAGACTCGATGACTTCAAGCTCGTACCAGAGTGAGTAATTCCAATCAGCACGTGAGAGTCTTCACGGGCGACCTAAGGCTGACCATCAATGTAGCGCCTCCGCTTCCATGAAGCGTGACTTGCAAGACAAGAGACAGTTGATGGTACATCCTGATCTCGCAACATTCCACCACAACAACACGTTGCAGGCGAGACAGATACCTGCAATCCCAGAGGGAAGCGCAATTCCCAACATCCCCGCAATCAACTCCATGCCTGCGGTCGCAATGAGTCAAGCAGCCCCAGTGATTGCCGGAGGTAATGCCCTCCCAATCATTGCAGCTGCAAATGGCATACCCACCATCGCGAAATCTCAAGCGGCTCCTGCTATCTCTAGTGGTATTCCCGTCGTTGCCGCCTCTAATGCTGCCCCTACTGTTGGCAAGACTCAGGCAGCCCCCGTTGTTCCAGTAGGGAATGCTATTCCTACCATTGGCGCTGCAAATGCTGCCCCGAGCATGGGAAAATCGACGGCAGCGCCAAATTTGGATGCCGCAAATGCTGCACCAACTTTGCCGCCCAATCTCGAAGCTCCATCATTCGATTATGTTCCTGGTGGCAACCTTGCAGGTGGAACATATACTCTTGGTGCTGCAGTACCCACAGCGACTGCCGTGTTCATCGGTGGGAACAAATATGTGTTCCCAGCCTTCGAGGACATCATGAAATCAGCTACGGTCGGCGTCGCCGGCGCAGCACCAACTGGTGGTTCCGGAGAGCCATTCACTGGTTGGACCACTTTGAGCAATCTCGATACTCGTCAAGCGTCAAGCCTCGCTGCTGCAGAAGATGGCAACTTCTACATTGTCGGCAACACTGGAGGTGCATCCCCTGGGACACAGTTCTACAGTGAAGACTCCATCGCTTTCAAGGATGAGTCTGAGCGCATGTTCCATTACCATCCAAACACCATGTCTACCTATGGCGTCTCCAGACTTCGCGCCGCTCAAGTCTTGGATACACCATTGGGGGCTCAACTTGTCACGCTCGTACCTGTCTCCACACCTGATGGAGTTACTGCATATGTGGCAGCCGATACTGATGGCCATAACTACTTATTGGCATGGTGCACAGCTCCAAGATGGCAAGGCTCGAAGGTCTTCCTTGTGAGTGACTATGAGAAGGGCTTGCAGACTCTGTTGAGTGGTGATGTGCAATGGACCGTTACCGGTAACAACGTCACTGAGTGTGATCCATTGGTATTGACCAGTAAGGCTGGAGGACTGACGCCTACTTAATAATAATCCAAGGGGCAATATGCTCTGTGTAGCGAATTCATGATCTCCTTCAATTTGGAATCCTTCCTGAAGTCGTCGCTGTCCAAATGAGTCATAATGTTTTGAGCCTCATTTTTTCGTGACTCATCAGAATGCTCTAACATTCTGGAAACAATTCAGGATACAACATCACTACAGCTCAACTCTCACACCTTTGTCACGAGCCATTACACACTCTCGCCTTCAGTGACAATCAACATCGTCGCCCATCCAAAATCTCAACAAACCATGTCTTCCGAACCAATCCCCACACCTCAATGCTCGACCAAACAGTACTACGCAACAAACTCCCCCTGGGAAGAAGCAATCGGCTACTACCGCGCCGTCCGCCACAACAAAAACATCTACATCTCCGGCACCACAGCCGTAGACCCCTTCTCCACCCCCTCCAATCCCCGCGTCCTTCATCCCGGAGACGCGGCCGCCCAAACCCGCGTCACCATTGATGAAATCGTTAAGGCTATCAAAGCCCTGGGAGGCAGAGGTGCGGAGAGTATTGTAAGGACTAAGATGTATGTGCAGAGGCAGCAGGATTGTGGGCCGGTGGGGGAGGTTTTCAAGAATATGGTGGGGAAGGGGAAAGGGAGTGAGTTTGGGTGTGCGGCGACTATGGTGGTGGTTGGGGGGTTTTGTGATCCGGAGATGTTGGTGGAGATTGAATGCGATGCTATTGCTGATGCTGATGAGGTAGCCAAAAAGAAGTGAATGGCTTTGCCGAAATTCGTGTAGAATCCTCCTTGATTGCAGCAATCACCAAGCTGAGACTTCTGATTTAATTAATACAGTTGGCTAGATCGTGATCAAATGGCTCAGTCCAGATTTCATGACAGCCGACACCTGGTCATAAACTGCATTCACCACTTCCTTGAACGGTCACTCTCATTGTGTCCACGCACCCTACGACGAATAGCGTTTTTGCCTCGCTGAATACGAGACGACAGGTCTTATGAGCGCTCAAAGACCGAAAACATCCGATCCCAGAACCAACAAAACCGCCGCAGCCGTAAACCCACCAGCCAACCCAAGCAAAATCCCACTCGACCACATAAGCGCCCAAAAAACAGACGGCGCATTCGGCGAAAGACCAGAGTCGTCGTGGAGAGCAAACAGCATACTCAAGAAGGCGTGCATCAGGGTCAGAACGATCATCGAACCCACACGGAACACCTCTTGATGTTCCGGGCTGAACTTCCGACGTGTCGTGCTTTGGATGATTTTCAGTGAGGTTTTGGGAGCCAGGATACAGAGGCCCAAGGTGGTGAAGAAGACAATGCTGTCGAGGAAGGCGGTGGTGATGAGTTGAATCGCTCCTTCCGCGGAAGCTTGGACTATGGAATCGAACGACGCTGGGTGTGCCATCGCCATCATGGGATAGGATGGAGGATGGCGATTGACGCTTGGATGATACCGCCTGGGAGTCGTCGCTCTTATTCGAGGAACGTACGTTATCTTATAGGCACGACGGCTATCCGCGGAAATAAGGAACCGATTGCGACGTCAGTTCAGTGGAAGACGCGGCCGCTAAAGAACGTTTCTGTCGATCTTCAATCCTTCCTCGATCACAAGCTTGATCTTCGACTTCCAGTCTTTTCGCGAGGGCAGGCACTCAATTCTTCTATAATTGACGCATGATACAATACAAGAATCACAATGTATAGGCTTGCGGCCTTATCACTACCCAATCGCTCAGGGCGTTGATCGCGGAGTATTTGGTCTTGAAGTCGTTGTAAAACTCTGGTCTGGTCGTGCTCATCACTGTTTTTGTAGCTGCACATTCACTGAGTGAGTGGTACGCAGTAAGAGCATGTTTGACAGACTTAGCGCATGCAGTGAAGAGACCGGATGAGATCCATGCTCTATCCTAACTCCATTTGGAATATCCTACATTCCAACTCCATCATCCTATGGATCTTACATGAAGTATTCGAGCTCCATAGAGTCTTGGAGTTTCGTGGGATAATCCATGGAATAAATTCACTGCCTATACGAAGGAAGTGAAGAGAATCGATCTGATGCTGCTATCAACCGGTGTGCATCTCTAGGTCATCCGTAGTGCTTTGCTGAAATTTCAAGAGCTTTTCAGGTTCAGGAAACATCCCATATCAATGTCCCTGACCGAATAGCTTCCATCCAAGATTCTGGTATTCTCCATCTCTAATGCCTCCTGCCGCTCTTTTTCCCGCTGCTCTTTCTCTTCCCTCGACTTTTCAATCGGAACCTCAAACTCTAACCACTCTTCTGGGATACTTCTCGCACCGGCTCCCACCCCATACGTCGCATACATTGCATCAGTGATATAGTCAGGAACACCATGCTTGATCCTAACATCGAACACCCGTCCATCACCAAAACCGATACGATCCGGCTTGACATCGTTTCCGACCGGAGGGAATTTCCACTGTCCAGCTTTGATCATATCGTTAAGCACGTCATTGCTTGATCTCATCTTTTGGTCGATTTCAGATTTGCGTAAGGCGAGATAGGTTTCGTCACCTAAAGAGGCGCGTGTGCGTTCGTGTTCGGCGCGCCATTCTGTTGGGCTGAGGTCTTCAATGAGGAAGCGCGGGATCCTGGACTCCGCTTGTGCGCCACTGTTCTGGTTGGGTAGTGCGTGTGGTGGAGTCCCTGTCGCGAAGCATGGGAGTAATGCCAGCAAGACTGTGAAGATGGAGAGATCTTGATGTCATAGCAGTCGTCAGTTTTCTGGTCGGACTAGGGCTGGCTCCGCGACGAACAAGTTCTCTTGTGCATTATGTTAGGTGAACAAATTGGTCCTGTAAGAAGCGCTTTTTTCGGTCCTGGTTTTTGGTTTGGAAATGGTCTGCCAGCGAGTGGACGCGGAATGTGGGGGCTGTGGTCGTACCTTTATATACCAGCTTGTGGAGTGAATCCTTCCGCGGACGACGATCAGGTCCTGCCTGTCACGTGCGACGATCACTGCAAGTCACAGATACGTGAATGCTTTCAACCATGTTCAGAATGGGATGCACATAACACAGAACAAGCACTGGGACAATTTTGGTGGATGATTTGAACTGGTCATAAGAGTATTAACAGTACTTTCTAGCTCCTAGGACACCCACTCCTTGGCTACGTGCCAGACGAGGTGACGAGCCTCAATTCGTTGATGCCGTCGAAAGCATCGTCGCAGCGGCTAGAAAGCATGATAAATGGGTCGGCCGACTGTCCAACGATGGCATGTCTGCTAGGAAACATTTGGAAGTCTTCGCTACTGTTGCTATGAGTTATGACATACGAGCCATGCAGAATTGCTACAAAGCTAAGCTGCAAATCGCTCAGTCTTAATAAGACTCTCAAGTTTCATACCCCCAATCCGGGAATGGCGGCGCAGTTCCATCACACGAATACTGTACTACATAATCACTCTCTTTGCCAGTTTGCAAGATGACAGTTCCATCCGGCGCCGTGATCGTCAACCCAAGCGAAGTGGATCCATCCTGCTGACCCAATACGATTCGAAACGGCACATATGTTTCCGCCTCCATCCAATATGTCGTTGTGTTCGTATTCTCAGGCGGCCAGCAACATCTAGCTTTGGCAACATAATTGCCACCGCTCGGTCCTCCTGTCCATCCCGAGTATGCTGCATCGCCCATCCAGACATATGCAATGTCATCGGCATCTTTGATGGTAAAGTTGTAGTAGCCAGTGACTTGGGCGAAGAAATATCCTTTGTGGGAGAGGTAGAAGTAGTTGTCTGAATACATCTGCGAGCTTCCGTAGAGTGAAACGCTGGACCATTCGCTGCCGTATATGCCTACGCCTTGGTTTGTGGTGGAGTTGTATGTTGGGGTCATTTGCTTGATGTACGTAGCATCCATATTCGCGACGTCATTGCCATAGGGCTCATTGCCATAGTAAGCAAACAAGTAACCTTTGTTGTTACAGTCGGAGGAGGGGCGTGGACAGTAGAGCACTGTGCTTGTTTGAGGGATATAGGAAGTTGAGCTTGAGATTAAGCTCACAGTGATTGATTCCGTAGTTGTTTGTACGACGGTATCTGTTTGTTGAATGCTACTGGTGACAGTTGCTGTGGACGAAGGGGTCTGTGAGATCGTGGAAATTCCATAGCATGAGCATGCAGAAGAAACATCGTCGCACGAGTATCCACTTAGAACAGAGGGTGCGACCGAACATGTCGCCGGGGCGGTGTTCGCCTCTCCAGCATCATCCCTTTTCCAGTGGTGTGTGGTTTGTGCAGCCAGTGTGGCAGGGACATCTCGCTTTCTGAAGTTGTTACCGCTATTGCTGGCTGGTATGCACGTGGTCGTGGTGATTGTGGAGTTGCTGTAGTATTGAGTAACGACTCTCTGCGATGTCTCTGTCTGAATAGTCTGTGTAGTTGTGGTGAAAGAAGTCGTTGCGGTTGTTTGCGTACTATAAATTGTGGAAGTTGAGATGACTACCGGAGGCGCCATGAAGGACGAACAAAACTGCGAGGCCGATGGGTATGAGCTGAGAGTTGAAGCAGCACCTGTCTGGCAGAGATCAAGGGAGGTAAAAGATGCAGAGCTAGAAGATTCCTCAGCTGGCATAGTCAAGCTTTTGGTCGTAGATTCGGCAGACTCAGTCGTCAGCAAGGAGGACATCGACGTACTGGAGTCGCTGGAACTCATGGCAGACGGGGACTGTGTGCTACTGCTTGGAATGAGAAAGCTGGACACAGACGCAGAAGACTCCGCCATTGGCATGGTGGTGCTTTCGGTCGTTGAATCGGTAGAGTCGGTTTGTGTGATCGCGATCGACCGCGCATACTCAGAACTACTCGACTCTAAGGCTGATGCAGAAGCGGTATTCATTGGACCAGAGATACTGCTCTGCAAAGTGCTGGAGGAGGCTACGCTGAGACTTTCCGAGAAGCTAATCGAAGAGGATGATAGATCCTGTGCAACGACGTCCGAGGGATACGGATCTGAAGTGGTTGATGTTTCTGTCCAGCCGAAATCATCGCTTGGTGATGGAGAAGAAGCCGTGGGCAATGGTTCGGGAATGCTCGAGCTAGAAATCGTCGCAGAAGAAGATGGTGCAGCGGAGACTGAGTTTGTTTCCATCTCAAGAGAGGTGTAAGTTGTACTGCTAGGGGCATGGAAAGTGCTTGTCCTCTCTGTTAAAGAGGATGAGGATGTTTGAGCTGGATCCAAGTCCGTCGGGCTCGTACTGGATGAAGGAATTGTTGCTGTCTCAACTCGAACCTCCGACGAAGATGGCGTTGCATAATTTGCATCGTCTGGGAAAGTGGCAGAAGAAGTGACCGCAGGAGGCATCGAGCCGGTGTCCATTTCCGCGATGGTTGATCTTGCCTCGCTAGAGTGGTGAACAGAGCTTGGACTTTGCAAAATAGATTCTGAACCAGTCTGGTTTGTCATTTTTCCAGTCAGGCTTGTGGCCGAAGGTTCTACTGTCGATGAGGACGAGGTTGTCTCTCCAGCAACGACATCAACAAAATGCTCATCAGTATCAACAGCTCCAGCAGTCGCACTTGGGTACGGCTCAGTAGTGCCAGTGAATGTGGGACTTGTTTCGAAACTGCTCGAATCACTAGACGAGGTCTCCGTGACTTCAGGCAGCGAAACTGATGAACTTGATGGCTCCTCCGCTGAACCTGATGCAGCAATGGGCGTCTGGCGGTCGTCGATGCTGGTGATGTCTGAAGATGAATCCGGTAACGGTGTTACAGAGTTATCGGTGTCTTTGAAGCCGGTCATAGTTGGGTACGGAGCATCAGCGATGGTTGGTGACTCATTTTGCGAAGGCCCGATGTCAGTATCGGATGAAGCTGAAGTCTCAGGGTTCATCGAGTCTGTGTAACTGCTGCCATCAACGGAAGTGCCAAGTGAAACATCTGACGTGGTAGATGATGAAGTCGTTGCCAGCGCAACAGCATCATAGCTGACTGTTGGTGAGGCAGACACACTTGCAGGCTTGTAGTGTGTCGACACTGAATCTGCAGTGTACGAATCATCTGAAGATGCGCTTGAGACACTCTGTCCGATGCTTGTGCTTAATGGTGACTCGGAAGATGATAACTCAGTAGCAGAGACCGTCTCAGACGCCGGGAATGTGCTTGAGGAGGTCGCTGATGAGGACGAGTTCGTCTCAACAAAGAAAGAGCCAGTTGAGCTGGTCGCATTCAACCAAAGAGAGTCAGTAGCAATGGCGACCTGCGAATCATTGATGAGACTGCTGGTTATGGCTATCGTGCTGACGGACGACTCTTGAGATCTGGGGCTCACAAAGTCAGCTGCGACATTCATTGTTTGGGTCGAGGCAACTGTCTCTGCGACAGTGGTGGAGACAGCTGGAGATGCGGAGTTGTGAGGAACTCCTTCACTTGATGACGAAGATGGCGTGATCGCTTGTCCCTCAGGACCCGGAATTGTCTGAGAAGTTTGCGTTGATTCGTAATGACCTTGAGATGTGACGTTCAGATTAGCTTGATTGTACTGGGCAAGACTCGTAAAGGGAGTTGTTTCAGGGTCGAGTGATGTTTGCACTGAGTCTGTAAGAGTCGCAGAACTGCTCACAGTTGATTTGGTGAGCGGCTCAGTAGTGAAGGCATATTGGGAACCACTAATTGGAGTAAATTCGTGTACGTGACTGCTTACCCCAGAAGATGGTAGAGGATCTGGTGGTGACTCAGATGTGCTTGAGCTTTTAATGGTTGCAGATGTTGGAGAAGACGTCTCAAAAGCGGTCTCAGGAGAAACTGCAGTCAGCAAAAATGAAGTGGTCAGGTTCCATGTTGCTGAGTATAGGAGCCACGAGCTTTCAATACTCGTCGAAGCCGCGGAATCTATTGACATAGTTGAGGAAGGCCATTCTTTCGAAGTGCTGTGTAATGCTTCGCTTGCGATACCAGTAACTGCTGATGATCCAGGGGTTTCAGAATATCCCTTTGTGATTATCGTAGTCGAGGCGCTTGTGGTCTTTGCCGACAACACGAGCTCTCCTTGCGTGGAATTGGCAGACATGACTTTGATCTCAGTGACTGAGATACCACTGATCGTGTCCACTGTTGAATAAGGAGTGATACTAGTGGCGATCGTTTGCTCGGAGCTTTCCGCGCGATCGCTGCTAAGTGCTGCCGTTCGAGAGGCCTCATAGTCGTTACTTGAGTCCCTCGAGCTCGATGGAATGATCCTCTCAGCAAGTATTGTATCGAAGGGAATCGAAGGTGTAGGGGTCGGAAGGAGGGTCGCAATGGACTCGGATAGATCTGTGGTTGCAAGAGCCGCAGATGTCTCATGATATATGAACTCGTCGTAAGATTTGGACGCCAATTTTGAGGTTCGTGAAAGACCAGGAGTGCTTGAAGGAGTGCTTGAGCTGTTCCAAACATCAGGAGCTCTGTCGGAGGGCATGTAAATTGAAGGTGATTGTTGCTCAGCCGTATTTTCGGATGTCTTGGTCGGCATCCATTCCGGATAGCCACCACCACTAGAGTATGTAGGGTACTCCAATTCAGTAAAGGTAGATGAGGCCTCGAGACTTAGAGTTGCTGTCACCGAGGGCTCTGAAAGTGTCTGCACACGAGGAGTTCCAGTCATAGGAAATGTCATGGGAAGAATGTTTGACGTCGGCAAGACTGGAGTATCAGACTCAATGGATGTGGCTACAAAAGGCGATGTGTGTGGTTCTTCTCCAGATGTGGTTTCTTGATATTGCGAATTAGTAGAGGTTGATCCGGTTCCTCGAGACGGACTGCCCGTATGACCGGAAGCGGATGGTAATGTGCTGGTCGCAGGCACGTTCCGAGCGGACGAAGTTTGGTCTTGGACAATCGTTGCTGAATTTTCAGAAGCCACCGCGCTGTTATCGAGCTGCATGGTCCAAGTTGACGCTTTGGAGGGTTCGGATGCAGCACTAGCCGTAGTTGGGGGAATGATTCTGCGGGAGACTGAATCAAAGCCAACAGAATGGCTGGGCGCGAAAGTGCTTGAGGTTGCTCCGCTTGCAGATGCATCTGGAGACGACGTGAACACCACCGTTGAAGCCAGATCTCGGGGTTGTGTCGAGGAGGTAGTAATGGGAAGCTTGCCTCTCATCGATGCCCACCTCATTGAAGTCTTCTGTTGAGTCTGACTGCCACTGCTCGTGTCGATGGAACTTTGTATAGGGGCGATAGATGCGGAGGAAATGGTTGATTTAGCCTTCGTGCCAAGTGGCTGGCCCCTAATGACCGTGATGGATTTGTACGCGGTGCTGGATGATAGGGACGTCACTCCAACTGACGAAGAGGCCGGGTCCGTTGGAGGTGCTAGAGTGCCAACCTTCAGCACGTCGCTGTCAAAAGACGATTCGGCTGCTGTGAACACTGCCTTATCATGGGTCGCGCTTGAGATTCCAGAAATAGCGCTGCTGGTCGTTGGCATGCCTCTGGTCGCCGTTATTGAGGTGTAAATTTTTCTTGTTGTTGGAGTATTGCTTTTAGACGATCTGGATACTGTGGAAGCAGAAAAACCAGAAGTCTGCAATGGAGTGACCTGCGATGAAGAAGCAGATGTCGCGATATATGCGGACACGATGGGGGCTCCGCGTGTTGCCGAATTTGTTTCCGAGGTTGTCGAAGAAAGGACCACCGAGGTTGAGAACTTCGTTGCGGAAGGTGGTGGTGAGATTCTGGACGCAAAGCCCAGCACCGTCGCAGCTTTGGATGACAAAATGACTTGCGGAGTAGATGCGACTGTACCTGTAGACGCTTTCGCGATTCGGCTAGAAGCGCTTGATGTGGCTTGCTTTGCAATGCTCGAAGATTTGGTCGACGCGAGGGTTCTTGCTGTTGAAGTCTACTGAGCCTTTGCTACGGGAGCAACAGTTGTGGATCCTGTAGCGCATTTGCAGCCTGTAAGTAAGTTCGACACTGAGAGTCCTGGTACAGGTGATCGCTTCCTCGGGCTAGAAGTGATGTTCAGCTTTGTCTCGCAGGCGTGATATGGATATCTCTCACTAGCCGAGGTAGAAGTTGCAAAATTCAGCAACATGCTTGTATTCCCCCTTCAGTAATTTAGTCCATTGGCTGCATTGCTTGCTGAAAGGAAGGGTTCCATGGATGATGGTGGGCTCCGGCGGTGGCGATGCTTGAATGCATTTGCAAGCATTTTGGAGTGCTGTGACACCCAGACTAGGTAATGGAGAGCGATTTCGCTTGCTAAGACGCCCGTTAGCAGTGGGTCATATGTAACCGTCAGTCTGAACGTACTCTGACAGATAGAATTTGCAGAATTCAAGAGGATGAGAGACTTCCTTCTTCACCAGCGAAACGTCTGATTTGATACAGGAGAGCTTGTTTGCTGTCTTGATTGTCGAGCGGCCGTGTATTTCTGCATGGTTCGGGCTATCTGCAGCGACTAGAAGTGCAAGAACGCAAAGGGCGAAGACCCTGAGCAAGAAGTAGAAGCTCATGTTTAACTTGTTCTGTCCAACATGGAAGGATCGATGTGTCGTCAAGTCCAAGCTACTGAGGTAAGCAGTCGTGGAGAACGAACTAAACGCATGTTCTTGTGCAAACGCCGTGCGTTGGAGGACATGGCGCACTTATCATATGCTAATGGTGGTTCTGACGGAAGCAATCAACTTCAACGGGTGAGACTAGGAGAGACACAGAAGGTCCGAGATCTATAGTCTAGCAACTTGTGTAAGGCCGTATCGGTACATCGACTGGCGGAAACGGCGTAGGAACGTCTAAGAAGGATGCATTTTACTGTATTGCTTTTGCATCTGCTTGCAATCGGTCTAGGCGCATATTGTGTCAGATCTACGCTCTTTCAAGAACGATATTAACCATTGACCTTCGAGTATGGCTTTGTGAAGGCCAAGCGTGTAAGAAAATACAGGGCATCCATGAAGATATTCTAAGATACCGTTCGTCATTGTTCTCTGCAAAGCCTCGAACTCCTGTGGCTTCTAGCAAGGAGCGACATATAAATGAAACCCTACCGGTCAGAGCCTCATTCTGTACCGAAGCAGCCGTATGGAGGTTGGAAGTAGGGCACACCTTGTTGTCTGACTCGCGTTGGCAACGGTGGCTGGACGAATCAGCTTTCTACATGTTCGACCTCGTCTCCAGCCTGAACATTAATTCTGCGACTCACGTCCGCTGTCGCCTTCCAGTTGCTGATTGCGACACTTGACTGATTCTATACTCAAGCGATGCACATGGCCGTCAGCAGTAATTATTGGAATTCCAAACTTGAACCCATTTTGCGGCTCGGCATTCGTCCAACATCCGGACGGTTGATGGTTTCAACGGTCGCGAGCAACGGTATCGCGTTACCCACCAATTACTAAGATACTACGTTTCTCATCTCCTTGATGACGGGGCTTTTAGGCATTCAACATCGTACAAGCAAGTAAGAGAGCAGCCAGGTGTTTGGTCTCACAGATATCGAACGGCTCCACATTCCGAGCCACATCTCTCGGATCGGGTGTCCACTTCCACATGTGTAGTAAGCTCGTGAAAGACACTAGTAGAGTGCTTGCGCTTGGTTAACGTGTGCGATATTCCATACGTTCAGCTATTCCCAGTCTACGAATGACTGTAGAAAAAGTCCATGATGAGGGGCGTAGCATCAATTGGAGCGCCAGCATTGATGCTTGCCCAAGAATGTCCCCAGCCAGCAACCTTGTAGTGGGTGACCAAACCCTGCACACCTTGAGAAGCACCGAACTCGTATTTGGTCACCTTGCCACTCGCCAAAGATGTGGTGATATTGGAAGCCGAAAGACCATCTCTTGTTGCCCAATCAGTGACCCAATGCGGTACTGTTGGCAGACAATATCCCCGTCGAGCACCGCCTGTGTAGGGAATAGTGCCGTCTGTGTCGCCGTGAAATTCGATCATCGGGAGGTTTGATCTACCTGGCGAACATATTGACTGGACAATCGTATTCGTGAGGACGGAGGTTGGGTTGCAGGTCCCGGTGGTGTTGGTATACTCTGCGCCGGAGTTCACCGAGAAAGTGCTGAATCGTTGGGAGAGTGTTGGGTCGCAAGCAAGAGTTCCAACAAACCCTCCGCCGTTTGAGAAACCGGTTGCAAGCATGCGACTTGTGTCGATACAGTAATTGTTGGAGATGTAGTCGAGCAAGTCGCTGGTGAACGCCAAATCGTCGTAATAAGGGTTTGTACCGACAGTTGCCGGATCACCCTGCCATTGTTGCTGTTCCATGAGTTAGCTCTAGTGTCTCATCTCTGCAGCGCTCTCAGTGATACTCACATCACCGCCAAGAGGATAAACAGCAATAGCGAATGGATTCCAGGTCTCGCTCGACAACCTTGAATCACTCTCCACAGAAAGCTGTGTGTTTGACCGACCGTGATACGCGACGATCAAGGGCACAGCCATGTTGTTCTTGTATGACGTTGGTACGTGAACATTGAACGACCTGACTTGACCCTTTGAGGTGATCTGGAAAGTGGTAGAAGTGCCTCCGAGCTGAACTCCGGGTAGCAGAGGGGCACCACAGCCTGAACTTGCCCTGCTGTTGCCCGTCACTGGGACCGGATAGTCCTGGAGGTTGATGATGAACGCACTGCTCGCTGAAGACTTGGTGATTAGGCTGACGAAAGCGGTCTTGAAGTAGCAACTGGTCCCGATGTATGTAACAGCCGCACAATTCACGGTTGTTCTGCAGGCTTCAATACAAGCGGGGAAGGTGCTTGCGGATGTTGAGCCGAACGATCCGGGGCTTGTGTCAAAACCACACAAAATCTGCCAACTGTTCCTTGCAGTGTCTACGAAAGACGTGAAGTTGGAAGATGGACATAAGCTGGTGGAAGCGGCAACCGCAGTGGACAAACTGGACGATGCAGATAACGCAGATGATGCAGACGATGCGGAGGTAACCACTGTCGCAAGAGTAGACGCAACACTGCTTTGAGATGATGCGCCCACACTTCCAATTCTGACAGCCGAGACGTAGGAGCTTGAAGCAGCAGGGTATGTGCCCATGGACTTTTTGAGCCAACACGTTCCCGAGTTTACGCCATTCGCACCACCAACATAGGTAAAGCCTTGACAGCCGGCAGATGCGGCCGCATCGCAAGCAGTCATGCAGTCGAGATAGGAGTTTGCTGCTTTGGTGTTGGCATATGAACCGACGTTGTTGTCAGCGGAGCAGGTAACGCGATAGGTGCTGCCATTGCTGTCGGTGATGGTCTGCCCATTCGCGGACGGGCATTGACTTGCGGTCGGTATCGCTTGTGCATTGGCGAGACTCGCAGCAAAGAGAAAGAGGGTAAAAACAATCATCGCAACTTAGCTGGTACAAATCCAAAGGAAGCATCTTCTGAAGAGAGAGAAGATCAGAGCGTGTTATGTATCTGAGCTACAATCCATGATGGAACATCACCACCCGCTCAAGATGACGACGATTGTAGAGCAGGAGCGGGTCGTTGTGGAAATGAAAGTCTTCCATGGAGCGAGACGCTGAGCAGGCTCACCATCTTGATTCACCTACACCCATAGAAATGAAGCTGTGGCAGCCAGGTAAGGTTGGGGAATGCATGTGTGGAGCAAAAACAAACATTTTATGATATGCGGGCAACTGTTCGGGTAAGTCGTTCACCTCATAGGCGTGCCAGAACCAAGGCTTGTGACATGCTGAAACTGTACATTGGATGATACACTTTCGGCACACACGCCACGAAGTCCGCGGTCGTTCGTTGATCGTGATCGCAATATTGAAAGGAGGTCAGACATACTGCCACACACTCTGCCACACAAGTCCAGAACAGCAGATGACCGTGAGCCACAGAGAGCGCCAGTCTGGGAGCGTGCGATGCGAATAACAAGGCAGGTTGATGTTGATTCGAGATAGAAGCTGCAAGGGGGAAAGGCTTGCTCGGATGGTGGTAGAGGTGGGGAACGAAGGAAGGAATCCACTCGGTTGCGCTTGCTGAGAGGTTCTGCCAAGCGCCGGGGATAATCGTCGGCCTGCATCAACAAAGCTTATCCATTCATGCCGACACCCCCTCTCTCGATCTCTCGGTCATCATCTCGCAGTCCGCAGGAGAGCGAGTCTGCCTGCTCTGGCATGTGAAGTGCGCTTCCCTTTCTTGACGCAACAACGTCAGAGGACGTATTTCCCGCCCGCCGTAGTCTGCCACGCCCATCCCCTCACCTTCACAAACACGGTCACTTCAAACAAGTCCATGAGCCCTCTGCGACAACCCACCCCTGAGTCACCATTCCGCCCCTCCGCCCTCGCAGCCATATCCGTATGCGCAGCGCTGCGCATTATGCCATGCGAAGAACAAGTTCGGCTTTCCGAAGCAGGCCGCCCTGGAGCGGCAAGCGCATCATAGAAGACCATAGCAAAGAGAGCTGGGACACGCCGCCTTTCTGGACCTGCCGTGGTCATTAAGAAGAGCAAGGTAAGAAGCGCTGCTGTAATCATGCACGCCCGCGACGCCGTCGATTGTAGAGACACTACCGCGCAACATGGACACTGCAATATCAGGCAGATTCTTGTTGCTTCGAGATAAGGTCGGGTCCGAGGATACGACACTCCGCAAGAACCGACCGCGTTGAGGCTGTCAGAGACGCACATGTCATGACTGCGCGGAAAAGCAAGGATTGCACATTGCATGGGCATACCACATGCATCCACTCGCTCCAATGTGTAACGGAGACTGCAGATGGGATGTGGGCACGTGCTGTCGCTCTTGACTGTGCCTAGTCTACAGTTCCCATCACCCTACATCGTCAGGTCAGTATAGAGGCCATTCACGTGTGCGATTCCAGCAATGCGTGGACGATATCGTCGATATGCGACGTTTGACGCAGACGAAATCCTATCCCATGCGACATCTTTGGCTTGCTGCACACTAGAGCTGCATGCTAGAAGTGATTACCACTATGTTTCAACTTGAGCAGTCGCGGTCCTCGTAGGCTATCTGCGCTTCTGAAGTTTGGGAGGTACATATGTACGTTTAATTGCTGATTGAATGATGACTTTGATTTTGGTTTGGGACGGGAACATATTCACGGACCATCTCTTGAGTGTATTGCGAGCAAATTGTCAACGACCGAGCGAGCTGTTGTGATCGGTCCTTGATCGGATTTCTCGTCGACTCTTCGTGTCGGCACCGGTGCCTCAAGCTCTGCCAAAAACACACCAGGAAGTTGTGCCGGCAATTCCGATCGCTGTTCGGTGGACAGCTCAAACCTGGTTCCCTCTGGAAGTTCAAAGATCCTGCCATCTGGCAGTTCGACCCTTATGGGCCCCTCGGTGACTGATGAAATCGTGCTAGTGTCGCTTTCCAAGTCCTGCGATCGATGTTTCAGGTCTTGAAGACTGACCGAACCAGACATCTTCTGTTCCCTGCGCATGGCCCTGAAAATGTGTGTTTCCCAGATACTAGTGATGAAAAGGATTAGATGCAGTGCTGTTAGGCCTACAGTAAGACCCCAGACCATCACGAGCGGAAACTCTACAGATGCAGTGCTGACGTGGAAGCCGAATTCGCCAGGGCATGTGATGGCCATGTCGATAATGAGCAAAGGCAGAGTCAAGGTGTCGCCGGCCAGTAAGAAGACAGGATTGATGTTTGAATTCTTCCGAGTCCTGAACAATAGAACAATGGCGAAAACATCAACAATGACTGCGATTAGAGGCTGGTGGGGGGTTAGTCAATTACTCGTGAAAGCGATGCAGCGCGACGACATACACAAGTAATGGCCAAGCTCTCATACACATAACCAACATCATATTGGCTATAGAGAGTA
Source organism: Aureobasidium leucospermi (assembly GCA_019775405.1). Lineage (NCBI taxonomy): Eukaryota > Fungi > Ascomycota > Dothideomycetes > Dothideales > Saccotheciaceae > Aureobasidium > Aureobasidium leucospermi. Next base: position 18,534 of record JACWFU010000035.1, on the reverse strand, counting down.
TAATCGCGCCATGTCGCGCCAAAAGTGATAAGAGTGACGACCGCGGTGACCAGAGCGAGCCAACGAAGCGCAGCCTTACAGTACCAGTATTTGTTGTAACCGTGTGTGAGGCGCTGCCACCTTGTCGTATTCTTTTGTGAAATCTCCATGGTCGTGCAGACTGACTGACTGTTGTTGAACGAAGGAAAGAACTTGTGCGACCGGAGACGGCTTTCGCGTCAACGATTCGTCGATCGGCACGACTCCTCAATCCTTCGCTTCAAATAGTCTAGATATAGTGGGGGCGCGTCACTTCATAGCGGCACGGCTTCATCTTCATCTATTCGGCCGTACTCGATTAGGGGTTCGAACAAAAGATGCAGGATGTTCACCGCGAGATCATCTATCCCGACTGCCTTTTTCAGTTCCTTAAGAAGTGCCGCGCTGCGAGGCTTGCTCCTTGTCTACTCAAAACGATCTCGAAACAATGCAACAGGTCAAAACTTTGGACATGCCGTTGCAATTATGTTGTCACTTCTTACATACACCGGCGCTGAGATATTATGCTACAAGTGACTTGTGATGCACGACAACAGGGTATCAAGGTATTGCATTTCAATGGAGAGACCCTTTCACACCCAGTCCCACTCTCATCTCAACTGTCTTTCCTGAGATCAACCTGTCTCGGTAAAACAAGCATATTTCACACCTCCCTCTTGCACCACGACCCCATACCGGTTTCTTATGAGTTCTTCATCGAGTGCCAAACGGTATTTCCCACGTTGCGCGCCATGCACTCCATCGTATGGCTCACAACTTTCTTCACGACACCCTCGACGATATCAGTCGTCTCCGTGACCTCCCTCTCCACACTTTCTCGCACAACTGACTGTCTTCGACCACTGAAGGGAGGAGCTGTTGCAGTCTGAGCACCCATCACGGTGTATGGGAGTGTTTGGGCGCTCGAAGATGATTGAGCGATGGGCAAAGCAAGAGCGACTTCGCTTGATTCTTCGGGCGTGGTAGAGTTTGAACCACCAACGAGAGCAGCGGCTGCGTCATTTATCATCTCGGATCGCACAGCGTCGCCGCCGAACGTGAAGGCGAGGACAGCCAGGGCTCCGAGGACGACACCTCCAAGAACAGTACAAATGCTGCTGATGGTGGTGGACATTGCAGTGTCAGGTTGGGCTTCTTCGTTAACAGGAGTGACTGCGGTGTTCCTGGACGAGTCTTGGCTTGTTTGATGAGGGTAAGATCTAGGAGTCTTGTCGTTGTGGTTGGTTGAAATCGAGCTCTTCTTGTTCATCTTGAGCCACAGGCGACGAAAGAACTGTAATGTCTGGAAATCCAGGAAGGAATTGAACTGTGACTGCCCTAGCTGACATCGAATGCTAATCAAAGATCACTATATACTAGAAGACGAGAAATCACTTCGAGGAGCATTCATATGCTTTACGGTCTCATTCTTGCGCGTAGCGTCTAACCTATGTGTGTCTTACGATACCTCATACTTAAGACAGCGTATCATATAGGTAAGACCACAAAGAATGTCAAAAACATCGAACATGCAAAGAGACAACCTTAATGTGTGTCATGACGGATATTCGAGTCCCGTCTTAGCTTGAGTCTCAGCCTTCAATGTCCACAAAGAATTTCAGGAATTCCATACGGACACTTTCTAAAGCTCCTCGAGAACTGGGAGCTTGATGGGTGGAACAAATGTTTGCAGTTCCGCAGAAGCGAGATCCGCGATTGCTGACTGTAACGAGAACAATAGTCGTGGCACTTAGGTAGAGTATGTTGCATGCAAATTTCCTTATGTAACAGAAACAATTCCATACACTGAGCAAGACCTCGATATTTTTCTACCATTGCTAAAACTCTACCGATAAAGGCTCCATGTTAGAATCGTGAACCTAAAGTCTGTCACTCCTTGCAAAAACACCCGATACACTCCCTCTGCACCCCGATATAACCAACCTGTTCTATAATCGCATCTTCGAGCTTCTGCATGTGGTCTCGAGTACATATACTACCCTATGAACACGCGACACTGCGACGCGACTGGACAAGAGCTGGACCGTACAGCACATTCATCAATCTGTTGCATGACGCTAACCCGGTATTCCAATTCCTCTATGATATCGACCCTAACACATACGACCATACTTTGTCTAAAACGTATGCGAATCATCCATGAAACCCCTTACAAACACGAATGCAGAGGTAGCCACGTATGCCAGGAAGGTCGTAATCAGAAAAGGAAGAATACGTCTCAAAATCTGCAGTGAGGTAATCAAGATCCTCGAGACGATACGTAGGGCCTTGAAGACTGTCTTGATGGTGACGAATAGGAAGTACAAGATGTTGCAGACAAGAGAGAATAAGGGCCCAAAAGGCAGGCGTTTGAGGTATAGGCAGGTGTTAAAGATTAAGAGGAGAGGGCAGATGAAGCCAATGCTGATGACGAATAGTGACAGTTCAAGGCCGTCAAGTAGGGCGGAGAATGATGGGGCTAGGGAGTGACCGTTTTGCTTGCTAGGCACGGATGCTGTATTGCTGGACGAGGACTGCAAGATCTGAGCGACCTCTTGATCTCTGGACTCGTTGTCGTCGGAGCTCATGGGGATTGCGTGCATCTCGCTCATTTTGTGATGGTCGTAAATGTTGTAGTCTTGTAGATATTCCAGGACTGAGGTTGGAATCTGGGCTGCGATGGTGGTTGTGTCTGTTGGAGAAAAGAGTGGCGGCAATGCGACTTTTGTCGGTATAACCACACTCTTACTCTTTATACTGAGATCTTCGAGCCGCAGACATCCTCTGCATCTCGAAAACAGTTTGCTGATTATTTAGGATTCAGGAATTGAACAAAGAACAACAAGAGACAGCGCAAGTTCGAACGCAAGATGAAAGACAACCCGATCCAGCCACCCAAGAACACTCGATGCAATGTTCATGTCTTGAATTGTGTCTAAAACGTCTTTGCTAGGATCAACGCTAAGACAACCTTTCACCCTTGGATGTCTAGAAGCAGTGACACTCTAGTGCTGGACCAGAGACGAACATTCTCACTCAACCTCTTTCCATCTCGCCTCAAGATATGCAACTCTCGCAAAATCTCCTCCCCCCTGACTGGCGACATTCCTAGCCTGTTGCGCATACGCAGCACCCTCAACACCCCAAGGTGTAGCATACCCATAACCAACACTCGAATTCCCATAAGTAGTGGTATACGCAGGAGTCGGTCCATAATGTATACCATTCGCAGCAGCAGCACTCATATTCAAATTATTGTAGAAAGTGCTGTTCGCATTCAATCTCTGCTGCTGGAAGAGGCGCATTTGCGCTGCAGCGAGGAGTTGTTCCATCACTGGGACTGTTTCGATGAAGACTTGGGTGCGGTGTTCGCGGTAGGATATGAAGTTTGCTAGAGCGGTTTCGTCGGGGAGGTAGTTGCCATTCGCATCTCTTGAGCCTTGGGTAGCAGCTGCGTTCTGCACGGCTCGCCAGCGTGTACGCATGTTTGCAGAGTATAGCTCGCAGAGATGCTTGCCTGGAGTGGTCTCATGGTTGAAGTAGTGGGATAGTGGTTGGTCACGTAGAACATCTTCGTAGCAGGCTGGACATACACTCATGGGGTCGCCTCTCAGACCTATACGCCAAAACTGAGCGACTTGCTGCTTCACTCCCGTGCAAGGTGAGACAGAAGACATTTGTCTGGCGTGGGTCAGAAACTGCTCCCTATCTGGTGTCTCAAGCGCAATATCGTAGCGCAAAACTGTCTTTGCAAAGTTTGGAGCTGCTGCACAGAAGTCGCACATCTTGATCGTGCCCTTAGGACAATTCTTCTGAGGCTGGAAGTATGGTTGCATCCCGAAAGCACAGACAAAGCCGCTATAGCATGTTGGGCAGATGTCAAAGTTGTCGCAGCCTCCTTTGAGAGTGTACCATTGTACATCGGTCATGCCGGCGGCCTTACACAGAGGCGTCTTCATCTGCACTTTACAGGTATTCCAGAAGATGTCGTGTCTCTCATATCCTAGTGCTGCTCCGTATGCCACTTTCAATGCAGGAATTGCAAGATCGCAGATGAGTTGTGTTTCCTTGCTTTCTTTTGGGAGTAGCTTCGGTTTGTATGCCTTGTCGAATGCAGTCAAAGCCATCAAGTCTAAGTTGCATGTTTCGCACAGCACGAGGCCAACGTTCCCAGAAGTTAGTCCGTACCATCCCCGGCTGTTCGAGCTGACCGTGTTAAACCCTGCGCAAGGTGGCTTGCTCAAGCGAGAGTTCGCTGCAGCAACAAACTTGGACCAATTGTCAACTTCTGAGTATTCAGCAAATGCTCTCGTCAGGTATGGGACTGCGATGTCACAAGCCCAGGTCTGGTCCTGCGTCGGTTTATGGTCGTGAAGACTGAATCGTCTTTCGAAGTTCGAGCAAACGATGAATGCGTTGTAGCATGCCTCGCACGCGACAAATCCAGGGATAGCATCATGTTTTGCTTGATACCATTTCATCCCCACCAAAGCTGCTCCGGAAACACCTGCCATACCACGGCAATTGGGTATCTTTGCTCTGGCCTCCATATAGCTCTTCACTGTTTGGAGATCCTGCGTAGAGATGGCTTCTGGCCAGAGTTGGTCGGTCATGCGTGTGACACCAAACATGCAGCGAGCGCTATCTGTTAGACCCGGCTCCAGTTTCCCAGAAAAGTCCAGCTCGAAGATGCTATTGCGGATGTGAAACTCGAAGCACCTACTACAGATGGAGAACCCGGGGACGTCGATATATCTGAACCAGAATGCATCGTGGAGCAAATTCTCACCACTTGGACAGCCTCTGCCTACATAGTAGTTTCTCTTCTGATCTGCAGGGAGACAAGATGGCGGCGACGATGTTGTGAAGAAGTTACCGCTTGATGAGGGAGCCAGATGAGGGGGATGTTCGACTCCTGAGTAAGTCTTGTACGGTGGGGGTTTTCTAGGACTGGTCTGCTCTGGGAGATGTCCACACGTATTTCGTGTGCCGTTTCGTGACGCTGAATCATTGTTTGTAAATAGATCCTTGAACTTCCGACCAAGGTCTTGCAGCGGGTCTACGTGGCTGGAATGAGAGGCATTATGGGCAGAACCATGGGATGGCTTTCGAGGTGGCAGTGGGGGTGCTTGATCGGATCCTGATTGAGAGGAGAGGTTTCGTCGGGGCGGTAATGGAGGTCTACTCATGATGGGCTGTGATAGCAACTGATGAGTCACGCTTCAGAATGATTTTCTTATCGGAAGGTAGGAACAGCGATAAGTGTGATGTTGAGTCCGATGAGGGATGTTTGCGGAAAACGACAGAGAAGGTAATACAGCTGACTTCGCACGACAGAGGAGACCATGATTGGTATATGGTCTGACTCGGTCGGCAAGGTGAGCCTCAGGTCATCCTGAAACCAGACGGGGACTTCGGGAAGGAGCGCCAAGCATCCTTGGACCGCCATGCTAATCTATACAGGTGCAAAGAAGGCGACAAAGGATGTAGGAGAAGCTGGGTCTCTTGTATGACCGTTGGTGGGGTTCGTATCGCATCGGCGACTCCGAGAAGGCCAAGCATGATCGACAGTCAAGCATGTGCAAGTCGCAATGTGATTGAACGACATTAATATTCATAAGGCATTTATACATAAGCTAGTCATCATCGAGGTCATCATCCCACCCAAGAGCTGCATAGATATCATCTGATTGATCCTTCGCTACAGGTTCCTGGACTTTGCGCTGTTCAGTCGGTCCTGGAAGGCTCCCAAGGTGGTGCTTCAACATGACCGAAGCAGGCACTTTCTGCGGAGTTGCTGCAACAATCTCCTTGGCTTTGCCCTTCCCGAAGTTCAAAGGCGGTGTTGGCTTGCTCGGGGTGATGCTGAACCTGGGTCGTTGTGGCTTCGACGGCGTCTTCAACAGGGTCGGACTTTCCCGCAAGGGCGAAGAATCTCCTCTGTCTTGACCAAGGTAAGGTAGTCGTTCTTCCTCCTCATCGGGCGAAGCTCCCGGTAGCGATGCAAACCCAACGCGTGGTTTCGAAGGAGTCTCCGCAAGTGCGTTCTTGTGCCGAGGTCGATTGTCGGTGGCAGGGATGGCGTCCTCATCATCCGACGCCTCATTGACAGGAGAGAAATGCGCAAAGGACAAAGACTTCTGCTTGATGTTGGAGGAGGGTATCAAAGAAGGACCTGAGGAGGGCACGGAGGGGCGAACGAACGACGGGCCCGGTATGTGATGCGGCGTTGCAGTAATAGCAGAGGTCTTGTGGCCATTCTTCGGAGTTGCAGCGACTTGAGCGGTCGAGGTTGTACGCTTGGACAGTGGCGGTCTTGCTCTTCCTTCGGCCATGCGCTTGCGTTGTTCGAGGGCATCCACGAATTCGCCAGAAACGGTAGCACGGCTCGGCCTCTTCAAGGTGGAGATAGCATCCTTGAGCTTTTGCTCAACCTCTTGTCGCTTCTTTGCTTTTGCTTCGTTCGCAGCAGCGATTGCACCAAAGTCGACTTCTCGTTGACGCAAGCGATGCTTCTCCAATACCTCGTTCTTGCGCGCCAGAGCTGGCTGACTGTCGCGTCGAAGTGGAACCGAGGACAAGGGGATGTCGGGAGTCTCGCGCTTTATTGGGACGACTTGCGAATCGGTGGCTGATCGGCTGAACGAGCGAGGTGTTTTAGCGGGCTGAGGGAAGCTTTCGGTGGCGACACGAGCAAGGGAGCGACGAGGTTTCTTGTCGGATGTTGTCTTGATGTCGGCCTCGGAGGGCTTGCGACTGTGCTTGGGCCTGGATGTGGTAGAAGTGCCTGGTCCTCCCAGCTTCTTGTTGACAAAAGTGGCATGTTCGTGCGTACGAGACATATAGAAGGGGATGATGACCTCAACACAGAAGCTGTGCAGTTGATTGGCGCCGTCCTTGGCTGTATCCTTGGGTTCCGGAGCATCGACAAGCAGGTCGGTAGTATGAATAGAATGCCAGATACAGAGTTTGTCGACCAGCAATTCCAAGCTCAGCATGGTGGAGTCACCCTTCTTGCTCTTCGTTTGTGGTTCCTTCTCTTGCATAGTCTTGAACTCGGGAAGAGCCTCCAGACTCAGAACCTCCAGCAGCAGGACGACCTGCATGAATGCCTCACGCGTGCGGAGTTGTGGTGCCCTTCTTTTAAGCGACTGCTCGGCCGTCTCGTTCGAAGGCGTGGAAGCCTCATCCTGGTACCACCATTTGGCAAAGGAGTCTGCCTCTTCTGGAAGCAGACCAGACTTGTCGGGCTTCAGCTTTCTCTTGCGTTTCTTCCTCTTGGCGGCAGTGGGCGTGTGGTCTTGATCATGTTGCGAGGGCAAGTCCTTTAGAAGCTCGGGCAGCTTATCGCGGTACTTCTTGTCGGACGTCGAGGAAGAGTGGATCAGGTTGCGCAAGAAGGTGACGAGGTCGGGAAGGGTTGCGCCATCGATCTGGCCGGCAACGAAGGCGGCCCGCAAGCGTGACAGTGGACCTTTTGTGAAGAATGCGAGAGGCGTCTTGGAGAGGTAAAGCGTGTCCAGGTACTGCGAGATGAAGCGGCTGAGCAGATCGTCCACAGTTGCGCATGTTTCTTCTGCGACAAGAGGCTCATCGACGGGTAGCGGTATGAGGTCTGGCTCTGGCAAGGGTGTTTTCCGAACGTTTTGCGAATCGAGTCGGCAGAGCAACAAGCGTGGAGCTTTGCGTGAAGTCGGTGGTTGAGTCAGTGGTATGTCGAGTGAGAAAGCCTGCCACCAAGACGCGTGTGACGTGTGGATTAGCGTGTCTGTCGGCGATTGTGTTGGCTTGGGTGTGGCCGATGCGAGGTCGTTCAGGTCGGTTGGACTCAGCCATGCAGCCAACTTGCACAGTGCGTATCTCTTCTCTCCGACTCTTTCTACTGCATACAGAGCACGGGTTGGTTGTGCTTCTTGACGCGCGATGAGGACAAGGGGCCCGGAGGGAGCGTCATGATGGAGTTGTGGGAGATGGGCGGAGAAGAGGCGTGGAGGAGATTCGGAGTTGTCGATGTAGCTCAAGGGTAGAGCAGCGCGAGGGAGGGTGGAAAGAATGCGGAAGGATAGCGGCGTGTCATTGTCGACAGACTGCGGCGTGTTCAGCAAGTCGAACAAACATCAGCTAGCCAGCAAGACATACTCTGACGATAAAGGCTTGAGGTAGGGATGTTCGGGGGTTTGCTGTCGGAAGAGATGAACGGGCAAGAGGTGGCAGGCAACTCTCGGAGAAGGACTTTTGTAAGGGATTGGCGGCTCTTGGTGGAGGCTTCGTCGACTGAGATGGCGCTGATGGCCGAGGGTCGGGGACGTCGCGCTTGCGCTTCCTGGAAAGAAGATTGCCGGCGAGTGTGTTGACGGGAGTGGTGGTAGAGATGTCGGATTTCAAGCGCGAAGAATAGACAGTATCGTTGAGGATTGACATGGCATGCACATGTTGAAGATGAGAATGAGAATGAGAATGAGAATGAGAATGAGAGAGAGAACGTCGGCGTCATTCAAAACATTGCGCCGCTTTGGATTCGCGTGTCGTTCATTTGTTTTCGCGACGCGCGACTGAAGACCGCCGCTTTGTGAGCACAGACCGCCGCTTCTCGGTCTCTCCCGCATCTTCACCTCCGTCACTCGTTTTCTTCTCAAAGACTCTTTCCACAATATCTGCCCCATAGCGTCTTGTACATCTGCCACTCTCAGCCACGCTGGTATACGAGCGAAAGCCAAGATAGAATCCAATACGTGTCAAGGTAAAGACGTAGATGTTGCGGCAGTCGGGCGATTGTTGTGACTGCCCATCCTGGTATCGGTTTCCCCGCGTTTTCCTCCAACGTCATGATGGTCCATTTCTTGAGCCGCTCTTGAGCTTGTCGAGCATCTGATTTCAGTAGATCCCTCTCTCTAGCATCTCCTCCGATACTTTCCTCCTCGCTTTGTATGTTTCTCGAAGACTATCTCGACCTCACTTCTGCAGATCACACCCACCAGCCAATCTCTCCAGCTTCGATATAGCATTCGGATCCCGCCGCAGCTCCTCCGCCTCCAAGACTCGATCGCATACCTGAACACCACGAACGCCCCATCATGGTTTCCTCAAGCATCGACATGGACATTAGCAACCTTCCCAAACTGCTCCAACTCCCACTCGAGCTCCGTCAACAGATCTACTCATACCTATGTCCGCCGTCGCCAATCTCGAACCCCATTCCTACCGTCGGCATTACCTGTGTATCCCACCGCCCACCGCCAATCTCTTTCCTCCTCAGCTCGCATGCTATAAACTCGGATGTTCAAGACTATTACCACTCACTCGCGAGCTGGAAACTTATCGCCTCACACGCCTTCAACTTCTACCGCATCGATCCCACCTTGTCAAATCTCGCTAGCTCAAGACTGCTGAGGCGCTTGCAAAAGGTGGAATTGGTCTTTTGGTTCGACGGAAGTCTGCTCAAGAGTTATCCAAGCCTCAAGCAGAGGACATATTGCGACGAGATCAAGAAAAGAGCAACGAGAGCCTGCGAGATTCTGGCTACAGCGAAGCAGTTGAAGGTCGTCCAGGTGAGTTGGGTCGACACGGTCACGGACACAGATTTGGAAGAGAAGTTGCTCGTCTTGGAGTCGTTGAGCAAGTTGAATAAATCAGTGCGCTTTGAGATTGGTTGTTTGGAGTGGAGTAATGCCCAGGCTTCTCAGGAGAAGGACATGTTCGAGATGAAGGTCAGGTCTCACATCAATGCCCTCCATTTCGTGGCTACTTCTTGACTTTGCTGTCTATGTGTTGTATCTTTACATACAAAGCCTGTTTATGATTCACGACTTGAGAGCCCTCGTTGATAGTACCCACGGCTCTTCTCTTTTACACCGCAAGGCTGACTCTGTGGCTTCAATGCTTTATCTACACCCCTGATCAGGAACAGCATTTCCACACTGTGTTACACGATGCTATCCTTACCATCATGTCCTTACCATCATGTCGAAGTCATGTCACTTCGTGGAGCATTCAACCGCTCGGATTGCCCAATTCGGCAATCCCAGCACCCCGCAAACCCCACCATGCACCCCGCTCTTCTCTCCCGATGCTCACTCTCGGATGTCTTCACCTCTGTACTTTCCGGACACTGAAACAGGCAAAAGGATCAAAGGCTTTGGGTCTGAAGCTACAAAAAGGTGAGGTCTAGCTATGTAAGCAGGTGGCCATTCTTTCCTTCTTCACTTTCTGCCTTCTACTCATCATCCCACCACTCCTGCGAATCATATCCTGCAATCGAGACATACCGAAACAACAATGGCAACGAAACACTTTTTCCCTTCCACAGACCACCTCGTCGTCCGCGGTCTCGAAGCCCTCGTAGCCAAAAACCCACATCTCTCCCTCGATCCCGCGAACAAAGTCGTCTTTCTACCCTCCCACTCTTCCCAAAAGGTCTCTGTGATATCCGGCGGCGGCGCAGGTCACGAACCAGCATGGTGCGGCTATGTAGGTTCTGGCCTGCTTTCCGCCGCAGTCTCTGGCGAGGTCTTTGCTTCACCGAGCACGAAACAGATCATGGCTGCTGTAGAAAAGGTGCCGAGTGACAAGGGTGTTATTCTGTGTATAACGAATTACACGGGAGACAATCTGCACTTTGGTTTGGCGCGGGAGAAAATTTCTGGTTCAGGCAGGAAAGTGGGTATGTTGAGGATGACGGATGATGTTGGATTAGGAAGGGAAAAGACGAGAAAACTGGGTAGGAGAGGATTGGCCGGGAATATGTTTGGTAAGTCCGCCTGCCTTTTGCTCCGACGGAAAATGAGAATGGGATGCTGATATGAAGTGTGTGAATACAGTTCTAAAACTCTGCGGTGCTGCTGCAGAAGAGGACTATGATTTTGATACTTGCTTTGCGATTGGCGAGAGCGTGAATGGGCATTGCGTTACTATTGGGTCGTCGTTGGATTATTGTCATATTCCTGGACGCACGCATCACGAATCTCTACCTGCAAACACACTTTCTGTCGCTCAAGGCATTCACAATGAAGCGGTGAGTCGATCATGATTTGGTCATAGACTAATGCTGATGCAAAGTCAGGGCCTTCACGAGAAGGAGATCCCTCCACCCGACGAGCTGATCCAGGAATTGTTACGCTACCTGCTGGACGAAAACGACAAGGATCGCGCATTTGTCAAGTTCACACCAGAGGACGAGGTAGCCCTGCTCATCAACAACTTCGGCGGCCTGTCCAATCTTGAACTCGAAGCCTTGACATCATTGACAATCAGCCACCTCAAGTCCGACTGGAACATATCGCCAAGCAGAGTGTATGCACAACCATTCGAAACATCACTCAATGCTCCAGGCTTCAGCATCTCATTGCTGAACATCAGCGGCGTGGCCAGAGAAACGAAGATGGAGGAAGACACATTGTATGCGTTGCTGGACAGAGACACGAATGCACCTGCTTGGCCGAGGAACTCGTACGGTCAAGTCAGAGTCGACAGCCCAGCACAGACACGAGCTTCGCTTGCACACCACGAGACCGTTTCTTTCGGACCGAAGCTTGACGTGGCTGCTCTCGAAGGAGCACTCAGAAGTGCATGCGAAGCAGCAGTGGCAGCCGAGCCCGACATTACAAAATGGGACATCGTCATGGGCGACGGCGATTGCGGAGAAGCAGTCGAGGGCATGTGCAAGGGCGTCCTCTCACAACTCTCGTCGGGCTTGATCTCGCGACACAACGGCGCATTGTTGCCAATTCTGGACGAGATTGAAAGCGGTGTTGAGGAGATTGGTGGAACCCTCGGTGCCATCATCAGCATCCTGCTCGCTTCTTGGACATCGGACCTCAAGAATACGTATCGAGCCGACTCTTCTCTCAAGTTCGACGAGCGTGTTGCTGGACGTAGTGCTGGACAAGCGCTGAAGAACTTGCAGACGTACACACCGGCGCGTGTGGGCGGGCGAACAGTCATGGATACGCTGATCCCCTTCTGCGAGACTTTGTCGGAACAGGGGGATTTGAAGGCGGCAGTGACGGAAGCGGTCAAGGGTGCGGACAAGACTGAGGGCATGCCTGCAGTCTACGGTAGGGCGACGTACGTTGGCGACAAGATCAGCGAGAAGGATGTACCGAGAGATCCTGGAGCGTATGCGGCTTCGGTCTTTCTGCAAGGACTCTGGGACGGACTGAAGGACAAGCTATGATTCTGAATCAATAGTATTGAGTGTAGCGTATGAACAGTCTTCCGTCTCTTCTCTTCTTTGTTGTGTTATGCGCATTGCAGCCCTGGGTATCTGTGTTGTTCTTCCTACTCTTACAAGCCGCCGCCGCCTTCATGTGATCTTGCCTTCTCTTACTTCTGCCCTCGCTCTGGGCCCTTCTTCGTCGCATCATGCATCTTTGACTGACCAGCAGCAGCGGCAGCACTTGCGGCGAGTGCTTCGGGTGTGTTGTCGTAACCAAGATTCTTCATCTCGTCGGGCGCCATCAGGTTGTTGTCCATTCGGCATTGTAGGTAGCTCTTGCTCAGCATGCGGCATTCGTCGTCGTTCATTCCGCGATGGGCGCGCAAACAGCGGAGGTATGACTTCATGATGTGTTGACACTCGGCATCGTGGTCAAGAGGGAAGGATCCGCGCTCGGGTCTGTTGCGCTGTCAGCGGAGGTGAAGACGATGGCGCATGGCTTGTAGGCATACGGTGTGGGCTTTGCGATGACTTGGCGACCGCCGGGACCGCCGAATGTTGACATGATTGCGATATGTCGAGAAGTGTTTGGGAGTGAAGATTGGTGAAGGCGAAATGGCGCTGCCGACGCTTTGGACTTTCGGCGTCTCGGAAGCCTTAGGCAGGGTGACGACTTTGACCTGGTTTTGACATGGTTTGATCTTTAGTCTCTCCACCAATCTTTGTTCTGACAAGCACCCGAGTCTGTGACATGACAACTTGGACGTTTTCCTTCTGTTTCAATCATTTGGAATGCCATGGCAGCTCTGGTGACTATTGGCAGTGTTCATCCAAGCGTCTGCCGTTCTTCTCGACCATCTTATCGGAGTCAAGCTGGCAACTTTCAGTCTTAGTAAAGACACATCAAAATTTTTAACACTCTTGCATGAGCTTCCTCTAGAGCTTCCTCGATCGACGCTAGGACAAACTTTTCTGCTCTTCCGAGAGATGATATCCCAATCGTTGTGCAGTACAATCCTCAAGCGATGGCAGTAACAGGCTTCACCCAGCGTCGGCTATCTGTCGGCTACCACCTCCGCACCCTTTTCCGCTACCAGTCTCTTTCTTCTCGTCCACCACATCACGCGGCACTCACTTTATACAATATTTGGAAGACAGATCGGATCCTGTCCAGCGTAATAGAGCGTTGCTATGTTATGCATCTTTGAAAAATGAGGCCCTCATCGGCTTCGCCAAATAGCCTCGGCCAAGCGTTCGCTATCTGTCGGCTGCGAGCTCGTGTCGGCCACCATCTCGTATCGGCTATCACTCCTCTATCTTTTCTGCTACCGCCATCGACTTGCTTCTCGCTTTCGCTCAATCGTCACCGTTCATTGCCAGACCTCTCGATACAAGCCATTGAGCTTGTCGGCACTATTGATCAGTACAATGTTAACGGATGCATATCCCTACAATCTGGGCACCTATCACAAGCCCGTGACGACGACAAGCCAGATTGCTCAGGTATGGTTTGATCGTGGTCTAATCTGGACGTATGCTTTCAACCACGAGGAAGCTATCGAGTGTTTCAATCAAGCTATCAAAGCAGACCCGAATTGCGCGTTGGCGTATTGGGGCCTCGCGTATGCTTCTGGCCCGAATTACAACAAACCTTGGGAGTTCTTCGATGAGGACGACTTTGTCAGAACCGTCAAGAAAGCAGACGATGCTGCTGTTGAAGCAAAGCAGCGAGGCAAATCTGCTTCGCCGCTCGAGCAGGCTCTGATCGAGGCGCTACAGTCTCGCTATCCTTCGGATCTCTCTCGCAAGTACAACCAGAACGACTTCAAGTCTTGGAATCAGTCATATGCGGACGCCATGAGACACGTCTACGAAGAGTTTTGCGATGATCTCGATGTCGCAACCCTTTTCGCAGATGCTCTTATGAATGTCACTCCCTGGGGCCTGTGGGACTTGAAGAGTGGCGAGCCTGCTGCTGACGCACATACCTTGGAAGCAAAGAGTGTCATAGAACGCGCCCTGAACCAATCCGGCTCAGACAAGCACGCTGGACTTTTGCACATGTACATCCATCTGATGGAGATGTCGAGCAATCCTGAAGCAGCTTTACCGAAAGCCAATCTTCTTCGAGGTCTGGTACCGGATGCTGGCCATTTGCATCATATGCCCACTCACCTAGACATTCTTTGCGGTGATTACGAATCTGCCGCTGCTTGGAACCTCGAAGCCATCAAAGCAGATGAGAAGTTCTTGAGTCATGCCGGACCAGTCAATTTCTACACTCTCTACCGATCGCATGATTATCATTTCCGCATCTACGCCGCAATGTTCGTTGGTCAGTCCAAGACCGCACTCGAGAGTGTGGCAGGTCTTGAAGCATCTCTGCCTGCAGATCTGCTCCGAGTACCTTCGCCTCCGATGGCAGACTGGCTTGAAGGCTTCTTGTCTGTGCGAGTGCACGTTCTTATTCGCTTCGGCTCGTGGGAAGAGCTTCTAGCCCTAGAGCTCCCAGCAGACGATAAGCTTTACTGTGTTACGACAGCTTTCATACGATATGGAAGAGGAATTGCCTTTGCTGCCACCGGGCAAGTCCAGGACGCTAGAGCTGAGATGATCAAGTTCGAAAGTGCGCTAGATAATGTGCCTTCATCACGTATGCTGTTCAACAACCGCTGCATCGACATTCTGCAAGTTGCAAAGACGATGCTCGTTGGGGAAGTCGAGTATCGTGATTGCAATTTTGACCTGGCTTTCGATCATCTGGAAAGAGCAGTCGAACTCGACGACAATCTGCCTTACGATGAGCCGTGGGGATGGATGCAACCAACCAGACATGCTCTAGGAGCATTGCTACTTGAGCAAGGACATATCGCTCGTGCTGAAAAGGTCTTCAAAGCTGATCTTGGTTTTGACGACACTCTTCCGCGAGCATTACAGCATCCGAACAATGTCTGGTCTCTGCATGGATATCATGAATCTCTTGTCAAATTGGGCTGTGTCAAGGAAGCTGCTGAGGTTGAACCTCAATTGGCGAAGGCTGTCGCAAAGGCAGATGTACCGGTCAGATCCTCCTGCTTTTGTCGCAATGGGGGTGAAGTCCAAGACCGCATCTCGTGATTACCATTGGCAATGACTACAAAGATGACACGGATCGAGACCCGAAAACAACATCTTTCAAACAGACTCCTCCTTGCAATGGTGGCCTAAGGCCTTCTGATGCAATGACCGAAGAAAAGCGTTCCGCATGTTTGAAGTCTGATGATCAGTAGTTACTTTTAGCATGTATGTCGGTATGGCGGGGTGCATGTGAGAGGATGCGGGGATGTAGTTGCTAAATTCGGATCCTTCTTTTATTGGCTAGCCGTAACTCATGTCGGTTGGCATGAAGAAGGAGCCATTAATACGTAATTCTGAACTGGTGATCCATTGTCATCAAGAGGGGATTCTGCCTTGCTTCTTTGCGACAGGAAGTTTCGAGCAGCCAATAATCATCGAATCCGAGCAGTACAGTTCAGCTCTCGCCAAGACCAACAGCTCAGCTCTCACTTTCTCGGTGATCTTCATCCTTCGAAGATCATGATCCTTCCAAACTTGACAGCACCGCCCCGTATTCTGCATCCTACCGCCTGCACAAATCGACACCTCAGCAAGTTTAGACCGGTCGCACAAAAGCTATAAGGATGGCATCCCAGCTGGCAACGAGAATGGCAGAAATTCACATCTCAGAGGCTCGAGCACGTCAAGCTTCTTTCGTCTTCATCTCGCGACCACTCGACACCTGATCAATCAGAATCATCATGACATACAACACTGCCCAGTTCCTCAGTCTGGTCGCCACCACATCCCTTCTCGCCGTCAATTGTCTTGCGCAAGCTCCTCCGACACCGCAAGGATTGACCTACGTCAACTCCACCGTCTTTCCAGGCGCATCCATCTCTTTCAAGGAGACCACGATATGCGAGACCAACGAAGGCGTGAGGGGATGGAGTGGATACATTAACCTTCCACCTGTGCCTTGGGAAGGCCAGAACTATGAGGTACATACTTGGTTTTGGTTCTTCGAGGCTCGAAATGATCCGGCAAATGCCCCTCTTTCACTTTGGCTTCAAGGCGGTCCTGGCGCCCCCACTTCAGTTTCTGCTGTCAACGAGAATGGTCCTTGCGTGCTGCTCAACAACTCGAGAGAATCGGCGAACAATCCTTGGTCTTGGAATGACAGAGTTAATATGCTATACATCGACCAGCCTGTCCAGACTGGTTTCTCATATGATACTTTGATTCAGGGTGTTGTGAATGAGGTGCTGTCTCCTTTTGCCGTCTTCCCTGGTGCTGGTCAGATCACGAATGAGACTGCCCTTGCTGGTGTCTTCTCGTCACAGAATCCCAGGTTGGCGCCAAATAGCTCTGACGCCGTCGCTCCGGCAATGTGGAGATTCATGCAGACCTGGCTACAGGAGTAAGTATATGTTGTCTTTGACATGATGATCTTCGCTGACCAAGATGGCAGCTTCCCTGGATACCGAGGCGACAAACACAAGTTCAGCATCTGGGGAGAGTCTTACGGAGGTCACTGGGTTCCTACTTTTGCCGATTACTTCTACTCGCAGAACGCACGCATCGAAGCTGGAGAATTGAACGGAACTTCTCTCGCCATCGACTCGGTTGGTCTGATCAATGCTTGCATCGACGCCGAGACTCAGATGCCCATGTATCCCGTCATGGCTGCGAACAATACCTACGGTATCAAGATCTTCAACGATACGGCCTATGCTGCGTCCATGGCAGCTTTGCCACAATGTCTGAACTACACCGGGCAGTGCAGAGAGCTGACTGCCTCGCTGGATTCTTCACAAAGCTCAGGAAGTGATACGGAGGTCAACAGCGCTTGTGGTAAAGCATACGGCTACTGCTTCAACCATGTCGCGAGGGAGACTGGGCTTGGAGGTCTTCAAGATTATGATGTGAGTGTCATGAAACCTTAGGAGGTACAATCAGGATGCCTTGTTGACACAGCTTTTCATAACCAGGCTTTCCACTTCGACATCGCTTCGCCGCTCATTCATTCGTTTCCCCCACGATGGGCAGCCGGGTACCTCAACAACGCGACTGTGCAGGAAGATCTCGGTGTGCCTCTCAACTTTACTGGCTTTTCTGCCACCATCGCTGGCGAGTTCGAAGCTGCAGGCGACTTTTTGAAAGGCGACAATCTTGCGATTCTTGGACAATTGCTCGATCGCGGTGTCAAGGTTGCTCTCATGTACGGCGATCGCGACTACCAGTGCAATTGTGAGTGCTTCCCTTCTGCTGTCTTCAACCCCGCCGAACTGACGTATCATGCAGGGTTCGGAGGTGAAGCCATCAGCCTAGCCATCAACTCCAGCACTTCTGCCGACTTTGAAAAAGCAGGCTACACGAATTTTGCGACCAACGCCTCGTACAATGGAGGTCTGACTCGACAATACGGCAACCTCTCTTTCACTCGCGTCTTCCAAGCTGGGCATGAAGGTAGGACAACTCTTTGCTCTTCTTGCAACGCTTTGAAATTGTTCTGACATCGTCACCACAGTCTCGTACTATCAGCCTGAAACCTCGTACGAGATCTTCAATCGCGTGATCTTCGATCGCGACATCCCGACTGGCCAAACGTCCACCGCTGCCTCCGACTCCTCGTCGCCGTACGCAACCACAGGCAACAGCTCAGCCCTCGTCTCCATCGGCGCACCTATCAAGTTCGAATCTGATGTCGTCTCTTGCTATCTCTGGGACATCATGGAGACCTGTACACTCACGCAGACGGCACTGTTCAAGAATGGAAGTGCTATCACAGAGGATTTCGTGCTTGTTGGGTACGAGCGCGCTGATGGATCAAGAGTCTTCTTCAACGAGAGTGCAGTTGGTGGCAATGGTACAAACAATGGAAATGGGTCGTCGCCGGTGCCGTACAGGCCAAGCAATGGTGCGTCGCATGGTCCTGCGAGAGACCTGTGGCTGGTTGCACTCGCTGTCGCTACCGTCACTACGCTTCTGTAGAGAAGGAACTCTTCCGCGCTCGTCCGCAACCTAGCTCCGGATCTGAAGCTAGACTTAATCATTAGATCGACTTGTATTGTCGCTTAAACAGCAGATGTTTCGACGTACTTAATAAAAAATCGCTTATATCCCTTTGCTCGGCGACGTACTTTTGTAGAGTTTAGCTATTATCGTTATTAACTAACTTACACCTTTATAGCCTTCTCTTCCTTATATACATGTTATCGTCGCTACCTCTTCTACGTATAAACTACCTCGTCGTCGCTACTACCTCTTCTACGTATAAACTATCTTATCTTAGGGGTTAGGGTTAGGGTTAGGGTTAGGGTTAG
>JACWFU010000034.1:102180-121787 GCA_019775405.1 Aureobasidium leucospermi | reverse complement strand
TGTACTCTTTTCTCATAGAAGTTAACTCATTTAACCACCATCTCTTTGCATGTTTTGATGGGTTTGCCTTCGGGCAATGCTGTTCTATCGCCGTCTGAGTGACTTCCTAAATGTAGCCTTGCATTGCTTCAAGATCATCTGTTAGGAATGGGTTGTCGGTAAGATGTTGGCCTATCTTGTCTCGTATCGCTTTCCAGTCTGCTTTCTGTAGCAGGTATCGTGGAGTTGTTAGGTCCTCTATGGTTTCTCCCATGTTTATAGCTGTATGAATCGCCCTATGGTCTGAGCCGTATTCATTCTTAAAGAGTTGACAGATGTCTCGGTCCTCGAACAGTCTTTCACTAACTATAGTTAGGTCAATCGTTGATGTCGACCCATTGCGTTCCTATGTTGGCACTCCTCTTTGTGTAAGTAGCTGTAGGTTGTTTTCCTCAATGAAGTCCAGTATCCTGCTACCTTCACCTTGTCTCATCCCTAATGCTACCTCATTTCCTCCCCATATCGTGTCATGCCGGTTAAAGTCTCCTGCGATGAAGACTTCTAACTCTGCGTTGCAGTCTCCCTCTCCTGTAATTGCTTCCTGGACCTCTTGCAGTCGGGTGTGCAATTCTTGCGTGTCAACTTCTTGCCCATTGCCTATACACGGGATGTATATAGACACTAGCAATATGCTGCGGGTCCCATGTTTTATGACGATTGCCGTAATGTCGTTACTGTTTAGCGTGAGTTGCGTATACTCGTTGTTCCGGTTAATCCACATGCACGATCGAATCCTCTGTGTCTGGTTTTCTCTTTGTAGTGTTTTTGGTTTTATGACTTCAAAGTTAGGTCCGGCTCCCGTGATCTGAAGGTTTCCTGCAATTTCCCAATAGTGTGGTTCCTGTATGAGAATGGCATCGAAGTCCTAGATGTCTGAGTCGTTGTACAAAGCATCCTGAACTCCTAAGCTCCTATGCAAATTTGCTTGAAGAATGTTTAGTGTACTAATCATGGCGACGTAGGTTGATCTCTCTTTCTTGTTGTTTCCTGTACTCTGGGCATTTCTTATAGCCTGCTGGGTGACTTCCTCCGCAGTTGCTACACTTCGGCTCCCCTACGTTGCAGCTGTTGTGTCCTTCTTGTGCGCACTATGAGCATCTGGTAGTGTTCTTACATTCCTTCTGTGGGTGTCCGAACTGGTGGCAGTTATAACAGGCTCTTGGTCCTCTATTGTCGTGGAAAGTTGAGACTATGACCATGCAGCCGAACAGTTGTACTTCTTCGCCATCTGCTTGTCTCTGGAGCAGTCTCTCTACTTGTTCTTTCGTCGCTAGCTTGGCCACTGCAGATGCATAGGCGGCGTGCTCCTTTGGTCTGCCTAGCCATCTCATCATCTTGACTTCTACTTCATTCTCCTCTGCAAAGGCATCTCGCGTTTCTTAACTGATTGCCCCGGTCTGGTGGTCCGTAGCTTCTATTTTTGGGATGAAATCCACCTTGATTAGGTACCAGGTAGATTCGATAAGCCTTGCCCCTTCGAGGAACATAGGTATCCATTCATCTACGTAAGCTCTCGCTACTTTCTCCGCTTCCTTGTCGATCTTAAAGTACGCTAGGTGGACGTCCTTGTTCGTATGTCTGATCATGAACTGGTTGAGGACGACTGTGTCTAGCCCTTCGTTGGATCTAATCGCAGCCATAATTCGATTCTTGGTTCTTATTCTAAGCTGTGTTCCAGTGTATCCATCTGTCTTAAGGTTTTTTATGTCCAATACCATATCTGCTTCTTGTGCGTTTTTGGACTTTTTCATTGCGCTTCTGATCGACGTTCCTACAGATACTGGGGGTGACTGCGGTGGGCTTGACTGCTCTGAAAGATCGAAGGATACTAATGTTCTAGGCGACCTGACTGGCGTTCTCACTGCTTCCTAGCTTGACAGTTGTACTCCCCGAGCTGTAACACTTGCGTAGGAATCGGTTGTTCCTGTCGGTAGAGACGATGACTAGAGGGAACCCCAGTTTGGGGCTGCCTCTTGTAGGCTCTTAATGTCTAGGACTAGCGTTGTGACAGTCGTTTGTAGTTGTCTAATCTCCTCTCTATATCTGTCTTTTTCCTCCTGTTCTTTCCTTTCTCTCTCTCTAGCCATTCTTTGTGCGTCTAATAGCTGTTGCATGATGTCGTTCATTGTGACCTCTCTTGTGCTGTCGCTGTTTCTACCACTACTAGGTGTAGGGCTGCCCTCAGATTGGTGGTTGGTGTCTCTTCCTTCTTTTTCTGCGCTTCTAGTCGCCATTCTTGTAGCCATAGGTGAGGGTCTCTTCCTTGGTGTCGCTTCCACTGACGTCGAGTTAGAGTCTATGTCGATACGTGCGTCGCGTCTCTGAGGGCTGTCCTCTGCGCCGCCCTGTCTGCCGTCTCTTTTTCTTTTTTCCGCATGTTCCCTATCCCTCATAACTGTATCCTCCTCATCCTGCCTATCCCCGCTGCCCTGTGACAGCGATTCGAACCTCCCCTTTCCTGCTATACCTCCGCCTCTCGCACCTCCTCGGCCTTTCGGAGCTGGCATCTCGACCCCGCACCGTGGCGCTTCGCTGGAAATTCGAGGGAATCACCAGGAGACACTGCTCCAGCTTATAGAGTAATAAAATTTGATGAATTCGATGATTTTTGTCCGAGTGACGTCAACTCATCGTGAACTCTCAAGCCCACCAAGGTGGAAATTAAAAAGCTCGTCAGGGTCCCCCACCCCGCGAACCAAAATTTCGAGCCGAGACTTTTGAAACCTCGAGCGCAGATCGACAGTGAGCTTGTCGCATACCCACGCAACTCTCACATCTTCATACCACGACATTTTCAACCTCACATACCGCTACATCACTTACAGTACACATCTGCGCATCACTGGAACTTTCATCCCAAGACCTCAAACTTCCATCTCAAGTCACACGAACTAGCAACACATCGACTCATCATCTTCGCATCGCGAACGCTACTTCTGGTCGCAAGATACATCACAACACTTGAACGCATACAATCGAGTAATAGAGCAATGTCAAGAGGAGGCGGCTGGGGCGGCGGCGGCGGCAAAAATGACTTGGGCAAAATGGGCGGACAAGCTCTCCCTTGGGAATACGATCCAGAGCTCGAAGGAAAACTGAACACAAAGCCCAGCGAAAAGTTTCCCGTACGTTGGAATTACTCCCTACCTTCCTCATTCCTCCTCTCAAGCATTTATAGTATGGTTTCTAAGCTTCGTCGCTAACTTATCCTCGCACAGCCAATTCCTCCACCGACAGCAGACCCGCCAACCCCCTATGAACGCTCCCTAGTTCACCACTACCGCACGCTGCGCGCCCGCATCCACGACGGCCCTTTCTACGCCATTCTATCCTCTTCCGCCCGCGTCCACAAGTCTGGCAAAAAGTCCCCTCCTCAAGCCCACTACGATCCCTTCGAAAGCATGCCCACCTACTCCCAACGCTACACGAAAAGAAAAAACACCTTGCCTCGGTTATCAGGAAGACCGTTTGTGAAGAGTTATTTCCCGGAGGAACTGTGGGCGGTGATTGAGCCTGGAAGTGTGGGGGTGCAAGGGCAGAGGAAGATGTTGAGTTTGAGCACGAGGACGAAATTGGATAAATTTGATGTGGATGGGGAGGATGAGGATGAAGAGGGAGAGGAAGGTGTGGAGGATGGGGATAAGGTTGATGGGGTGGAGGATGAGGATAAGGAGGAGGAAGATCCGGATCAGTTTGATGAGGAGGATGAGGATGATAATGATGATTATAATGCAGAGCAGTACTTTGACGGTGGTGATGATGATGAGATGGGGGATGAAGGTGGTGGTGATGATGATTATTAGTCTCGTCTCTTTTTTGCTTGTATACCCTTCTTGTCATTAATATCAAAGAAAAAGGTTGCTGTTGCTGTTGCTCTATCATAATGCTATCCCAAACACCATCAATGCATCGATTCATAACTTCATCACCCATGACCTTCTTCCAATCAAGTACCCTTGGGCTTCCTAACAACCACCACACCATCCTCCCTCAACACCCAACCCACTTTATCCCTCTCAACCAATTCCTCCCACACTCTATCAGCACTCCTCTCCACAAACCCCTTATCCACCATCATATACCCCCTCCCCAAACACTTCAACGCATGCAATCTCACCCCCTCCTCAGCCCAACTCATCAAACACCTCTGATAGCCATCCACCGCCCTCCTCATCCTCCAAAACACCACCCAATCATCATGAACCAACGCCTTTACCACTTTATCAACTTTCCCATCTCTGATTCCAAAACACCTTCTCAAGCGATATGCATCCACGAAATCACCTTGTCTGCACACCATATCCAACACCAAGTAACTGGCGAATTCCTGTAATTCTGGTCTCGATAGAGGCGTGCGTGGGTGAATTTTGTACAACAGGTATTGCAGGGCTGGATGATATGTTTCTAGATGCTTGCAGAGGATACTGGCTCTGATTTGAAAGGTATACACACGTTGGGCGAACGCGTCGACTCTATGCGATGCCACCAAGGCTTCTCGAAGTTTCCGCATCGCCATCAAAATGGTAGACAGTTCCTGCGGTTGTGGCTGGTGTGGTGTTGTGGTTGTGTGATGTTGAGCTTTTGCCGTATGCAGACTTGCTACTGCTGGCGATGGGGTAGGGGTCGAGGTAGCGAGGCTGAGGTTTTGGAAAGCGGCTTCTAGTTTCTCGCCCGTGGAGTGGGAGGCGCAGAATTTCATGTAGCGGGTTACTATGCGTTCGAAGTATGTTTCTTGGGTTTTGAGGTCTGCGAGTCTGTCATTGTCCATCAGTATGCA
This sequence comes from Aureobasidium leucospermi, assembly GCA_019775405.1. NCBI lineage: Eukaryota > Fungi > Ascomycota > Dothideomycetes > Dothideales > Saccotheciaceae > Aureobasidium > Aureobasidium leucospermi. Next base: position 116,971 of record JACWFU010000034.1, on the reverse strand, counting down.
ATTACCAGGCAATGCGGTGGGGGGGCATACACACCTTGTCTCGCCTTTCGATGGCAAGCCATAGACTTCGAGGGGATCGATTCGTGGTTGGCGTAGTCTGCCCCAGGCGCCCGAAGGCCCTCTGCGAGCTGGCGGTCGTGCATTGGATGAAGACATTGTGGTTGGTATGTTGTTGTCGTTGCGATGGAGGGGTGGGCTTTGGAGTGTTTACGCTGACGTAGGTCGAGGTTTCCCGAAATGGCAACGCTTGCGAGAAAGCTTCCCTTCCTCTTCGCCGCAGACCTCCGAGTTGATTGATATCAGTCCACGTTCGCATCTTTGGAGTTTTGTTGAATCTCGTCGCATACTTTTGATCAGGCAGCAGTATCTTCGAATCTTCGTTCATTATCTCACTGCTTCTATATCGTGCTGCGTTTAAGCCAGCTTGTTACTGATCTCGTCGAGCACATTTCATCATCTCCAGGCCGTATAAACAGGGACCACCATATCTTCCTTGATTGATTTACAGCACTACACCGGCTATAAACAAGAACACAACGCAAGAATGAACCAGCGGAAATCTACTCTGCGCTCCGGCAAGGTACAAGCCGATGGGCAGGAGAAGGACATCATCATGAAAGTCGAACAGAAAGTCTCAAACGCCTTGACAGTACTCTGGTCGGAAATTGATCCCTGGCAACAAGACAATCACTACATTCACTCAGGCTATCGACCAGCTAGCAACTCTTTCTCCCGCTCATTTGCCTCGCTAGCTTACATGCACAACGAAACTGTTAACATCTACACGCATCTTCTCGGTGCAGTGGCTGCTCTCATCTGCTCGATATATTTGCACTCTCTTATCAAGCCGAGGTACGACAGAGCAACAGCTGAGGATGTCATTGTCTTTGGCTGTTTCTTTGGTGGTGCTGTGGCTTGTTTGGGTATGAGTGCCACGTATCATGCCATCTCCAATCATTCGCCCAAGGTCAGCAAGATTGGTAATCAGCTCGACTATGTCGGCATTGTGTGTCTGATCTGGGGAAGCTTCATACCGAGCATCTTCTACGGCTTTGCGAGAGAGCCTGGGTACATTGCTGTCTACTGGTCCATGGCGAGTTGAATGCAGTCGTTCTCGTTCTACCAGTGCTGACGTTTTGGTAGATTACACTGATCGGTATTGGCTGCGCGACTGTCTCTATTCTGCCCAGCTTCAGAACGCCCAAATGGCGACCCTTCCGTGCAGGCATGTTCGTTGCCATGGGTCTGAGCGCTGTCATTCCTGTATTGCATGGCATCTCGCTGTTCGGCGTCGAGCAATTACAACGTCAGATGGGTCTTTCATGGCTGGTTCTACAAGGCGTCTTATATGTTTCCGGTGCCGCAATCTATGCTGTAAGTTACATCGTCAGCATTCACCGATCGCAATGATCCTGATCAGATTCGTAGGCTCGTGTACCAGAACGTCTGAAGCCCGGCTCCTTCGACATTTGGGGCAGCTCTCATCAGATCTTCCACGTCTTGGTATTACTCGCAGCAGCATCGCACTTTATTGGCCTTGTCAAATCATTCGACTATGAGCATAGTGCCCGCGCTCAGGCCGACAATGTTGTGTATGGTTTCAACCACATCTTCTCGAAAAACTGATTGGTTGAGGGTTTTAGCAGTAATCGCTGGAATTGACTACGATGCACAACCGCCGACTTCGCAAAGGCCTCAGTACTTGTTACTCCTTCAAGCGAGGTCGGAATCGATATCGCGCAAGGAAGTGCGCAATAAACGAAAGTTGCGGAAAGATATTCGGCCGGAATGCCGACAACCTTGACGATCACCCATCCCACTTCCCCAACTTGATAACCGAACCATAATTGCGGAGCCCCATATATCAGCCGAATGACCACCACCTCAACACTCAAGAATTGCCATGGTATTGGCGGAAAAACTAAGCTCATGCATAAGAACTATCAAGCGTGGATATGTTCCTGCCAAAAACAGCCACCTTCTCCGCATCCTGCATGCATGTCTTGGCTGGTCACCCCGCAACGACCATTGCATGTTTACTGCCAACATGATGAACCGACGTCAGCAGTAATGACATGATAGAGGATCTTGACCTACATCTATCAGCCATTGTCCGCCTTGGCTCACAATCCTGCATGGCCAAGATGGAAAAATGTTTTTCAAAATCCTTCCTTGCTGTCATGAGGCTGGGAAGATGGACTACTTAACGTGCATTCAAGTCGCCCGAGAGTGGACGTGACAACTCTCATCTGACCTCTCTGAAATATAAACATGAGGCTTTTCTCTTGCCTTCTTGCCGCCGCCACGGCCATCACATCTGCTGTCGCATACGACATTCCTGACGGTGCATCTATCTCTGTCCCATGGAGGCATACAGGACGTCCCGGATTCGGCTGGGGCAACCAAAAGGACAAATGGGGTAATAAGATCGAGGACGACCGCCGTAAGATCACTATTCGTGCGTCTGAAGACGACACCGACGACATCTCAGCAGATTTCGTTTGGGCTCTGGAACAAGCACAGAACGGAGGATTGGTACATCTCGAAGAAGGCAAGACCTACATCATTGGCAAGAAGATCGATCTTCCTGTGCTCAATGATGTATATGTCAAGCTTGATGGTACCCTGAAGGTGAGTTATTCGCACTATGTATCGAGAGCGATCTGACACATGCAGTTCACCGATGACGTTGCGTATTGGCAAAGCAACTACTTCTACTACCCTTTCCAAAAGAGTATCACTTTCATGGTCTGGAGTGGCAAAGACATCCGCATCTACGGCAAGGGAACGATGGACGGTAATGGCCAAGCATGGTACAATGGCTTTGCTGGTCGTGAGATCTTGGTGAGCATCTACTGCGTGTTTCTCTCCAATGATCCAAGCTAATAGTGACAAGGACTCCTCCAACACATACTACCGTCCTATTCTGTTCCTGACCGACAATGCCACCAATGTCGACGTTGAGGGTATCACCTTCTTGAACAGTCCCTGCTGGACCACTTTCCTTGTTCGCACCAAGGACGTCTCTTTCGACAATGTATACATTGAGGCTTTCAGCAACAACGCCTCCGCGCTCCCTAAGAACACTGATGGCTTCGACTCGCTCAACGTTGACGGTCTGACTGTCACAAACACACGTGTCAATGTCGGCGATGACTGCTTCTCGCCTAAACCCAACACCACCAACATATACGTTGAGAATCTTTGGTGCAACGGAACACACGGTGTCTCCATGGGCTCGATTGGTCAATATCCTGGTGTCAAGGACTACATCTCAAACGCCTACCTCAAGAACATCATCCTCCTAAACGGACAAAACGGCGCCAGACTGAAGGCTTGGGCAGGTCCAACAGCAGGTTACGGCTACATCGATAACATCACTTACGAAAACGTGCACATTGAGAATACCGACGCACCCATCGTCCTTGATCAGTGTTACTTCAACATCAACGAGACCACCTGCGCTGCCTACCCTTCCAACGTCAACATCACCAACATCAAATTCATCAATTTCACTGGTTCATCATCGGGCAAGGATGGTCGTGTTGTCGCGGACTTGACTTGTTCGCCCGGTGCTACTTGCAGTGAGATCCTTCTCGAGGGTATCAACCTGACCAGTCCCAATGGTACGGCGGAGATTGTTTGTAACAATATTCAGGGAGATATTGGAGTTGATTGTATCTCTGCCGCTGATGCGGATGATTGATCATAGAGCACTAGAAATTTTTCATGACAACTAATTCAATGCTACTTGTGCTTCTTTATACCACCAATCGAATCCATCTCTGTTGGAACCAGACACTCTTGGTGTCCAGACATGCTAACTTGGAAACAACATTATCTCTCAATGGTTCTCATAGTTAAGAAAGTCGCGCTTATGCACAATGCTTTTATGCAGTTGCACAAGAATGCATAAGCTCGGCCAAGCCTCGCACAAGACTTTGGCGAAGACCTCTCTTGCTCCACTCGCTTGCATCATTCCATCGTTGCTAAGTTTCTTCTCTACAACCAACGAAAAGTTCAACATGGCGCAGATGCAAAGCTCGTCAAGTGAGATGTTAAGTCCAAGCTAAAATTAGCACAGCCATTTTGTTAACGGAATGGAGTCGCTGTTTGCGACAAGGGCTATGTGCTTGGATGGCCTTGATGTGTGGATATCGCTTTGATGACGACGGGATGGATTCGCTGTGAGGATGCTGGTGCAGACATTAGGAGACAGTCTTGGTGTCAGCTGTCGTCCGCTACTCACTCGCGAGCTTCTGGGGACGGCCGCTGCACGGAGTTTCCAGTGATCGTGGACTGCGTGCACCCGTCATAAGCAACATGTTCGCTACTTTTGCTGCCCTTGACTTGACTTGACTGGTTCCTGCCATCCCGGCGCCGGAAAGTCTGGAAGTCGACTGCCGACGACAATCGCCAGGACCGTGGGATATCATACAATTTTGCCTGCCATTGATCGTTGCAAAACAACTCGCCTTGTTCGGTTGGCTTGCGCATATTGCGGTCTCGATCTAGGCGGCACTGATTGATACTGCAATCGACACATTGTCTCCTCCCAGGATCTGGAGTTGAGAAGCGGATCTGTCGGCAATGCCGCGTCGTAGGTTGCCAAAACAACCTTCAGCACTTTGCCTGCGCTTTGCACCTCGTCGACGAGCTTGCGAAACAATCCGATGATGTGCGAGAACGTCTCTGATTTGTCCTTGTACTGCTCATACAATGCGCTTGTGTCTAGGATTAGACAAGTCATTGGTATCGAGCCGAGGATCTGGCCGAGAAGATGCATCCATTCCTCTGGAGAGTGGGCCGAATGATATTTCGCCGACTGCAATCCTCCAGGTTGAGTGATGAGGAAGTCCGAGTTGGTCTTCAGTGCCTGATATACAAGACTCCGCGTCCAGCTTTCGAGACTTTCAGAGCACATCTTGGAACTACCCTCACCCATGACTTTCGGAAGTGCGAATATCAACGAGCAGAAAGGTCGGTGGGGCGCCTCAATGAGGTCTAACATGATTGTCTTCATCATCATTTGATCAGCAAATTTGGCCTGGAGCACAAGTAACGAGGATTTCTGGTCTTGAGCCCAGTGGGCAACAGATCGGCGTAGCCCGCCATCGTTCCGGAGAAGGCTTTGAGGGAAGCGGTTTCTTCTGATGAGAATCTGGATGTCGACTAGGACTTGGGCGAGATCGACTCCTGGCGCAAGGCCTGTCAGAACGGAAGACACTTGGAGGTCCTGGACTCCTGGCCTGACAACACGCATGTCTTCACTCAGACTTGTCAACAATGAGCCTGTGCCTGTCAATCACCAAGTCAGTTATCGATCACGAAAATCACGGTGGAATTCATACTCATGAGTTGTTTCAACACCAGATTGGATATTCCCTGCAATTCTTGCATTGTATGAGAGATTGTGTCGAACTTGAGGCCATGAGCCGACAGTATTTTGTGTATGTCCTGTGTGCTGAGTTCTGTCTGATTCACACTGATCTCCACATTCCTCACGCTGAGCTCTGTGTTCTGTACGCTGACATGTGTATCTCTGAGCTCAGCATACATTGCAGTCTGCGATTTGTCTTTGACCTTTGCGACCAAGGCATGGATGTTGTCGACATTGTCTTTCCAGCTGAGCGTCCAGGGTCGTCCCATGGAGGAGACAAAACGTTTAAGCGTGCTTTGGCTATACCACTTGACGGCTTTCTCCAGGAATCGCATGATCTGCAGATATAACTCGCTGATATGAGTCTGCATGTCCGCAGTACCATACAGTCGGGCAGAGCACAACGCGGAGTTCAAGGCCTCACCTATCTCTGAGAACGCGGTTGCGAACTTGGTCAAGAGCTCACTGTGATTCACAACACCCATGAGGACGAATTTGATGGCGCCCCATGCCAGGGAAACATACTCGGGATGGTGCTGTGCGAGTGCGTCGAGAACGCTGCTGTAGTATACGATCCTTGAAGAAGCAAGATTCAGCCATTTTGTGGTCTTGTCCCATTTGGACCGGTTCAAACCATGTTGCGCCTGTGTTCTCCTGATGGCACTGAGAATGTCCTCCATGCAAGTAGGCGTGTTGAGCAATATCATGCTCTCAGCCTGATCGAGTTCTCGCTCGAAAGCATCAACGGCAGAATTATATGCTTCACTCGCAATATTCGTAGGGCTGTTGAGTGTTAGCCAGCAGCAAAAAGTCAATAGAGACCTTTTTTCACCCTGCGGGAGTGATCCAAAGCTTGGTGACTGCTGCATCTTGCACCAGGGGTGGCGCATTCATCTTGGTTGAGCCAGGCCCAGGGCAGACCTAGGTCTCATTACAATCGAACGGAGTACATGGCCTTCTTATCATTCCTATGCTAACCTGTAGAACCAGGACTTAGCCGGTGGGCTGAGCAAGGCTCGAATATGCATGATCTATACATGGCGTTGCCCGATTGGCTGATAACAGCGTGCAGCTCGAATGCGCCACACAGTCACATGCGCAGCCCGATATATTCGCTCCGCCCCAAGACCACCCGATTTCGCTCCACCGAATGTTCGTGTTTACACCTCCATCTCCAAGACAGACATTAAGCATAGTTCCGAGCCATCAAGATACGACACCCAAACGGTACCCAGATACTTCACTCTTAACTGCCACGAAAGAGAAGCAATCGCGCCCAGGTTGTTTCTAGTACCGAACAGTCTAGCGCTGGCTACTGGGAACGACTTTATACAGGATCCTGTCTGTGACACAACATGCAGAGTTTGATACCGGATCAAGCTGGACAACACATTGCTCCTTTTCAGCGCGGCCTCAGGGAATCTCAAGGATATAAGAGTGTCGGGTTGGAGATCGCGCGAGAAGAGCAGTCAAGCCGTCGATACGAGGATGCGACACAGTACTATGGAGACGATGCCATAATCTACGAGCGACCACATCTTCCCTCGGCTGCGGCCACGAGTGGAATGCTTGGTGACTTCTCAACAAGCCGTCCATCACCTGTTCCTGTACGCCGTCATCGGGTCACGCGTTCACCTTCTCCTCCTCCTCGTCGTTACGAGCGCGACAGAAAGATGAACGTTCCCGACATCCTCCAGACTGACGAGCCCCGGTTCAAAACACAGACGATTACGCCGAGTACCTCGTTCTCATCGCCCTATGATGCATACCGCTATACTACACCAGCGCCCCCCATCAAGAATTTTCCTATACCCGTGCGTCGTTCCGAAACTTTGCCCAATTTATCGGATAGTCTATCAAGCCGAACGGAGAAACGTAAGATTTCCAAACTTCGCGAGAGCGAATTCTCAAAAAGCAGTCCTCCCTTCTCGCCATCTAGTCCGCCCTTCTCACCACCTCGGGCATCCGATCACCTACTACGATCAGGAAGCCCGAATATTTTGGTATCTTCCCAATCACCTGAGCGGAGGCGGCCGTCACAGAGAAGCTCACGCTACAGCGCTACACCATGGTCTCCACCAAAATCTAATCCATCCCCGGGCGTGTTTGACAAACCCTCAGCACAGTCCACTGCTCTTGCGCAGACCAACGCACAAGTATCACCCGCGTTCCTCCAGTCCGATCAATCCGCTTTGCTCCAAGCGCCAAACCCATCCTTACGCAGACCTGCGGTTCACGGTTGGGACATTCGGTCGACCCACACAACACCCCGCTATACCCTTGCACCACAACCCCTCCCGATGAAAACGAAGCCTAGTTATGGTAGTAGGAACCACGTTCATCCATTGACACCGAATCACGCCATACGGACCTCGCTGGGCTACGGCATCGCAAATATTGGTGCAGGCTCTGCGCCTCGAGAGATAGCTCCCTCTCTGACGAAAGCAGAAAATCGCTATATGAATCAAACAATCTCGGCTGATTACACTGGGGGCGACGACATTGTGATGAAAATAAAACTATGCGCCTTGGATACAGGATTGCAGCGTCGCCATCACAGTCACGGATTGGGTTCGCATGCGAGCTTCGAGAGCAGTTCTACGTTCGGGTCTTCTGCCATTCCTCGCTTCACACCTTCACCGATTGAACGCATTAGTCACCAGACATACCAAGACCTCAGAATCCGTAACGTAAGGCCAGGATATGGAAATCGTTGAAAGCGTAGTATAGTCGAGAAGCTTGGTGTCGCCCACGACGGGGCATTTTGTAAAGACAGTGTCATCGATGGCGACATCCGCTAGGCGGTTATAAACTTCCGTTCCCATTTGCATCATAAGCATACGAGCGGTTGTGTGTTCTCCGGGATTGAGGTCGCTCAACTGTCTTGCGCTTCACACACCACGCCTGGCGAAGAATTAGATCATTCGCTCGGATATGTACGAGGAAGCAAAAGCCAGGGTCGACGATCCCTTCACAAGATAATATTCGATTCGCTTATAAGCCAGAAAGCATTCCTGCCTTCGCATAGAACTACTCGTCTTTGGTAATTGGAATCCCGCTTTCATAATTTCATTCGTGGCAATGATCCGCACTTATCGCGTTACGGGGAAAGGCAGCGCAGCAGGATCTTGCGCATACAATTTCCGGAGGATCGAAGAGATGATGAACGACTGGATGATACGTCAGAGCCACTATACGCAGCCAATCAACGTTCCACGCTCTAGTTCCTGCGAGTGGCTGATCTTCAAGCTGCATCATGCGGGCTCAGCGCACGGAAATCCCCTCAGACCTCTGATGAGTATGTTTCCTCCGATTGTTTTATTTCTGCTCAAGTCACCGAGGTGTAAACACACACGACCTGGTCATGGAAAATAATTCGTACAACGCCTCGTTCAGGATGCCGCCTGGAGCATTCGGTCATCATCGTAACCGGGCACAAGATGACGATGTTGTGGATGTGGTTGAAGAGCATTCGGACGACGACTACAGCACTGAGCACTCGAGTCAATCCCAGAATTCTCAGTCTTTGACGCTCTCACTTGTCATCATTCACATGGTGGACTGTACGCAGACAGGACATCATATGAACCATTCAGCGGTGAGCTATTACACGGATGTCCCTCGTCTTTTCGCTGGTGATAGCAAGGCTGTCGCACTGAGAGGACAAAACAAAATTGCAAACCCCCAGATTCTACTCGATGAATTGAGGGACGTAAGCTTTGTGGTTTACAGACGTTACGATTGTGTGCAATACCACCAACAGTGCGAACCTCTGTTCGAAACTCTGGCTACGGAAAAACAACGGTCAAGGATGCCCTTGGACATTCAAGCTCACCTCTCAGTACTGGGAGTCGACGGGCCCGCCGCATCCTCGGTATCTGAAGAAATCAGAAACTTTCAAGGTCGTATGCTCGCTGCCGTCCGAGCTCTTGACCATGCTTGCAACTGGGACCTTACTTCATACTACGATTCTGCAGAAGATTGGTCACTTAAAGCACCATACAACGATATATACCGTTCGCGCGAAGCTCTGCAAAATCGCACAGGAATGACCGATCCCATAACTTGGTCGTTTGTAGATTACCTCATCAATTACATCATGTCGACAATGGCTGTGGACTATGAAGAAGCGGACGAACTATTCACGAAAAATCAAGTTTCTGAAAAGCATTTGGCAAAACTTTACCGCGCTGATGACATTTTGGTCACCAGAGAAGAGGGAGAAGAGATTGCCGTTATTTGCCACTCGGTCCATAGCCAGGAGTCAGGCATGATCTCTTTAGCATGTCGTTTGTGGGAATTCGATGCTTCCTTCCACCTGGGTCCAAAAACTTTCGGACTAATTTGGCCTCGGCGAACGGATACTGCCATTGGGGATCCAATGCCAATAGTCAACCTATCTATATATCCTCTGAAATACGGAGTCCAGGGTTTACGGAAGCGCCTGCTGGAACGTGGGAGAATGTTATGGAGTTGCAGATTCCAAAAGTACGTCAGTTATGACGCACCAAAACAAGGCATAGATGCACAAGCGGTACGTACAGGATATACCATACGTTTGGAATGTGCTAATGATCTCAAGATTCATGCTCGTTACATGATTGACATGAATGCCTATCATGAACTTCACCCGGAGAGCAACACTCGACGAGAAAACTGGCGTATGGGCGACATTGACGAGGCTACTATGGAGAGTGACAATCCACCCCCGGACGATTTCCTCCTTTGCCTACCGGCAACATTACGAGGTTACTGGTTTCTCAAAAAACGGTGGAGTAAGTTTTGGAGATATCAATAAGTATACTAGCTAACGGACAAACTCATAAAGTGACGCTCAAGATTCGTTATATCAAGGAAGTCACCTGGGAAGAATCAGCATTTGAGACACTCGTCCTAGACAACCATAAAAAAGAGATGCTGAAAGCGCTTGTCACTACCCATGACTCCGGAAACTCCTCGCTAGATATGATCGAGGGCAAAGGCAACGGACTGATACTACTACTCCATGGCCCACCTGGGACGGGCAAAACTTTGACTGCCGAGGGCATCGCGGAGCTAACACACAAACCTCTATACAGAGTCACGTGTGGTGACATTGGCACCACGCCTGATGTCGTAGAGAGATATCTGGACTCTGTTCTGCACATTGGCAGAGTCTGGGGTTGTGTGGTACTGCTCGACGAGGCCGACGTCTTTCTGGAAGAACGCTCGCCGATGAACCTCGAGCGCAACGCTCTAGTTTCCATCTTTCTTCGTGTCTTGGAGTACTATGAGGGAATACTCATTCTGACGACCAATCGAGTCGGAACGTTCGACGAGGCTTTCAAATCCCGAATCCAACTTGCCATACACTATCCAAGTCTTAATCAGGAGGATCGCATGTCAATCTGGAGCAATTTTCTGGAGTCCATGGGGGATGAAGTCGACATCCTTGGGCTGCGCAAGAAGTACATGGTGCTTTCACTGACTCCTCTGAATGGCCGACAGATAAGAAACACCATCAAAACAGCTCGACAACTGGCACTCTTCAAAAAGGAAGTGATGGGTTATTCTCATCTGCAAGAGACGATCAAAATCAGCAACGAGTTTGAAAATTATATTCAGCAAGCGATGGGGCAAACGCATGCACAAAGAGCGGTTGACACTTCCATGAGAGCTCCTGAGCCGACTGAATAAAAGATTGCGTTGTCAACGCTTGCTCGCTGGCGTGAAAGGTCATTCCGAACTATTTCGTACCATTGGAACTATGTCGTTTTATGTTGAAGTTCGGTCGCACTTTCTAGTGCTCTTTTCTTTTTTCCTTTTTCTTCCTTCAGTCTTCTCCCATTTGTGTCTTTGCGTATCTCTTTGTCGAGTACTCCAGTCTTATCGCTTTCTTATGCTTAGCCTACAATAAGACCTTTGGCAGGAGTATGGATGAGCTTGTCAGATAAGTTGTGTAAAGCTCTAAAGCTATTTTTGTTGGCGCTCCATTTGTGTCTGCCAAAAAGTCATGATATTGTTCCAACACTAAAATGCTTCTCTACAAAAGTCATTCTATGCAAGAGACCGTAAGAAACAAGTCGTGCAATACTCCAGAGCATGACATTGTCTCGCAACATTGTCTCCTCTTGGTAATCAGAAGCCGTGGCTTTTGGAGCCTTCACTGAGCATGCATCTGTTAGTAGCCAATGAATCGCCCTCTACTTACGTTTCTCTCTTCCCAATGACCGGTGTGTTATTTTTCTTGACGTTCGATTGGCTGTTTACTTGCTTCACCACGCACCAATTAGATGATTGCGAAGCGATGAATTAAGAGTCTTCCACAATCACTTGCTTGCATTTATTCGGCCCAAACTGATGACCAAGTCTGGGCCTTCTTCCAATTCCTCCGTCGCAATTTGATCGTATTGCGTCAGGTAAAGCTAAATGCATTGGACTGTTTGATGGCACACTTATACGCACCTCTTTCGGGACTAGCGGCTTTTCTGACACCCGCTGAACCTCATTCCAAATTTGGGATGGGATAGATAATTCGACTGATTTGCGACATTTTCACTGTTCATTTAGTTGTTTGGGATCATTCGCACCAATGATAGCTTCTGCTGATATCCAATTTACCTTCTTTTCCATATCGTCTGCTTACACATGCTCGGAGCAAATGGACGACCGAGTTTAGATGTTGCTTCCAATCACTCTGGTATATTTTGCGCACGGCGAGGGAGACTACCCGTCATGACAAGAGAGACCAACCGTCATGACAAGAGAGACCAACCGTCGGGCTATCTGCTGACGTGAAGCTGCTACCGTCGATGCTTCAGTAGATAGCGACCATGGCAGAAATAAGCGAGGCTGATCAATCCGTCCAGTTCTGATCATTTGAGTAGAGTCTCCCAAACTGCGGTATCATATGATAAGAAGCAAGCCGCGACCTTGAAAAAGTCTGGCAGGATCATCAATACTTGATTCAGTCTTACAATTTCAGTACAAGGTCTTGAACAATCTTCCGCAACAATGGACGCCAACGCCTACACCATCCCCTTCCAATTCACCAAAAGCCTTCGCCGTGATGTCTATCCTGCTATCGACCCCAAGAACCCTGAGCAGAATGCAGCTGGCAAAGTCGTCTTGATCACTGGGGCTGGTGGCGGCATCGGAGGAGTACGATATCATAAATCTATACTTCCGACTTCCTAAAGACTGACACAAAACAGGAGACTGCCCGTGCTTGGGCAATTGCTGGAGCCGAGGGTATCATCCTCGTCGGCCGTAAAGCTTCGCTGCTCCAGGAGCCCGCAGGGGCGATTTCTTCTATCAACAAAGATGTCAAAGTGTTGACGATGACTGCTGATTTGACCTCCGAAGCCGATGTCGAGGAATTGTTTAGCCAGGCTAAGACTACCTTTGGCAAAGTCGATGTTGTTGTCAACACCGCTGGTACTATGACCGGTGGTCCTGTTGGAGACATGATACCCCAGCACTGGTGGACTGACTTTGTAAGCTGCCCCCTACCACTTGACGAGTCTGACACTGATGTAAAACAGGAGGTCAATGTGAAGGGCACTTACACTCTGACCCACCATTACCTCAAGACCTTCGGCAGCAGCGGCACACTGATCAACCTCGTCAGCTTGGGCGCCTCCATGACCGCCCCTGGCATATCATCCTACTCTACCTCCAAGCTCGCAGTCATCAAGCTCTCCGAGTACCTCGATGCCGAAAAGCCTGACCTCCGCGTCTTCACCTTACACCCTGGTATAGTAGCCGCCACTAAGAGCAAGCGCGGTATGGTGGTTGATGCGTTCGCTCCTTTCGCCAAAGATCCTGGCATGTTAACCGGTGCTGTATCGCTTTACCTCGCTACTCCCAAGGCTGAGTATCTGCGTGGTGGTTTCACCAGCGTCAACTGTAAGTTTTATATCTGTTCTGAGATTTGCGAACAGTTTTGCTAACTTCTGTGACAGGGGATGTTGAGGAGATGGAGAAGCACAGGGATGAGATCAAGGAGAAGAAGCTGTTGAAGCTTGCTTTCCTCAACGGAAAACTTGGTCCTGAGGGTCATACTTGGTGAATGACGACGACCTAGGGAGATACTGAGCTAGATCTCAAGTTATATTAAGAAAGCAATGTCCATCGTAACGCAGAAGATGTGAATCTCAACCAAATCGTGCTTTCTCATGTTTCATGCCAGACTCGGAAGCCAGCTCTCCTCTCGAAGCGAAGATTTCAGACTGCCTGTCAGATTGCAAGATGATTTTTGCAACACACTAGATATCCACAGAGAGTGGCACGCTCAGCTGCTCTCCATGGACCAGCGTATCGAGATGAAGATCATCTTGCATCAAGATGTTATATTGGCCGACTATTTTGCTGGATGGCTGAGAGCAATTCAACTCTCAGATCAGTTGTCAACCTTGCGCCTACATCCTCTAGAGCTCTGAGTAGGCTCCCTCTCAACCATGAGGCCAGTGATAACCTTGTCGAAATGCAAGATGTTTTTCATGAGCGGATACACGACCACTGAGAGCGCCTCTCGTCTGATCTCTCTGTGGTCAGGCGTGTCGAAATCAAATTCATCTTGCCTTCAGACGAACGATTTGGCGGCAGGTGGACAGCCAGGAGTTGCTCAAGACTACTGTTCAGTTGGTGCAAATCAGGATTTCCACCAGAGCGGTTCAGAAATGACACCGAATTTTGACATGTTTCAAAGACACTGAAACCACGACCCGAAAATGTCAGCATTCTAACACTTACATATACTGAAATCATGTCATAGTATAATGTAAGTTTTAAACAACATTTGATAAGGGTGATCGCTGCCGTGGTAGAGGTATGCTATTAGTGAATCCAAGACAGGGTTATCCTAGCAGCGAGATTGCTCGTAATGTGGACTATCTTATCTAATCTCGGAGATAAGATCAAAAGGTCCGATTAGCTTATCTCGCGTTATTTTCGCGTTTTTTAGTATAGCAAACATAGGTTAGATCTTAACTAACACTTAACATATTTTAGATTAATACTAAAACACAGCTACCGAAGATGTTAGCTATCTAACATTACACTAAAATTGTGGCTAGTTTTAGCCGATGTTATGTATAAACCGCTCTAGTTTCTACGGGCTAGCGTCTATCCTAAAAAGCATCGTACATAGTACTAAGATAGTTTTAAGGACCTTAATAACACTAAGCTATGTTTGCCCTAGTGTTAGTTAACAAACCCGATACGTATAGGTCCGTAGACAAATATAAACACTTTATTACTATAATGTCGTTCATTGTCAAGGGGCGAAGTCGGGAATAGATAACAGTACGTGGATACGGGTCTAGGCTATATGACGAGACGTAGACAAGGAGACAAAGAGGTAATAGGGAGGAGTTGCAGAAGGCAGCAAGCAGTCTTGGCAACTCCGCACGGCCGCTTGGCAAGCGGCCG
>JACWFU010000034.1:0-95723 GCA_019775405.1 Aureobasidium leucospermi | reverse complement strand
GTCAGGTGTGACCAGACAGCCAACCGTGACATTCATGAATATCGCTAAGCCTAATTGCTTAGTTGGCGAGAAGCATAGACCGCCTTAAATGTCACCCTTTTTTATATATAGCTAAAGGCCTGAGCGTCTTCTCTAGCACTTAAAGTTACGCACGAAAGTTAACTTTACTATGTCTTATACTACTATCGACTTCGCTAACTACGTTAGTAATGGCGACTCTTACCTCTAGCTAACCCTAGGCCCTAACTAAGGCTAACGTTAAGCTTAGCCTCTCGCTCCCCTACTCGTAGTCCTTAGAGACTACATCCTAGCCTACTATGCCTTAGAATTCTGTAAGATATTTTTGTAGTTATCTTACTACTATTAGGTACTAATTAGCTCCCTAGTGCCCTTTAACGGTAGTCTTTGCGTTCTAAACCTACCTCTAGGCTACATTGCTATAGTGTATACTAACGCTAAAGGTAGGCCTATCTATACCTGCTACGGCCATCCGCGTAGAGGTTAATGGACCTCCTTTACTAGCTTTATTCCCTACATCATTGCAATTTTGCGTAGTAATGTTACTCGTTATAGTTGCGTGCTCTGCCTTCGTTACCGTGGCCAGGGTACCCCGGCTCGCAAGCTCCCCCGCCCCTTCTGGCAGATCCGCTAGGGGTTAAGTGTAAGTGGTGATACCTTGAAAGCTACCATATTGGCTTACTAATGATGGTCTGTTGTACCTCGGACTTGCGTGGTCTACCACGACCACGTTTAGCTGGAACAATAGGTGTCGCGACCTTGGTCTTCACTGCCACAGCACCCTTCTTCGCAACAGACTTGACAGCAGGCTTTACAGGAGTAGCAGCGGTCGAGGGTAGAGTACTCTTCGGTCTTTCTCTGGTCTTTCTTACCGCAGGGCTTGTGGGTTGCTGTGTGGAGCCAGTGCCGAGCATGTTAGGAGGACGACCAAGGTATGCACAAGTGTGAGACAGTAGATGCGCCAAAGCATCCTTGACGGTTTTGGCTTCGCGATCCTCTTGACAGATGTTTTCGCCGGAAGATTTGTCTGCTAGCGAGGCGCGATAGTACCTGTCGTCGAGATATCTGACGACGACATCGACTTCAGATGTCGGCTTTTCATATCCCATAAATCCATAGTTTGCTACACGATATCAGTCCAAGTCGGAAATCTATCAATTCGATGTGTTTTACCAAGAATTTGCTCTCTGAGTCCATGGATCTCAGCCATGATAAGCAAGGGTTGGAAACGTTGTCAGAGGCGCGGAGTTAATGGCGGAGACTTGTTGTGAGGTGCTCAAGGCAGACCAACGCTGGCACAAGTAGGCGAAAGACAAAGAATATTTGTTCAGAGTCGGTTTCAAGTTCATACAGGCAATTGACGCCTGTCAAAGTATAAAGATGGTTGTGTGTTCGAGGAAGTGAAGGTCAACTCAAGGGACGCGTTCGAGACGCGGAGCAGCAACGTCATAATTTATGCATACGTTGTGCAGCATTGGGTTGCACAACTTCTTATCCCTCTGCACCGAAACTCTCACGAACATCTACCTTCACATATATCTGCGACTTGTTATCTATAGCTCTGGCACTCTTGGCGTGAGCTTCCTGTTTATATCGCAAATTTGCAGACTCTCAATGCGTCGCAGCGGAAAGCCATGCACCAGAGAACAGGTCAGTATCTCATTCAAACTCAAGATGCACTCGAATAAAGGATCAAGGAGTCCGCGAGTGTACCATAGCCTGTTGTCTGTCCATCCCTCTTTTGAAACCAGGGTCACCCAGACTGCGCTAGGACTGTCCAACACTCACGACGCTCTTCCAAGAGGATCCCTCACGTCCATACATGAACATTTTTTCTCAACGTACATCCATCGCAATGTGTTCCAATCATCCTTCGCTTTCCGGAATGTTTGCGTCTGGAGTCTACCTTCACATGGAGAGTACACTGCCTGACGCATGCGCCAGGGTCCGACTCTCTGACTTTGTGAACGAGACAGAAAGACGTTGACATCATTTATCGCTCAATATCAACACTCACGCTCTTCTCAGACGAGCACTTCGACGTCTTGAAGCACTTGGAGCAATTCCAACATCAGCGATCTCATCTTCCAGGACTGAGGCATTACGCTTTACAGCTCGTGAGTCGGCCAACGGCGCGTCTGGCCTACTCCTAGGATCATGTACTACAGTCTCCCGCATGACTGACATATCACGCTCGTCCTTTACAACCACCGGATCTGGACTCAAAAGCGGCGTGACAGCCGCTTCAACCCTAAACCTCGCCCTCCATAGATCAAACTCAGTACTCTCCTCATCCCACGGATACTTTGCAGGATCCTTGGAAAACATATCATCGATAGTAGCCAGATGCTCAGAAGTCATGTCAAGTAGATACTTGAGGGCTGTTCTGACAGACGGGCTCGGTTGTTGCATTCGCAATACGGGCTTGCGACGGCATGGACGAACGATAAGGGCGTGGTAGGATGTGCCTTTCTTTATGGTGATGACGTCGCAGTCTTGGACTTCTTCATCGGTGAGCCATTTCATGAATTTGAAGTTGGCTGGAGAGGTCAGTGGGAAGTGATGCGCAGGCAACCGGGCAGCATACCAAGGATTTGGGTTCGGAGTCCTTGGATGTCTGGCATGATGACTCTGAAGTATATGATAAGCACTTTGGGAGTTGCGGTGGTGCTGGAAGGTCTACGTATGCTGCACAACGGCTGTAGTTACAGAAGGTATTTTGAGGAAGCTTCGGATCCAAGGACAAGTCGATGATGCTCGTGAGGGGTAGCTACATGCACAATTGTTGTGTGCGTGCATAAAGAATTGTGAACAAGAGTTCATCTTGGATCACTCCCGCCGGCTCCTGATGTTCCTGGGCAAGCTGCTGGGACCAGCTTCATCTTCTCCCTCGTTTGCTATGACAGAAGCCGGACGTTTCGGCACTCGAGAATACACGGTCGATGATGCAGCCAAATCCGATGTTCCAGCCGGATGGTTTGTTGTTGAGCTTGATTTAATGCATCATGCATAAGCGTGCATAATTGTGCTCTATGTAGCCGATCATGTATCGAGACTACGAGAAGCAAGCAGGGCTTCGACAAAACATTGTAGCATCAAGCAATTCCGTTTCTTTCTCGAACTCTACGAATAGTCGTTGGAGACCTTGCGCGCTGTCTATTGGCGATCCTGCGAAGGTTCTTCACCCGAAGTCTTTCCAGCTCAGCCGCGTGAACTGAACAGGTAGCAACTCTCTCAATCTCTTCCCTCGATGTGATGACAGGTCGTTGGCCATGTTCGTCGGGTGTTTCGGAGACCCAGCGCTTAAAGCGGCGTAGTTCACACTCGGCATCGCGAGCCTCAGCTTCATAGAGCCATTCACAGCTTCTGTCTAGCAAGGCTTTCAAAGCATCGACGACTGTCAGACTCATCTCTCCGAAGTCTTGAAGGAGAGGGAAACGAGTGCTGTCTTTGGCCGCCACACATGCTCGGTATCGTCCGTCGAGGTGCCTTCTGACCAAGATAT
Organism: Aureobasidium leucospermi; assembly: GCA_019775405.1. Taxonomy (NCBI): domain Eukaryota; kingdom Fungi; phylum Ascomycota; class Dothideomycetes; order Dothideales; family Saccotheciaceae; genus Aureobasidium; species Aureobasidium leucospermi. The sequence continues at coordinate 92,200 of JACWFU010000034.1, read as the reverse complement.
GGACTTTGGTCTTTGCATCAACAGCTCGGTAGTTGTCTTTGTCAAAAAGCATCAGTAAGTCTCGCTTGCCAATTCATCAAGCTTACCATAAATCTGTGCTCTCAGACCTTGGATATCAGACATGTTGATTTTGAAGGAATATTATTGAAGCAACAAAATGAGATGAACAGTCTCCAGAGGAAAGATCAATCATATTTTACCCCTCTTTGGAAGCATAAAATAGGCAAAGCCTGTAGCTCAACCACGTGAATCCATGAGCTGAGATGATGCACATCCGCATCAAGCATCATGGTCAAAGATTCGTTCAGTAGCCCAAGACCTCAGAGTCAACAACGCAAATCATGACTATCGCAATGATGCATGCAGAAGATTGATGATGGTACAAGATCTGGCAAAGGGCAAAGCATTGACGAGGTTGGAAGCTTAGACCTTTCATGTGAAGCCAGTGACGTTGTTGCGAACGAGCGGACGAAGTCAGCATCATCTTTCTTCTTCCAACACAACGACCATGCGACTTGTCAATCATGTCCGACTACCAAGATGACGAGCCGCAGGGCGTTGTCGCTCGTGCTAAGGTCAGTATATCCTCCATCCATTGGCGTCACCCACCTGACACACCTACAGAACACGGCACTCCTCCCCCTCCGCATCGCCATCTCCAAACCCGCCCAACGTGCCTACCTGACCTCGGTCCTCTTCTTCAGCACCTGCTTCCTCCTCCTACTCGTCTCCATTGCCGCGTACCTAGCCTTCTACTGGACCTACATTCCCCGTATCGGCTTTTCGCGACCTATCCATCTCCAGTTCGACTCTCTCGAATCTCCACCATGGGGCATTGCAAACTTGGCGCCAGAGCTGGTTAGTCTACAGCCGTATGATGTCAAGATACAGATACGTTTGCCGCGTACAAAGACGAATACAGAAATTGGCAATTTCATGGTCGAGACTGTGCTTTTTGCGCCGGGAGAGAAGGGGTCAGTGGTTGATGAGAGCAAGATGCCTATGGTCAAGAGCGTGGATACGAACAAGGTGTTGGCGAGTTCGAGGAGGTCTGCCATCTTGACTTACTACTCGCCTGTTGTGGATCTCGCTCGTAAGGCCACTGAGTTGCACTGGTTGATCCTGGGATGGCGACTTGAGGCCGAAACACTGGAGATTCCTGTCTTCACCGGTGTTTCTTTTGCCAAAGGGTGGAGGAATGTTCCGGATACTTTGCAGATCCAAGTGCAGAGTTCTGCTCGCATGCAGATCTATGAAGCTAGTGTTGTCTTCAAGGCTCGCTTCCAGGGTTTGAGGTGGATCATGTATAACCACCGACTCACCAGCGCCTTCGTCTTCATTGGCGCTTTCTGGGGTACCGAGGTCCTCTTCACCGCCATCTGCTGGGCTATCCTGAGTGTTTGGATCTTCTCTGGCGACGACACCACAGTCAAGTCCGAAGATGCAGACATCAGACGCATCAAAGCTGAAGACTCGGAAGAGGAAGATCCAGCTAGACTCTCAGACACCGAGAGGACATACCCGACATATAGTAAAGGGCCCGCTATGCGTTACAACTCTCCAGCCATCAAAAAGGAAGAGACGGAACCAGAGCCGTTTCCTCAACTCCTGACTACTGCATTGGAAGCCGATGATGAAGACGAGAGCGATGACTTCTTCGACTCTGGTCTGGGCACCAGTCTCGAGAGCACCGGCAACACGAGCTCAAAAGAAGCTCTACGCAAAAGAAAGAACAAGCAATCCAGAACTTGAGGGATTCTCATACACCTAACGAACATAATATGAATGTTTTTCTCCACTATCCTTCCACCCCGCCTTTTGTCAGGCCCTTCAGTTTCCATGCACAACAGGCTTCCTATCAATCCATTTGGTGTTCCCGAATTTGCCCGTAAAAGGCTCCTGGAACACTTTTTCCAAAGTGCTGTAAGGAGCATACTCCGCATCCGTCATGACAATCGTTACATTTCCTGCCGCTCTGCCTGTTGCATTCCACCCAGGTCCATAATCCTTGTACTCCGCCATTGTAGTGTTGCCATTGACTCTTGGATCAGTGGCACTCCATTTGATGTATCCACTAGGTTCAATCGAGTCGTCGAGGTAGGTATATGCGAATATACTCCTGTGCAATGCATTCCATGGTCTGCCTAGCGCGCACTTGCCCACGATATTCAGAGAGGAGTTTGCAGCGCGGACGAAGGAGTCGTGGATATAGACGCCATAGTGGTTCACGAAGGTTGTATTCGTGCCTTTCCAAGCCGTTATGCCACCGCCGCAGGAACGGAGAGATAGAAGCGAAGATTGGATCCACAGGGTGCCGAAGCCATAGAGGAAGTCCGTTTGGCCGGCGACAGTGGAGTTGTACATGTACGCATTTCCCAACTTGCCGATATAGACCTTTAAGATTTGTCAGTATACAGGGTAATTGGAGGGTGGGTGGCAGGGAGCAGGGGGAAGGCTTACGGTATCTTGGTAGCTGTAGAATCCACAGTAGTAGAATCCGGCGTTTGCGTAGCTGACGCTTAGAGCTAGGGAAGGGCCGGCTGAGTAGGGTAGATAGTCGTTGATGAAATTTAGGTTGTAAGCGCGGAAATCAGTGTTGCCGAAGGGTGTTCCTGCGGGCACTTGATTGCCAGTTGGTCCACTACCCGTCAGACTACTGTTGAATGTAGGAGCAATGGTGAGGGTGGAGGTATATGCATTGTCGTAGCTTCCGGTGCTGGCTGTTCCAGTTGCATTGTGCCAGATCACGTTGACTGAATTCTTGGTATTGTCGTTGGGATACCTGGTCTGGGCCAGCAGGGTAAGAGGGCCAGGGCGTGTGACGTTGACTTGTTCGGTGTAGTTTCCAGGAAGAACCAGGATATAGTAGGGTACCGCGTTATTGGGAATACTGAGGACAGCAGATTGGATGGAAGTGAACTTCTGTCCTGCACCGACCAGAAGAGTTCCTTGAGGACAACCTTGGAGAGGATTCTGTGTAGGGTATTGGCATTCGCCTCGACTGTAGGCTTGAGCGGTACCCAGCAGACCGAGAGAGAAGAATGAGAGGAGAGACTTGGTGGTCACCATCTTGAATGACTGTGATGATCAAGAAGAAGGATGGACTTGGCGGTAATGCTTGTTCTTATAATGCTACACCTTACCCATGCTCACGGAAGATCTATATGATCATGATGTCGACTCCGCATTTATCCCCAGACATCTCTCTCTCCTTTGCCGCACGTCAAGGCATGCTGCCGTGTGTGCCATGCGGAGATTTTCTGGGGAGGTTTGCGGAGAGAAAGAGGTGTAAAGTGTGGAGATGGGGTGTGATCTGCAGGCCTCAAATCATCCACCAATGAGGGGTTTCCACCGCATAGCCGAGGGTTTCCAATGATGAAGAGCTTTCAACTTGCGGAGGTTCTTCAGACAGATTCTATCTTGACATTCTTCGCAGGCGGTTGTCAGTTCGTTCGTGAACGCAAAATAGACGTTGCAGTCAGCCTCGAAATACGAGCAGATCGGATCCAACTCCGCGAAATCGGCAAAGGCTTCAAAGAGGGTCCAGACTAAAGGAGCTGACCGAAACACCGGTTCACTCTCGTTGACTGCCAAGGCGTAAAATCGATCAAGCAGTTCGAAAGATGTCGTGTTGATAAAGCATCTCGTGTCGGTGAATTGAAGAGCTCGTGTTCATGTCGAAGCTTTGTTGAGATGAGCGTCGACGCGAAAGTCTGGGATTACTTCCGGAGGCTCAGAAACGTGTTTTCACTGTGCGTCTCATTGGCGGTACGAGTATCTGGATGGCGACATGCACACCACTTGCGACACGTTTACACAGTAACGGCTGACTTTGCGCAGATGAGGCCTCGTCAGAGCTTGACCAAGATGTCATCACGAACACCATAATTGAGACACTCAATGCGCGCAACCCCGGCGCCCTTCGCAACTATATTGCTTGATTGATGAATTGGAGGCTTTGGTGGAAAGGTTGAGTTTGAGTTGTTGCGTGGCTGCCGCGATTCCCACATTCAGAACGTGCCAAAAGAATGTTTGTCTCCCAAACATAGTTGAGAACGGCTGATGTCCGAGATTGTTGACAACGTGCAAAGCCGAAAACAATTGCGACATGTCTCCATCACTTGTCCCTTTCTTCGCAAAGCGCAGCATTCGCCTCAACCGATGAAATCCTTCTATCGCAACATTTGTATTGAAACCGCCGTTGATGTGCAAATCCCCAGAAGTAGGATGAACAAGCAAAAATCTCCACAACGGTGATGGTTTCCTACTCCAGATCCTATGGTTCGGACGGTTGAAAGTCTGGCCCTTTTCTCATTGGCCACGCGGCAGCCCCGATGATAGCAGACGACGCCTCGTCAGCTCGCCCTTGCCCTTCCAACAACAGCTGATAAACATCAGCTGGAATCGATCATGTCTTTGGAAGTCGCTCAGCCAGTGACTTGATGATGGCCTTTTTCGGACTCCGGCAGGTGTGGTAAGCATCGACGTTTAGTCCCTAGAATTCGACTGTCGTATCAAGTAAGACTCTGCTATCTCGTGTGGCTGATATGGCACTCGTTGTTGGTTTGAGTTTGAGATGTCCGCACCCCTACCCGCAATGGCAGACTTCGATACCCGTTTTAGAACAACGTTGACCAGTGATGGCTGAACCTAGAGCTGGCTGTCAAGGTGATGTCGAGCTGAATGGTGAGTACGAAGTATAGCTGAATAAACTATAGTGGTGATGTATGGTCGTCGTAAGTATATCCCGGATCGACTCCCACGTCCGGCCTTACTTCCTCTTCTCTCTCTATCTTCGACTATAGGTCACATTACCTAAACATTCTGGGTTGCAACAAACATCTTGGACTTTGCACCTTACACAGACCTGGAATAAATGTCAACATGAGAGGACTGGACCAACTCGACTCCATGACTGGACTGTTGAGCCCACATCTGGAGAAGTTTGATCCCGAATCAATATCGAATTACGTCAGCAGCCCTTCGAGGTGTCTCAAGATCGTCAAAGGTCTTGTCTTTACAGGATGCGCTTTGTTCTGCTATCTCCTCTACACAAGCGTAGCCACGCATCCAGAATGGAACTACGTCTCATCTGGTCTCTCGACCAACACAACTAATACCACAACAAGCATTACAACCCCGACGATACCAATCAAATCGACGACGGACATCAAGGCGGAGATTATCGAGTCGCTACACAAGACAGGGAAGCCGCTATATTACACTATCCATACCAACCGACCTTACGACATCGACTTGGCCCTTCGCGCAGTCCTACACCTCAGCCCTGATGAAGTTTACAACAAGGCCTTAACTCAGCCTATCAAGAGTGGCGGCGAAGAAAAGCTTCGTGAGCTCGGTCTTCGCGTTCGCATGTTCAAGAAATACTTCGATGCATGGGAAGCATTACATGTCGTTACTGATGGTCTCTCCAACACCGCTTTCGTACGCGATGACATCCTCCGCTATATCCGCGACTCCAAAGATGTCTCTGCTTTCACCGCAGGCACAAGACTTGAAGCAATGCATGCTTACGAAACGTACCGCACTTTCTTGTCGAGTATGTCTACTATTCTTTTCCCCTGGACAACTCCTTACTTTTCCGACCACATGACACTCCACGGGCACATGTATAATGCTGGTCGCGGCATTGTGATTTCTGGCAGCAACGATCAAGCTCCTTACATCAAGACCGCTATCTCATCATTCCGCGCAATGGGCTGCACACTGCCTGTCGAGATCATGTACCTCGGTGATGAAGACTTGAGTGAGGACACCCGTGCAGAATTGGAGACCATTCCTGATGTCATCACTCGCGACATCGAGCAGATGGTCAATGATCAGGGATGGGAACTGAAAGGCTGGGCAGGTAAAGCATTCGCCGCTTTCCTGAGCTCTTTCCGCGAGGTCATCTTGTTGGATGCTGATGTTCTGTTCTTCGATAACCCGGAACTGATGTTCGAGGAGCCTGGTTACGTCGACACTGGAGCTCTCTTCTTCCGCGATCGCGTTGTCTTCCCTCAAGACAAGAAATCTTTCCTTCGTAAGATCTTACCTAAGCCGGTCTCTGGTAAGGCTAGACAGAGCAGATGGTGGAGTGGTGAGAGTGGTGAATATCAAGAGTCAGGTGTCGTGGTCGTCGACAAGTGGAGACACTTCTTGAGCGTCTTCTTGACCGCAAGACTCAACGGCCCTGATCGTGATGACAGCGATGCTGGAAAGGGTACTTACTCTTTCTGGTGGGGTGACAAAGAGACTTGGTGGATTGGGTTCGAGCTCGCTGGCGACACGGACTACCACTTCCACCAGGGCGAGGCTGGCAACATGGGTACTGTCAGCAACATCGAGCCGATCGAGAAGCCCAAGGATAAAGAAGAGGAGAAGAAGGAGGAAGAAGAAAAGACCGATGAGGACCTCAAGTTGAATGTGCTGGACACGGCAGCGATTGAGCAACAGCCGCATAAAACTGATGCAGAAGAGTTCAAGGATCAGCTGGACAGCTTGACCAAGCTTGAGAATGGCGAGAGCCAAGAGTCAGCCACCGAGACCCAAAACGAGGAAACTGCCGGCGGAGAACAGGAGGACGCCGAAAATCCCACAGAAGGCAACAAAGAGCCTTTAGAATCAACCGGAGCCGAAGGAGAAACCGAGTTCATCTACCCTCCAACCACTCACGATGATGTCCTGAGAGCCGTTGAAGCAGCAGAAGCAGAAAACGCTACCCCTCAGTTCAAGGAGCCAGAACACCCTGTCTCTGCCCAAAACATCTCCACCCCTACCACCGACGCTCTAGCCGGGAAATCTGAGGAGGAACTCGCTTCCCCTGTTTCCGAGCCTGCTGTCAAATCAGAACGCTCCCTCTCCCGCCGCCACCTCACCAAACGTGACGACTGGTTCGACACCGCGCTGAACGCCAAACACACAAACCTCACCGGCCCCGCTATGCTCAACCTCACAAACCAATACGCTGTCCTCTGTTCCCCACAATTGCTCCACCTGTCTCTCTCCGGCAGACCCATGTGGTTCAACGGCTGGATCCAACAGAACAAACACGAAGCGGCCTCCAAAGTGTCGACTTTCGAATTCTACATGGGCGAAAAGAAGAAGGACGGAGAGTGGGCTGAGTGGGGTATTGGCGCGGATAATATGTGTTGTTTGAAGAGTGATGGCTTGAAGGCCTTTGATGAGAAGGAGTTGAATGCGTTGAAGATGATTGAGAATATTGCTTATGAGAGCGGTGCATTGGATCAGGTCAAGAAGCCTGAGAAGGACGCGGAGAATGAGACTGGGTATTAAGATAATGGTGTTTTTTCTTTTGTCGTGATCTTAGCGTGGCGTTTGGGGGGTTTGCATACAGAGTCGTTTGGAGATGTTAATCCTTCCCAAGATATCAAGTGTGTCTTTCTCCGCGCAAAAGTTTGAATCTACGATGAGCATTCCCAAATGAGAAGAAGCCGCTAGAGCTAGCAAGATCTGCTCAGTATGTCTCCGCCTCAGTTATGCCTTCAAATTGAGACCGTTCTTGAAACGCAAGTATGTGTTTCGTGAAAATGCTATACAAAAAGCATGCTTCCATGCCTTTCCTTCCTTTCTTCCAACCAAAGGCGCCGGCTTTCGAACACAAATCGCATTCTGCATCGTTTCGAAAGACTCCATGGAGAGCAGAGAATCGATAAGGTAAGTCTGTTCTTATGTAACAAGGGTTGACTCCTCTGTACAGCGATAAGAGGAGATCTTCGCGACGTGGTTCGCGGGTAGCATGGAGACGTAGGATCCTATGTGACCTTCTGATGATACCTATCTTGCCTCTCTCCTGATGCAGATCTAGGGCAAGGATACGGTGAGATGTAACAATCTACTCTAGTGCTATTCCCGACGCAGCAGACATATAGAACAGCGACTAATTGCAGAAGCTCATAGCACATCCTCACAGTAGTTTGATCACTGACAAACTGACACAAAGCTACACGCAACTTCATCTCCAGAAAACAATGAAGGCTGCGCCGCTTTGTCAATTCTTCAAGTCTGACCATTACACTGATAACAAGAGAATGTGCTTTGTTCGACTTGTGGGTGTGAACGATCTAGCCTTTGTCTCTTGGACAAGGAAACTTTGCCCATCCGCTTCTACGCTTCCAATTGATGATTAGAAATACTTCCAGTCGTTTATGGATCACAATGCTGTCTGAGGCAGTGATCATCTTGATAATTGCAACCAATTCGAATGAAGCTTGATATTGAATCAGAGCATCATCTCTTTCATCGAGCCAATCAAACCCTCCATGTGATCTCCTGTTGCGACAGCGTCTGTATCACCTAGTGCAGCGGAATGGTGACTCGAATTCCTTTTTGGACATTCAATGGTTCGATCCTCCCCAAGGCCGCTTATTTCTTTTCGCCATTTGGCAGCCATTTTGGTGATGGTTCTCATTCCATAGTCATTCATCAGCCCATCTGGATCGCACAGCAAGTCACTTTAGCTACGAGCTTTCTTCCTCAGAGCTCGACTGTCCAGAATGACTGTCTCCTCCGCTGAGTCTGCCGTAAGCCCACCCAGCAGTGCTGTTGAAAAGACTTTGCAGAGCTTCATCTGGAGTGACGGTTTGTTCACCCTTGCAGATGATCGGCTGCTCGGAATCATGGTCTTTGTCGAGGCAGTAGGCCTGGTAGAGACCAATCGGGGTTCGGATGATCACGAGTTGAACATCACACTCAAAGCGATGAGCAAAGGAGACATTGTCTGTTCAGCAATCAGAATCGTGTCTAGAAGATAGCTTGATCTTCGTACCCAGTATCTGCTGGCGTATGTCAAATGTGGTAGACATGTTGAGTGTTTTTGAGCTGTCTTGTGTTTTTCTCAGGCGAGTTCGGTACGAGACTGGAGATTGAGATGACAGAGTAGAAATCACATTGCAGACGCTTTTACAGCTGAGTCAAACAGTCTTTCATTGTGCAAAGAGCTTGACGGTATGCTCTGCTATGCTTGCCCGGTAGATTCTACTTGATCAGAAGACTTCTGAAATAGCCGGAGCATGCTACGTCTGTTTCATGCTCCGCTGCCTCACATCTCTTTGTGAGTAGTTGATCAAGTATCATATACACAACGATGAACATCTTTAAGCAGTGGTGGAAAACTGTCTTGTTCACAAATATAGCACAACAAGGTTCGGACGCTTTTATGTAGAAATCAACTGCTCTAGGGATTTTGCTGGACTTGTGTGCCGGCCGAGACAAGATCAAGAAAATGTGGTCTGCGTTAGCATTCCTTGGAAGCACTCCCCCAGTAACAGCATTTCTTAGATGCGTTAGAGCCAACGAATTAGCTTTAGGCATCTGCTGTGGAGGACCGTCCTTGGCTTGGATTCGGCAAGATCCATGTCAAACAGATAGATCAGATTCATAGGCATAGACTGCTACTCATAGCATTTCAAATCGCAGTGTAGAGATGGTCGGTGGCTACGCGGCAGTCTCGTCGGGAGTCCGGTCTGATATGAACTCTGCCCAGTGCTTGCGGACTACGTTAAGGGAATATAGTCTAGTCAATAGAATTGTCTTGCGTGACTGAGTAAATGTGCAGAGGCTGGCTAGCTCTCGAAACTTTCAACCAAATTTAGATCACAAAGATAGAAGCGACTGTGAAAAAGATCCATACATCCCGCCGCTCGCCAATTGATCAATGAAAAGCAAAAGGCGCAAGCCACACCAAAAGCAAAAAACCAGCACACCATCAGCAAAACAAACGCCCCCTTGCGGAGGTGGAAAGCAACTAGCGGACCAGTTTCGTTTCTAGCTAGAATGGAGTGTCAAGACTCTGGCATTGTCTTCGATGGGGATCGAACCGATGACCTTCAGTGGAGAGAAGTACCAAACACGAGTTGGCGCTTCGCTACCACTGGGCCACCACCGCTTGGTGATAAAGCGATGGCAATGTTACAGAAGCTGCGGATGTGTGAGAATTTAGAGGTAGCAGTCAGCCAGGCTTCACTGGCGCCGATACATCAGTGGAAAGGAGGCGATGCAGGCAGTCTCCTTGCTCACTCACCATTTGTCTTCTACTCCTTAGGTGATGCTCTTGAAGGCGAGAGATAGAAGTGATGTGCATCACTGCCAGCGAAAGGGCAGTGAGTATACCGAGTGACACACCGCAAGCCTATCCAGCGGCGCTTTCGGGTGCGTGTTCCTTCTGGATCTGCGAGTCTTTGTCACGCAGAAGGTGATCACGATCACCTTCTCACTGCGAGCGCACACTGGAGCCAACAGTCTGTTCTGCGAAGGCAGCTGTATTGACAGGGCGTATCTTGGTTCAGAACCGTCTCGCTCACGCCCTGGGTCGACTGGGAGAGCGCATCACACAAAATACGACCACAACATCATCATCACTTCCAGTACGAACCTGAAGCGCGGACAAGTAGTGCACTGATCGTTTGATACCGTCACCTGTCTCAGCGGAGACGTCTGGGTCAGCAAGGCGCGCCTTCCTCGAAGACACTTTCAGTTACGATATAGATCGATCTGACGAATGAGCATACCACTCGTCTGAATTATCTGAGGCAAGGCGCAACACATCACATGAAGAGTCACTGAAAACATCACTTCAACGGATAGCATGATCATGGAGAAAAGTCATGATAGTATTGTTACAAACTCGATCAATTGCTCTGTTTACGTCGAGTCAATGAGAGGAAACAAAACAAACAAAAACTCCAACCAACTCCGCGCTGATTTTATGACAAGACAGTGGGGCTCTTGAAGAGGACGATGGCATGAGTTGCTCAGGCTTGTGGTTGTTGCCTTTTGAGACTGAAGAAGGAAGAGGGATGGAGGAGGATCACTGACGCGCATCAGCAACATGACAACAACATCAGAAAGCAAGAGAGGGAGAACTCACAGTCATTGAGTGCTTCACAGAGCAGCGCTGGTTGCGCGCAGCAGCTCCTTGAGTGCCTCTTCGGTAGTGGCTGCGGTGGCGCGAGCGACCGGGATCAGGTTGTTGCCAAGGGCGTAGGCAGTGACCGAAACGATCTTGCCACCCTGCTTGACTGTTCTGGTGTTGATAATGAAGTCATCATGATCGATAAACAACATTGTCAAGTTGACTGAGAAGTGTCAGCAACATCATCGTAGACACAGGTGCCATGCACTGGAAGAGAGGGAAGAGAGGAAAGGGGAATGGCAAGGAAAGAGAACTTACGAATGATGTGCTCTTCAATGTCGATTTCGTTCACAGTCTCCATCTTGTTTGTTTGTTTCTTGTGGAAGGTGGGCGTGGAGTGTGAACGTGATGCAATTCGTCTGTTTATTTGATGAGATTGCGATGAATGTTTGTTTTTGGTCAGGAGAAGGTGTACGTGACGGAGGGGAAGAACTTATAGTCAGCTTTTGAGACGCGAAATCCTTGGCCGTCGAGCCGAGCCCGGACGGACGACGACGGACGGAGATGGAAGATTCCATCTCGGCGCCGGCGCGGGCCCCTCGGCATCGCATCGTGCTGCGAGGCAAGGGTGTCGTTGCCCGTTCGCATCTGGGAGAGGTACACTCTGACCTCAAGTACCGGGGGACTCAGAGCAAATTTCACCCTGACACCGACTTACCCACACGTAGTCTCCAACCTCCGCCATCATAGCAATATTAGGACAACTTCCAACTGGTGCAGCAGCAGTGATACGTACTCAATCCAAGGTCTTCCTCCCTCGTGCGTAGCTCAGTGACCTCAGTGCGACCTCAGCCGCAGGTGCTGAGTGGAGTAATGAAATACAACAACCACCACTGCCTTGCATGCCTTCCCTTGTCGTGATATAGGATCTAGGACTCGATGATCACTTACCGTTCTGAGATGCATACTTCAGAGTCGACTGGACGTGAGCCCCGTCCTCATACTTGTTTCCTCCACCTTCAACGCTCGGTCAAGGTCGATCACCAGTAGCCAGACCAACGAGCGGTTTCACAGCCACGATTCCATGGTCTGAATGGTCTGAGCCTAGCTCTTTACGAAACATCACGGAGAGTACAGTCGAGTCAACACCACCAGCAAACTTTCCTCAACCGCTGCAAGTTCGAATACCCTCTGTCACGGCCAGAGCCTGATCTTCCTAGTCATCTTCCACAGAAACATGTACGGAGCTAAATTAGCACCGCCTTATACTCTTGCCTCTCAAGGGCTTCGTGGTTTCAATGTTGTGTCCTTCGTCAAGGAAGAGCTGTCTTGAGAACTCCGAGCTTTCACTATTCGCAAGACAGATTCGGTATCTATGTTCTGCCTCAGAAGGAGCGCTCAAATAGCAGTAGAGAATCGTAGAGGGGCTCGTGCTCCTCAATGGCCACCGGTCGGGCTTTCTGCTTCGTGCTTGCTGATCCGCAGACGGTTGATCCAGGGTTTTTACGGGTCGGCTCTTGAATACTCTCAGATTGGTCCAGAGTTCTCCAGAGATGCTCCAAGCCAGTTCGACCCTTGTTCTGTCTTGCTTTTGAACTTGACCTTCCCACAGCATGCCCTGCCTCTGATAGAGGTGTGTCAACATGTCCAAGTCGGCAATCCATTCAGCTATCGAAATGCTCAACACTCGGTGGTAGTCAGAAATTGGCCCGAAATTTGACATTTTCCCCGCGACGGTGTAGAACAAAGCTGCATAGCGAAAAGAGAAAGAGCGAGGCAGGACATGAAGTCAAAGCGGCAGAATCTGCGGCCCGGCTTCCGCATTCAGCTCATGAAATGCCTTAAGTCACCTTTGTTACTTCCTCAAATTTCACGTGAGCAACAAAACAGAGTATTCTTTTTGTTGCATCATGAGCCACTAAACCTACAATATCAACGTTCGAATACATCCGCATCACCGCAAAAAATGACATCGACCTTGAAACAAGTCAAAAGTTGGTCAATCGTGCGACCCTGGCTTTCAATTGCGGTGAGAAATACTGTCGGAAATGCTGAAGTGATGACTGGGCATGATTTGAGAGTTGGAGAAATGGAACAGACCGTTTATTGAATGCAGCAAGGAGATATAACGAATCAGAGCGTAGTGGGCAAAGACATTCGATTGGCACAAGAGCACGAAGTGAGCAGTTGAGAGATTTCTCATCATTGCGGTTATTGTGATCAAGCGAGAGCATTCGACATGGCTCTCAGAAGCTCGAGGCAGCATAACTAATTGTTTCAATGCATAATGGTATCTAGCTCGGAGGATCTGTCCGCTGGAGGAGTGCTAAAGAGGCAGATAAACAAGCCAAGGAGCATTGCAGAACTCGCCGTTCTCGCCTTGAATGGCAGCATTGACAGCCAATGTCTCATTCGACTTTTCGCTCTTACGAACAGTATGCCAACGCTCCGTCTTGTCGATGTCCACCGGTTTGGCGACCATGAGATCATTTTCTGCATCGGCTTTTTCATCCCAGCTGATTGTTCGAGCTCCATGGCCTTCGTGAATATGACCAAAGCAGTGCAGCAAAGGCTTAACACGATTCAGAGCGGCGAGAAGATGATCGCATCCAACATTGCCGCTGGGACATGCGTCGAGGATATTTTTAGGCGGACCATGAATCATCACAATATCGACATGATCCTTGAGGTCTGCAAATCTGTTTTCGGAAAGCGGATGGCCGAATGCATAGTCGTTGATAGCAGGCGAATACGGTGAGACATAGATGGAGAAAGAGACACCACTCTTCAGCATGAAGGTGTGAGTCCCTTGTTCGAGATATGTGACACTAGCTTCTTTTGCCAGTGGGCCTTTCATGATGGCAACAGCTTGGTCGTGCTCTTCAGCTTCGTCGCCGTCTTCTTCGTTCAGATGCGAGCGCCAGTATTCGCCATCGAGCTCGAGGTCGTGGTTGCCGGCGATGACTAGCTTGAGCTCGGCATCGATCTCGCCCAACATCTTCAGTGCTTTGCGAAAAGGACCATGGCCACCGACTTGTGTGAGATCTCCGCAGTGGAGAAGAACATCGACTTTGGGAAGCGGAAGGCGGAAAGGATGAGCTGTGTTCTCATGGATGTCGAGACCGTGGGTGTCGGAGATGATCAGAAAGCTGGCATTGTTTGGCGACATGATAGTTTGCTAGATGCGCGCTGCTGGTGAACAATGTGATGAGTTTTTAGGTGGATGCTAAAGCTTGGCTTGCATAGCAGTAGGCAGGAGTCGGAATAAGTAAGAAAAGGTAGTGAATATTGTGGCGGTGATTTATCTGTAGGCAGCAGTGCTGAATTCAAAAATCACCCGAAAGTGAGTCAATATGAGAATTCACTTCAAAAAGGTACGGATGCTGTCGCCATGAATGCGACACAGCTAGAGTAGATGCATCTATTATTACATTGTATGTGCGAAATGCGATCTATCTATGATACATGTATGCGTATGACTCTATCGACCGACGAATCCAAACAACACAGTGAAGCTGCCTGGAATTGCGGCTGTGATAACCCGAACCAGACACCAATCCATCATTATGTCATGAGATCTGAAAGTAAATATATGTATAAGAAGAAGAATGGACGTCGAGAGTGACGCGCAAAAGATCCGACGAAACCGAAAGATTCCGGAAGATGCGGTGTAACGCAAAGACTTCACCGGTCTACCAGAGATCGTGTAGAGCTTGATCACCCACGACCTGATCCCAGCTCGAAGGAGTTCGCTGCACCTTCACTCGGGTCGAATTTGTAGTCGCGGTGCCAGAGTCTTGAGGCTCAGGCGACATCGGGGGTCTTTCATCTTTGTCGCCGGCACCGTCCTTTGTCATACTTGAAGGACTTGTCTTTTCCACCAGCTTTCGCATCTGAGGCACCAAGTCTGGTATGCGGAAGGGTTTTGTGACGACTGAGTCCATACCAGCCTGCATCATGACAGTGATTTGCTCGCTCCTGGCATTTGCAGTCACCGCGATGACAGGAATATGACCAGTGAACTCGTGGGCCGCCTGGCGAGTACGGATTTCGCGCACACAAGTGATGCCATCCATGACTGGCATCTCTTGATCCATGAGTACCACATCCAGAGGGGTTGGTGATGTCGACGACGAAAAGGCGGAAGTGGAGAGGAATGATAAAGCCTCAAGACCATGGTTGGCGATGTGGACGACACAATTCTGTTTGCGTAGTTGTTGAGCCATGACCTGCAGAAAGACAATTAACACTGACATAACAGAGACTCGGCGTTTCAAGCAGAAGACTTACGCGTTGGTTGATCAGGTTGTCCTCGACTACCAGGACATGGAGTGGTCTTTCTGGCACCACTGGCTTGGACTGAGACTGTATGGTTGTTGACGATGGCGCGCGTACAGGAGCGGGAGGATGAGTGTGGTTGGCATCGTCCAAGCCAGCAGCTTGCGGCATGGCTGTTGATCCGGTGACAGGCGTGTTCCAGACGTGTTGAAGAGCCACTGGAGATTCGGCGACAGCTCCTGACTCGGGCGGGCAGCGGCGAGCACGAACATAGAAAGCGAAAGTCGTACCTTTACCAACTCCCGGACTACTCACGCCGATCGCCCCGCCCTGGAGTTCACAAAGCTCGCGGCTGATGAACAGGCCGAGTCCGCTTCCACCGTACTGTTTATACGTCTTTGGACTGGCTTGCGAGAAGCGCTGGAAAAGCAGGCTGATCTCTTCCTCGCTGAGTCCACGACCTGTATCCTGGACAGCAAGCTGCAAATAGATGTCTTTGCCTTCGCCCCACTCTTCGGACAATGCGGTCGAATGTTCGTGACGCACCGTACGAGGTTTGATGAAGGTTAGCTTGTGGCGAGCTCCCGTTGGTTTTTCATACGAGGCGCCGAGAGAGATCGTCAGCCCACGCTTGTCAGAGAACTGAGTAAACTTGATAGCATTCGTGAGCAAGTTAATCACGACTTGCAGCAAGCGGCTGGGATCGAGCATGGCGTATTCGTGAGAGTCCATGATCTTGTGGTAGCTCTGCTCGATCTCCAGCTTAGCCTTGATGGAAGCTCGCTGCAGTTCGCCATCGTACATCTTGAGCACTCTTCCGATCAGCTGCGGTGGTGACACCTTGTCGGGCGTGATGACAAGAAGGTTCGAGTCAAGCTTCGAGAGGCAGAGGATGTCATCGACAATGCACTTCTGGTGAGAAGCACATAAGATGATTGTCTTGGCAGAGTCGAGTATACCATCAAGCACTTCGTTGTCGTTCCTCGTTCGGGCTTCTGGATCATCGAGTGCGGTAAGGATACCATCAGCAGATTGCAGAATTGCACTAAGCGGGTTTCGAAGCTCATGAGATACCATGTCGCTAGCGTGGGGTCAGTCAAGTCCAATGAGCATATTGTAGTCAGCAGACGTACATGAAGTTTTCCGAAGCACGCTTTGTCTCAAGCGCTTCCTGCAGACGGTTTGATAGCAGAGTCTCCGTGTAATGACGGACAGAGGTTTCATGCAACCAGGCATGTATGTACACCACGTTACCATCATCATCCAGCTCCGTCACTGCGTTATTCATGAGCCATGTTTCTCCCGTGAGCTCGCTACCGGTAGCTTTGTCAATTGAGCGCCAAGGTCTGAGGACTCTGTATTCGACAACTGCGGATGTCTTTTTCTTTTCCAAAAGCTCGCGCCAGGCAATGTTGATCTTTTCGATATCCTCGGGGTGGACTTGGCTTCGCCAGGTCGCAGAAGAATCCCAGAGCTTTTTCCAGTCATACTCTCGTGGTACACCAACAAGATTGAGATATTCGTCGTTACAATACAGAGGCTTCCCGTCAGGCCGGAAGGTACAAATACCGATAGGTGCCGATTCAGCCATTCTAGTGAATTTATCCTCGTTGCGTGCTGCCTTGAGCGTGCTGATTTTCAATTGTGTGGCGAGGTTATCGTGTATCTCTTCAAACTTTGCTTGGCCTAACAAGGTACTTGATTTTGTCAAAACATCGCGAAGATTGTGTGCGAACTGTAACGATTCCTCGTTGAACGGTCTTCTGGGATTCAGTCCAAGGATGAAGAATGCCAAAGCGCCAGAAGCATTGTTCGCCACTGGCATTACGCATACCGCTTCGACAGGATCTTCCCAGCCTCGACCAGGTATCGCAGTAGCGAGGTCAGCTGGCAGGGAGTTGTCTTGACGACGCAGCACAACAGTTTTCCTACCAATTATCGCATCGCGACAGGCCCTTGCCAACCCGTAGACCGATTCTCTGTCCGCTACGTCGAAAGAAGTGGGGATAGCAGCATTGTTCCGGTCGATACCTAATGAACCATGTAGGCGATATTCCTTCATCGAATTTGCCCAAGAGCTAGATGTCGATGATGCACTGTCATCGTCGTTCGAGTAGATCAATGCGAAGGGAACATCCTCTGGAAATCCCTCAAGAGACTCTAAGCATCGGTGCCATATGTCAGAGATGGTTCCGCTGCCTGAGACCTGCTCTTTCAGCTTCTCTACTACCTCTCCTCTACGTTGAGAGATGACGTGGCGTGTCAACTCGACCAACGAGTCAACTGCCCCCAACGCGTATCCTTCAGAACCGACGATGGGGAATATGACAAAATTCCAGTAGGTTTCTTCCAGGATACCGTTTCTCTCGTGAAATGAAAGCTCTTTCACAGACCTCACCGCCTTACCTTGCATGACGGCAGGACGGATAAGCTCGGCCATCTGTGGCCAGATCTCCGCATATATCTGAGCACAACTCCTTCCCATGGCTTGAGGATGTTTCTCTCCAAGTCTCAAAGCACAAGACTCATTGTAAATCATAATCAGCTCTTCACCCCACACTATAACTCGTGGGTCGGGATTTGTGCATATGCTCAGTACCATAGAGCTGAGGCGATCTGGCCACGATTCGATTGGTCCCAATGGTGTGGATGACCAGTCAAAGTCCTTGATGAACCGGATGTGAGAGGATACGCCGGGTACGTCAAACTTCGTCCAGTCCAAGATTTCAGGAGGCTCGTTTGACGATGGAGAAAGGATTTGCCATGTCGGAGGACCCGCTCGGGTCACGCGAGCGCTTTTTCGTGAGGCGTCAATTCTTTCAGGCGTTTGTGCAACTCCCAGTGGAAGTGCTTGCGCACAGTATACAACCAGCCATGTATCAGCGACCAACGTGCTGGTCCAGACTCTTCCTGCAAATGTCCGTTCTCCTGTGTGCTCCTTCGACTTAAGAGCTAGCGACTCGGACCAACTTGTGAAGGCGTCCCGTCGTGTGTGTTGTGTCAAGAAGGTATCAAGTGCTGTATTCGTGAAGACTATCTCCGGTCGCTGTAGTCTCTTCGTGTCTGAGTCCGCCGGTCCGAGGACAAAGGTTGGTCGATCGTCGTTGCGTAAAAGTTCTAGTATGCCCACGTCGGCAAGCCGGGGAATTTGTGTAGAGTTCGACATTGACCTCGTAGAAAAGAGAAAGAGCGGATGGCGAGCTCACGACTTCCCGTCGCATAACAAAAGCGTCTATCGCCCACTCGCAAGAGAGATGCAGCGCTACAGACAGATTGCGATGCCAACGCGCGAGAACGACATCTATCAGAGAAAATGGATTCGGCTGACAATGACGAGCCTGGAAGCCGCCCCGTTGAACTCAAGAGCCGCCCCAGCTCTACCGTCAGGGGCGTTGTTTCGAAAAAGGCCTTAGTGAGCCGTCATCTGGGTCCATCTCGAAGCTAAAGTGCTTGAGAAGCTTGAATGACATCAACATCGTTGAGATTGAACAATCGGAAGCGTCTCCGCCAATCTCTCCTCGGAGCGTTCAATTAGTTGACCAATTCGGCAATCACATACGATGGTTCGATGTTGCCATGTTGGACGACTTTTTGGAGATGACTTGTCGCACTTCCAGCGTGTAAAGATGTTCGTCCTTAGACGCGCTGGGAAACGACGTGCAGACAGTGCTTGCGCAACGCCATGAGGAACGTCTTGCTAAACGCAGATTCTTTCGGGTACTTTGACCGTTGACAAAGGAGTTATATATGGCACAGGTGGAATTTTGCTCATAAACCAATACCAGCTAAGCTGGCTCATCTTCATTGGTCTAGTGGTCATGATTTCCGCTTGTCAAGAGTAATATCTCGTCAAGCGCGGGAGACCGGGGTTCGATTCCCCGATGGAGAGCTTCCTCTTTTGCTTTTTGACCTCCAAATAGCTGGCAAGAGGCAGGGTTGTCTTTTGTCTGATGGAATGGAGAGTGGGTAGACCAAGCGACCAATTCACTTGCGGTCGTGTCCAATGATGTAAGGCTACAGTACAATCATTCTTGTCAAATGTTCGCTTTTATCCACGAATGAGCTTGAACGAGCAACGGAGCTGGGAATGACCGTCGTTTGTTCTTTCCAAGTATGTACTACTCTCAGACAGTCAATGTGTAGTTGACAGAATTACCAGGCACCCTAGGATAGAACTCGAACGTGAAGATGACATCTTGACCCAAAGCCTGTACAGCACTAACAGCAGCAGCTGTAATGATCACATTGTCAGTATCCCAATTCCACTGCGAGTTGTAGGTCTGCAACTTCTGTCAGTAACCGTTCTTTCCATGGCTGTTATTCACAACTCACTGTTCTAGCATTCTGGAGAGGCCCGTAGTAGGAGGTGAAGTCGTCGACCAAGTATGTACCATTGGCAGTCACGGCTTTGACAGTGGCGGGCTTGTTGATTCCCTTCCATTGGATTGGTGTGGAAATGTTGGAACCATTGGCTGCTGCGACTGAGCTTGATGTACTGCTCAACACGGGTGTATCCCAGAGGACAAGGTTCAAGGTCAAGTCAGCACCGCTGGAAAAGTCGAGGGTCAAATTGGCGACAGAGCCAGGACTGGTGGTTGAAGTAAAGTATGTGCGCAGGAAAGAAGCCGAGAACGTGATGTCGTCGCCAGAAACAGAGTAGTCGCTACCTTTAGTCAGTGCTGCGCCATCGGCTCCCGAGATAGAAATCAGCGAGATATTGAAAGGCAAGATGTAAGGTAGTGTCTGCGAGGACACGTTCTGACCGACACGAACGAAGAGATCAGCGCTGGTAAACTGAGTAGCAGCGCTCGGATCAGTGGTACTGTCGGGAAGTGCATTGGCTTGACCTGCGACAGCAGACATGTAAATGTCGATTGCAGTCTGATCACGCCAGACATGATTTGCGCGGTCCAAGAAGTCTGCGCCATTGTCCCAAAGTACAGTCGTCGTATTATACTTGGCAGCTGTGCGGACAAAGAAGTCAAAGTATCTCCAGCGAGCGGCATTTTCGGTAGCGACTGGAGACGCAGCCCATTCACCAACTATCAACGGCACGTCGGTGAAGTTGTTACGAATGTTGGCGATGTCTGCTTCGAGAGCAGCTTTGTCGGCCTCAGAACCCCAGATAGTGCTACCCCAAGCAGAGAAGATGAAAGGGTATGGCGAATAGTAGTGATACTGAATAGCCCAAGGATTGGTGATGTTGGTTGGACGAATGAAGTATTGAGAAGTCAGATCACTATTTTCCTGGGGACCATTGAGAGTTACCACACGGTCCGGGTTGAAACCACCGGCATCGGTGATAGCCTTCAAGAACAAGTCTTCAAGCTTTTTGAGCTCGGCAGCATGTGCAGCTGTCGTGCCAGGTGGTTCGTTGATGGGCTCGTAAGCCAATAAGCTCGACTTGCATGCCAGCTTAGTACCAATTTGATACCAAAGGCGATAGAATTTTTCCTCTATCTGAGTATAGTTGGCCCCAGCCTTGGTGACATCGGCCCATACCCATGAGTCGTGATGAACGTTGACAAGCACATACATGTCACGCTCAGTAACCATGTCGACGACGTCAGATACTCGTTGGAGCCAGGCTGGGTCGACATCGTAATCAGGAACTTCAGTGGTGAAATGATATGCCCAAGTTACTTCGATGATATTATGGTGAGCTGAGAGTTGATCAGGGCATTTCCAAGGATGTCTTACCTGGAAGTCGAATGCCCTTGAAGCCAGCTTGCTTCACATCGTCGAAAGTCGAGGGTACCACGGGCGGATTACCCCAATCTCCTTCGTCAGGTATGCCATCCAGAGTGTTGCCCAAGTTCCATCCTGGATTCATGCCGTCCACCCAAGTCTGGGCCGATATGCGAGAGAAGGTACCATTGCACACAATGCCAGAACTGGTCGAGTTAGTGTACCTAGGCAGAATAGGTGTGCTCAGCGCTAGGCCGGCGAAGGACAACGCGAGAAGACTTTTTGATGATCTTGACCACATATTTTTCGTTGTATTGGAGATGGAAAAAGAACAAGATAACAGGCTACAGCGGGGAAGCACATGGAGAACATTCTTATAGGCCTGGGAACAAACTTCGAGATCTACCTTTCGAAACAGCCAGAATCACTTAGCCGGAGCCTCAGGAACTATGCAGATGGTCATGCAGAAAGTGTTCTGGGCGTGTCACAGGTATACTCGTACCCTAGGCGAGCCTGTGATGCGATGTAAGAGCTTCCGATAGTCGGTCACGTTGCAGCATCATGTGTCAAGTAGAGCATCGGCTTGCAGGACTGCAGCTTGTCATAGTTCTCGGCCGTAGTCGTGAAGGAAGCCATTGGTGCTGGAAGAAGTGAAGATCGCTCTTGGGTGAAGAAAGAAGAGTTGTTAACAAAGCGAGGTCTGAAACGAGAGTGTGGGGTTGTCACGAAACGGCAAATCTATTCGCCGCAGCCAATCTTCACCTTTCTCACCTTGAAGTACAGGTACACGATATATTGATCCCGTATTCTCCTGCTATTGCATGAAGACCCCAGATCTGGGATCGCGATAGCTTCCACCAATGGTTTCTATACTCGAGCAGTGATGTGGCAGCTGTACCTCGGTTGCCAAACACTTCGCTCACCAGGCGGCGGTCGAAGCAGTCCCGCAATCAGAATGTCTCCTCAGCATCCGTCAACCTCTTGACCTATAGGACATGTTAGAACATGAAGATTGGCAATAAGCTTTGCTCGATATGTGGTCTCGTATCCAAGACTGAAGATGATGAAACTGTCCAAGACATCTTGACCACGAGGCTAACCCTGTTTTTGATCTTATCGGTCGATAAGACGGATAAGATAACGGGCTCACCACGCGGCCAAGCGAGGCTTAGACCGATCCTCCCGAGGCGGGTAGCTGCATATCCGCAACAGCACCCCTGACGATAGTTCTGCAATCTATCTTATCTCGAAAACAACGTTCTTCATCCCTTTCTTCACATTCTAACATACAAGAGGACTTGTCCAACATCGTCAGAGTTCTCGGAGTCGCATCACACGATCCGATTTTTGAACTCTAGTCGCGATGTCTGCCAATCAAGCATACGCGAAGGTCCCCGGCGACGATGAGGAAAAGTACAACAATGTCGCGGAGGCGTCTAATACCGTGCCAGAGGACTCCGCGACGACGAAACCAAGCGTCACCAACAGTCCCATGATCGCTATCTTGTCCTATTGCGGAAGCTCGATTCTCATGACTGTCACAAACAAATATGTTCTGGGTGGGCGAGACTTCAACCTCAATTTCTTCCTCCTCTGCGTTCAGGTAAGAATATGATACTGCAATGCTCAAAGCAGTGCTGATGTAGAACAGAGCGTCATTTGTCTTGTCACGATTGAGAGCTGCAAACGTGGGGGTCTTATCACATACCGAGAGTTCAACATGGCTCAAGCCAAGAAGTGGTTCCCTATTTCGGCATTGCTGGTTGGTATGATCTATACGGGCTCCAAAGCGCTGGCTTACCTCACCATCCCGGTCTACACCATCTTCAAGAATCTGACAATCATCTGTATTGCCTACGGTGAAGTTCTCTGCTTTGGTGGCTCAGTAACCCGCATGGCTTTGGTGTCGTTCGGTCTGATGGTTTTGAGCTCTGGAATCGCTGCATGGGCGGATGTGAAGACTCCGGCAACACCGGGTGATGCTACAAACGATGGCGGCTTGTTTTCTATGCTCAATGCCGGTTACGTCTGGATGGCTCTTAACTGCATCTGCAATGCCGTCTTCGTTCTTGCAATGAAGGTCCGCATCAAGGTGACAAACTTCAAGGATTTTGACAGTGAGTATCGCGCAACATGATGGTCGTGTCCGCACTAACATGAAGTCAGCCATGTATTACAACAATCTTCTGAGCATTCCTATCCTGCTGGTCTGCTCTCTCCTGCTAGAAGATTGGTCGTCTGCCAATGTTGCGCTTAACTTCCCGGCTGACAATCGAACATCAATCATCAGTGCGATGGTCATCTCTGGCTTGTCCTCGGTTTTTATCTCTTACACCTCCGCCTGGTGTGTGCGCGTCACTTCTTCGACGACATATTCGATGGTAGGTGCTCTCAACAAACTACCTCTCGCCATCAGTGGTCTTCTCTTCTTCAACAACCCTGTCACGCTCGGTGGATGCAGTGCTATCGCTCTTGGATTTGTGAGCGGTCTGGTGTACACATATGCCAAGATCAACGAGAAGAAGACGAAAGAAGTGGAAGTCCTGCCGATGACTAAAATGCCAACGTCAAGAGAGACTTGATTTGTTGAAGGCAAGAGAGGTGCCATCTGCAACCTCCCCGTGTGCTAAACTCTGTCACGCGTACGGAGATAGCTAGCTGGTTAGCTGTAGAAATGCACGATTTCAGCATTTCCAGAGGTTATCTCCATGGAGAGCGTGACAGTCAGCACCTCTCTATGGACCACTAGACCGATGTTGAAAATATTGTGCATTTCTACGGTCCGAACAACTCCGGGCATGGCTGTGGGAGATGGCTAGAAGTGACAGAATTCAGCACACGGGGGGGAAAGAGTGGTTACCAAAAAGTCTTAAATCAACCTTCACTTGCGAAGAGATGGTTAACTCTCAGAACAAGCTCGAGTTGGCACAATACAATGTTTGACACTTTGAAATTCATTCCAAACGCTTTTCCTTCTGTCAGATGCTACAGTGCTCCCAGATTAGAAGGTCATTGGAATCGATCGGATCGAAGTCTGAAGCGGCCTGCTCACTATTATTCGTAGGGCACCTGTTAACACCGTCAAGTGGGCATGTATTTCAAGGATTCCGAAGGATCAATTATTACGGCCGAGCCAGGTATGACGTATGATACTAGGCAACAACATAGACAACCTCAATGTATGGAATGGAGATTAGAACCACTCTGTGAGCGAACATCCCGGACATGGATCACTACACCCTACGGCAGAGAGTCATCGACATGCAAAGAGAGCCGTCCGAAGTAGCAACCGGACGTGCCGAAGAGGATGTAACTAATACTAGCAGAGAGAACAGAGAGGACATTTTCTTGTTCGTTCCAAATCTTATAGGTTCGTGATGGCTGTGGAAGAATCATAAGAAATTTAATTATACTGATACTCATCTCAGGATACGCTCGGATCATCCTCACAGTCGTCTCGCTCTACTTCATGCCTGTTCACCCCCGACGTTGCAGCGCTATCTATGTAGTCTCATGTCTCCTTGATGCACTTGACGGCTGGGCAGCTCGGAGGTCCAACCAAGGTACCAAGTTCGGCGCTGTACTGGATATGGTGACAGACCGCTGCACGACTACATGTCTACTTGTCTTTCTGGCTACAGCCATGCCGAAGTGGGCTATGTTGTTTCAACTTCTGATCAGTCTCGATCTGGCTAGCCATTACATGCACATGTATGCTACATTGAGTATGGGTGGGAGTGGACAGAGTCATAAGCAGGTTGATGCGAAGAGGAGCTGGTTATTGCATTTATACTACACCAACAAGGTATGTCTTGACACTGCTGGGATGACTGGAAATTCGAGCTGACTCGAAGTAGATTGTTTTATTCACATTATGTGCAATGAATGAACTCTTCTTTGTCGCACTATATCTTCTTGCTTTCACCGAGCAAGAGAGCAAAATGTCTGGAGATTCAATGAAGAAAGTTATCCAGAATGAGCCATGGTCTGCAGGCGCTATGGAGATTGCTCGGTGAGTAACTTTGTTACCTCGAATATTCTCGGTTACTGACATATATTTCTCCCTCCAGCGCCAACAAGATACAAAGCTCAATACCCACAGCACTTTTCAGGCTTTCTGTGCTCCCAATGTTGATCAAGCAGTACATCAACGTCCAGCAACTGATCGTCGCAAGTCAATGGCTTGCGGAAGGTGATGCCGCAGAGCGTGTCAGGCAGTCGATCACTGGATAAGTGGGCAAGCATGGGGATATCTTTCCATAGCACATGTCCTCTCCGATTGCCGGAAAAGAAGCTGGATAGTCTCTCTCAAGTCCGAACAAACTAGATGAGAGAAGCAAGCTCTCTCACTTGCTCTCTCTGAATATCTCAAGCAACCCCAAAGACCACTTAAACATCATCAAGTTCCACTTCAGAAAGCGCAATATCTTCGACGTGGTCTCTGCCATGGAGGACTACGCCGTGAAGCATACTCGTGTGGCTACGCCTAAGGTTGTGATATCCGATGATAGGATTATGGAAACACAAGAGCAAAGGAAAAGAAAGAAGGAGCACAGGATATGAACCCTAGTTTCATCTCTTTAGTCCCTTCTAATGCGCTAGCAATCTCTTGCCGCACCAGTTTAGGAGATTTGCAGCACATCCTTTGGTCTCACTAACCTCTATACCTTGCGTGCACCTCTATAGAAACCTTTACTAACTCTCTAGTCATGATTAGCCTCCCTAAGAGAGGGCGAAAAAATCACGTTCTTATGCTTAATGTATAGGTACGCATCGTATGTGATGTCGGGGAGAAGGAATAATTTTCGGAAGAATTCATACTCGATACTCACTGCGTAGAGCGATATCGCACGCGGCTATATTAGAGCAGAAAACATACCACCAACGCCATCACAAGCCAGCAAAAAGAGCAAGAAGATATAAAAGCACATAATCAACTAACTAAACAAGACAATGCCACCGTAGAATATCTGTTACGCTTGAGGACCGTCTGTTCCTAGAGTGCCGACTATGGTTGTGAGCACTTGCTTTCATGAGCAATTGGAACGACACTAGAGTATTATGAAACAGACAAAGAAAGAACCACAGATCAATGAACCCGCCCCTACCTTTCTAAATTCTCATTGTACGTCTACTATTTCCCTCCCCGGGCATGATGCAAGATAAGTCATAAGGACTCAAGCCTCACAGACCCATCTTTCTCCTTTTTCTCCTTCAAACTCGCAAGAGTCTTCATAGAGAGAGAGCGTATACTCGTGGCAATGCTAGCATCCGACTTTGCGGCTTCGCTGGCTGAAAAGTGGACAAGGGTCGCTGGAGAGCTCGTCATCCTGCATGGTTCCATTCGATGAGGCTGAGTAGAAATAACTAATCATTACAGTGGTCCCGTGGATTGTTCAAATAGGTAGAGCGGAAACATTGCATGTGGTAGGATTTGATCGTCCGCGTTTTTTCTCGGTCGTGCGTCCTGAGGAAGGTATGCAATATCACAGAGAGCAGGAGAATGTCGAAGAAAACTCGTAAAGCACATGTTGATCCTGGAGAATGGTGAAGTTGAAGGTTCTGATGCGTTGGCTTGGACAGCATGGTGATGATACGAGGACGAAAAAGTGAACTTGATGAATTGGATTGAATTGATTGACTGCACAAGGTAATTGTGCAGTGTGATGTTGAAGAAGAAGAAAGAAGACTAACCATAAACTCCTCGTGTGTAAACGCCATGCTAAAGCATCAATGCCTGTTTTTCTCCTGATCCGCCGTCTGTGTCTTCCCGTATCTCCTCCGGTCGTTCCAAAAACGCCTGGTGCGCATGCCTAACTCTGCATCTTGCAAAGTCTCGTACCAGACGAGATCCTATGAATGCCATCTGTGCCACTTGCCTTTGGTCTCGAACTCCTACTTCAAGCCCAATCCAACATTAGCAGCACTCTCTCCAACCCTGATTGAGTCTTCTCTTTCCAACCCCTCGGGTCTTCTCGAGCTGGTGGTGGTACTCTGACTTTCACTTCTCTCTCTAGGAGCGGCAACACTTCCTCCAGTCATACCAGCCATGTTGGCCGCCCAAGCACTGACGCTCGGCCTACTCACTCCAGCCAGTTCAGGAGCAGGAACGCTGGCTGATGCATCAGAGGTGATACTGTTTCTTCTGCTGCGGAGAGCGCGTTCGAGAGCCTTGACACGTTGACGCAGGGCTTCGTTCTCTTGCTTTACGAGATCGAGTTCTGCGCGGGAGGAGGCGATGTCTGCGGTGCTGGAGGATGAGGTGTATGGCGATGTAGGGCCAAAAGAGCCGGCTGTGGAGAGACCGCTGGCTGTTTGAGAGATCGAGGGGCGGTGAGGGAGGGAGGTTGCTGAGGCGGGAGTCAAGGCTGGAGTGGAGTGGCCTGAGGTGCTGCGGATGGATGGGTTGCGAGAGATGGATGGGGGGTTGGTGGTTGTGGTTGTAGAGGCAGAGCCATGAGCGGCAGCTGCGCGGTCGTAGGAGGCTTGCGAGATGCCTGCAAGAGGGGCGGTTGGTTGAGGGTGTTGGATGTTTGTGTGACTGGTGGCCGAGGGATTGCTAATACTACGGCTTGAGGCGGTGGAAGAAGAGCGGTGTTGGCGTGTGGGTGTGGGATGTGAGAGGCTGTTGTCCAGTGCTTGGTTGGAGCTGGTCTGCGAAGCGTTGCTGGCGACCGAGGCCGAGTGTTGTGCTCGAAGGGCTGAGAGTTCGCGCGTAAGACGGTTGACCTGTGTTTATCGTGTTAGACTGACGGAGTATGAAGGCACGAAGGGAGTCAAGCAACGTACGACAGCTTCTTGCTCCTTCTCAAGTTCAAGGTGCAGTTCAGCAGCAGTCAAAGGGCGAGGGTGTCGGACTGGCATGTTTGCGTCGGCGGTGCTCATGACAGGTGAGGGACCATCAGTTCCGTGAGAAGGGCGGCGCGACGACATTGTTGATGAGTGTCGTCGCAGTGAGGGACTTAAGTTGCCGTTGCTCGTCATGTTGGTATGTCGCAGATGTTCATCAAACACGAGTCTCCTGAAGATCAAGAGAAAGTCAAGAAGTTGGACCCGACCGAGTGGAGCCCGACATGCGTATACACTGCCAAGACACGATGATGATTGACATGTGAAAATTGTATTCGTTGCTGCTGCCGCTTGCTATGCATTCCTATGTTTGCAACCACCTAGTGCTCATGAAACATTGCAAAACATGCTTTTGTGCTCCCAATCACGCTTGGGAAACATATCCACATCGCTGCCCGTCCATCATAATCCTTGACGCCTGTACTCTATGGAGCGTGACTTTCCCCAAATCATTGCCTTCCTGCTTGCTTTTGGGACGGGCGTAGCTGCATGTCCTCTTCGTATCATCTGCAGCCTCTTTGTTCGAGTTCGTTTGACTCTAATCTTTGGACCCTTCTCTCGTCTTGTCATCCATCGCTTAGTAAGTTCTGGAAAGGTTACGGAGGTACCAGTCTACCAGTCTGCGGCCAACCTTGGCTTCCGAGACGTGGATCAAGTCCTGGAAATTCATGTTAGCACTTGTCATGTCATCATCATCTTTCAAACAACTCACTCCTTGCATGGCGTAGTCGAGGTCGTTGGTGGTGACAACATCACCGTCGAGCAGACCACCCTCGGTGTGGCGGACTTGCTTGCTTCTCTGCTTGTTGACCAACAACCATCCTCTCAGAGTGTCGGGGTCAATCTCAAGGAAACCAGCCAACTTCTTGATGTCCATGGTCGTGTAAAGCTTGAGGTAAGAACGGACAGTAGGGCTCCACATGTTGTTCTTGACCTCCTCCATGAAGATGGAGAGGTGGTGCTCAATGGGGTCAACATTGACCGAAGGGTTGTCGAAGTCTGGGGGGGTGGGAGAGATGAATCTGGGGCAGGCCTGGCGGAAGAGATCCTCGAAGATGGGGAGAGACTCGGGACCACCGAGCTGCATGCGAGCGAACTGCTCACCGTACTTCTCACGGAGGGCGGAGTGGACCGTGTCGTCAAGACGAGTGGGGTTGAGGGCGACGCAAATGGCGACAAGGGCGTACATCTGGTCGGACTTCTTGGCGATGCTATCGTATTGTGCGTTCTTCTGGAAGTTCTTTGTGCGAGAGATGTAGATGAGAATGTGGGTGAACATGCGGATGGCGTCGGTGTAGCGGTGCATCATCATGTAGGAGAAACCGACGTAGTAGTAGGTGCTGAACTGGGCGGCCATGACACGGGCGAACATGGATTTCTTGTTAAGCTCAATGTTGTCCAGAGTCTTGAGGGCCATGCTAAAGTCACCGAGCAGGCAGTGGACGCGGAGGAGACCGATGAGCGAGAAGTATCCGAGCATCTGGTAGAGAGGGCGGTTACCGTACTCGCCGGCGTAGGCGGCGGGGTCCTCTCCACGCTTGCGGGCCTCGAGTTGCTCCTGGATCTGACTGCGCTGGATAAGCGAGTACAGGACGTTGAGAACCGAGTAACAGCCCCAGGTGTTGGGGTTGTCGCGGAGGATCTGGGCATCCTCGTCGTTGTCCTGCTTGAGGGCGACCTTTTGGCGGTAGGCGCAGAAGCTGTTGAACTGGTAGATGAACTCGTCAATCACCTCCCAAGCCCAGTAGTACTGTGTTGTCGTCAGTCTCGTCTGTCTCTTTCAAGCGCATACACATGTGCAAATGCAGGATTGACACACGTTGGGGACCTCGAGGTCGACGGGGCCGTCGGAGTTGAGGATGAAGTGGAACAGGTTGCAGTAGCTGTCGTAGCTGGCAATCTTGGTCTCGAGAGTGGCACCATATTCGAGGGGCTGAGCAGCGGCGGCGAGCTGTGCCTGGAGGTCCTGAGGACCGCTGGAAGCGACTCTCTCGAGTTCGTCATCGTCGGCGTATTGGACTTGCTCCTTGTAGTCGCTGGCCAGAACCTCCTCTTCGACGTCCGAGTCGTCCTGGACGGTGCGCGTGGGCGCTCCCTGCTGGTATGATGCTTCAATGTTGCGCACGCTCATCTTGACGGTATGCTGTGTGGTTGCGATGTCGTATCAACCTCCTTCTGCTATTGCGCGCGCGACGACAAGTTCTGGCTTCGTGCAACTTTTGCTCGGCTAACACATCTGAGGCTATGCCAAGATGGGAAAGTGGGTGGACTTTTGGCGTAATTTACAACTACGAATCCGAGCTAATTGACTGCGGGACATTCACCTCTTCCATCATCGCCAGTCATCAACTCGCACATCTTGCAAACGGAATCTTCCTCTTTCGTTCACAAGTCTGTACATTTTTGGACCGGTATTATCTCCACATTGCGCTTCAACAAATCTTTCTCACTGGATTGCTCGATCCGACTTCCTCAATCGTAGTCGTTAATAACTGTTATCAAGTCCAACATGGCTCCCACCCACAAGATTGCTGTGATCCAGCTTCACCCCAAAGTACTTGAGCCAACAACACGTCTTCGGCAGTGAGCTGATTTCTCAAAGCCTCTTCATGTCGAGCAAAACTACCAGAGAGCCGCCAATTTTATTAGAGCTGCCGCACTTCAAGGTGCCGAATTGGCAGTCCTTCCTGAATATCACCTGACCAACTGGCTACCCAATGACCCAAACTTCAAAGCCTCTTGTGCAAGCTGGAAAGAATACCTCGAAAAGTATCAAGCTCTGGCCAAAGAATGTAACATCTGTATCGTTCCTGGCACAATCGTAGAGCTTCACACAGACGATGAACACGACAGTACTGGTATCACTACCGAAGAGGATGCAAACAGCGAGCGTCTCCTCAATGTCGCCTACTTCATTTCTTCTACTGGTGAGA
Source organism: Aureobasidium leucospermi (assembly GCA_019775405.1). NCBI lineage: Eukaryota > Fungi > Ascomycota > Dothideomycetes > Dothideales > Saccotheciaceae > Aureobasidium > Aureobasidium leucospermi. Next base: position 61,579 of record JACWFU010000034.1, on the reverse strand, counting down.
TTCTCGGCAAATACGTCAAGAAGAACCTCTGGGGATCCATCGAAAGACTTCATCTTACGAGCTCATCGCGTGACCCTCATCCGGTCTTCGACACTCCATTCGGCAAAGTCGGTATGCTGGTCTGCTGGGACTTGGCTTTTCCGGAAGCTTTCCGCGAGATGATTGCTCAAGGAGCGAAACTGTTTATCATTCCCACCTTCTGGACACTCAACGACTGCTCTCCTGCTGGGCTCGCTCGCAACCCTACCGCCGAAGCTACATTCTTAGACTCCATGCTTACAGCAAGATGTTTTGAGAATACTTGCGCGATCGTATTTGCCAACGCTGGAGGCCCGCCTGGAAAAGGATATGCTGGCTTGTCGCAAGTATGTGCACCATACGTCGGTCCAATTGTCAGATTGGGCAGCTGCGCCGAAGGTATGGCCGTGGTAGATCTGGACATGCAGATTGTAGAAGACGCCGAGGAGAACTATCAAGTCAGAGCTGATTTGGCGAGAGGCGATTGGCATTATGATTATCGTCATAGTAAGGAAGGTGATTCGAAGCTTTGAAACATATCTCATCCTTGTAGTTATTCACGAGCATCGATCGAATTGAGAGATGGGAGATCAAAGCAATTCATTCCAGACTTAACATGTACACAAAGTTGAGCTTGTATCGCAAACAGTGTTTGACAGGCAGCAACGGCATAAGCTATGTACATTGTGGTGTGGGATACATGGGTGAGTGCATTACTTGACCCAATTGATACCCCTCCCCGTGAGCTAAATTTGTTACTCCCAGCCATCTCCTACGGTCATGCCTGGGGTTATTCGGCCTGTAGAAATGCATAATGCTTTCAAGCTCCTCTAGTCGTCCGCAGAGAAGCGTTAACTATCACGCTCTCAACAGAGGCTGCCTTTGAAGATGTTACAATCGTACAATCCTACAGCTATACGCTCGACAAACGATAGCACACGGGGAGGCTATTACCTGTTCTACCCCTAATTATAGAATCTCTCGGGCACGAGTGGACTGTAAAAAAGGCTGATCAACATCAGCAAGGATGACCCTTTCGCTCAAAGCACCACTGAAATTGGAGAATTGATTGATGGCTTCAACATCAGCCAGGGTCATCCCCGCACCACGTGCACATTCAACTCTCCATCGTGCCTTTCCTCGAGGACCACACAGACGCTGAACCTGTAGCTCTTTGGAACGCCTCTCACATTCTCCATCCATACTTCATCAACATCCTCCATCACGCATTACTTTGCCGTTATCGCTATCAGCCACAGCTTCACTTTGTATTGCCCATCATGAGTAACTTCAAGACGAAAGTCAAGGAAGGCATCAAAACAGCCTTCAGAGGCATCGGAAAACCCTTCAAAAGCATCAAAAAACCCTTCAAAGGCATCAAACGCAAGTTTCAGTCGAAGAACAAGGAGTCCAAAGGGAAACAGCGAGAGGAGCCGGAAGTCGATCACTCTCCAATGATTCCCTCCCACCAGACCGCAGTCATCCCAGCTCAAACTCCAGCGGGCTCAGATGGGAGCAAGAAGGCAGAGGAAGTCGCGCTGTACCACTCATCAAGCTCTTTCAGCTATCATGGTACCATACCCCTTGTGCGGACAGACGGAGTCATCACATATGATCAACCCCCAACAGGAGTGGCTGTCCCGGACGGAACACCTAACTCACCTCGATGGATCAAGATCAATGCCATGAACCTGGACCCGAGAGTCAAGAAACACACGATACCCCCAAACCCTATATCCGTTGGAACTGTGCGAGTTGTTCTATCCAGCGCAGGACTACGAATTCTATCGGACTACCTTCAAGACGCAGTCTACGCCCCGTATATCCGAAGAGTCATCTTCGAATGTGACCACATCAAGACATCACAAGCTCTGGCCGATCTGAAAAGGCTCATGCCGTTCCTGGACCACATAGCGCACATCCTCCTTATAGAGACAAGGAATATCAAGATTCCGATCCGAGACGCCCTGCTTTTCGTGATCTCAGGGTTTACGACTTACTTAAGATCCGGACAAGACGCTTATCTTCTCTGGAATGTAGAACCTGAGAGGTCGCGACCGGTGGACATGACGGCAGGCTGTGCTCTGACGAAAACCGGCGTTACCAGTCCCAATGGGCATCAGTACGAAGCTCATTTCGACCTTGGTACGAGACTTGGAGCACCGGATCAGACGCCTCGTGAGGGTGAAGTCCGTTTTTGGGTCCACAGGGGTGTCAAAGCCGCCAAAGGTACCAGAGGGACACTACGAACCAGAGGGAATCGACGCGCCGAAGACGAGGCCTTGTTGATCAGGAATTTTCCTCGTCACCAATTTCACCACCTTCCAGAAACAGAGCCAAAGGAAGAGTGGATGCTAGACTTCACGAGGCTTAATCTGAGGGCCATCAATTTATATGGCACACGTCTCACTCTCGAGGGTTTGCAATTTCTCCTTCGACGCAATGCACAAACTCTGAAGGTGCTCGTGCTTGAGCAGGTGGATGTCGCTCCGAGTGGCAGGACCTAGCTTGATCTGCTTCGATGGATTGACGACAATCTTGACTTGGATCATCTCGAAATCGACAAGATCTCCCAAGGTGATGATATTCTCAAAGGTGTGCGAATTATCGAGAAAGAAAAAGCTGTTGATGGAGACAGCCAGGTCGAAGCGCAGCTTGACAAAGACCTGCGAAGGGAGAGACTTAAGTCCTTTTACTTGACCAAGGCCGAGAGGGTCGATTGGGAAGAGTCTGTCATGCCGCTTGCGTGGTGAAATTGGTGGCAATCAGTGTGTTCAACACACTGTGCTGTCTTTTGTGAGTGATTCGCTCAACTTGGAAGACCATACTGTCTGCACTGCACCAGACATCGCATTCTTTTCCTTCGCATCTATGCTTTTCGCATAATCACAGTCGTGTGACGAGCGTGGTTCATCATCAACATGACATCCATTCATTGACGACATTCTTTGGTTTCTTCAGATACTTCGCTCCTTCTGAGTTCTTATCCGGTAGATAGTCATCGTCTGCACATTCTTTCGATCCCTGAAATCCAATAGTCGCATGTGCTCATCGGTGGAGATGAACATGACTTGTACTGGTGTCTAGATCGACCTCCTGATTGAGATAACGGCAAGGCAGGTGAACACAACGAGGGGAAATGTTGACGTTTCAAGTCGAGATCCGACGTTACCGAAGACTGATTTTGAAGATACGCGTACAGACTGATATATACGCAGGGAAGGATTTGCAACGCCTCACACAATCGTTTGAACGGTTGTCAATTTTGACCAACGTCTTTGAGCCTCCACATGCCTACTTTTGTCACAATCGACTCGCAACACCTACTGTTTTCTTCTCGAATCCCTAACGTCTGACGCGGTCGAGATGGGTCGCCGACCAATCAATAGAATCCGCTCGCGCAACCGAAGCCAGTACTGACAGCATGTCCACGACTCGTAGACATCCGCCTATCGCGTATGGTGGAAGAGAGATGTGATAGTACACCGTTTTCGAGTAGGGAAAATGGAAAGTATTGCTTATTCCTTCCCTCTTCACAAATCATGACTTGTTCGTCTGTTTTTGCGTCTCGGCTTTTGCGATATAACCTCTGCAAGGTTTCGCTCCGGTTTGAAACTCTTTTTTCCCTTTGAACTTTCTTCTTGACTTCACATTCCTCATTCTTGCATCAGTGCTTTGCTTCGTTGGGGGAGGTGTGTTTTGACAACTTGTGACACATTCCACGGAGATCTCTTTCGCTTCTTTGCTATACCATACACAACATGGCGACTTCTGCGTATCATCTTAGGACGGATTATCTGGTCGAGGCTTTTGGAATCGATAACCCACGACCGGAGTTTTCTTGGAGATTGGAAGCCACCGATCCTTCGGACAAACATGCCGTGGTATTTCAAAATGCATATCGCGTGCAAGTCGCACTCACCGAACAATTCAAACCCACAACCATCGTTTGGGATTCAGATGTAGTGCGCTCGCAAGATCAATCTGGAATTATCTATGCGGGTGGTTTACTCCAATCTATTACGAAGTACTACTGGCGTGTTCAATTGTTCGATATGCATGATTTCTGCAATGGATGGAGTAGTGTTGCTACTTTTGAGACTGGAATTATGGATGCGAGACTTTGGAAGGCTAGCTGGATTACTGGACCTGCTGAGGACACGGAACATGCTATGTATTTCCGTGGTTGCTTGACCATACCTTCTGGAGTGCTGAAAGGAAGAGCTTTCGTTACTGCACTCGGTTGGTATAGGTTATTCGTCAATGGATCTGATTTGACTGGAAATTGCTGTGTACCGCGCTGGACGCCGTTGAATTCTGCAGTCGAATATCAGGATTACGATATCACGGAACATCTTCGTCCAGGACTGAATCATTTCAGTGTTGTGGTTGGAGATGGGCGATGGAGAGGAAGTCTTGGTCTCCGCGATACGAGAGCGAAGCATCATGATCCTGTTGCTGCTTTTGTTCAGGTCAACATCAACTTCAAAGATGGAAACAGGATTGCTTATGGAAGTTCTGAAGAATGGCTTGCTGGAACCGGCGCTATCATCCGCTCGGACCCTAAGTTAGGCGAGGAGCACGATTTACGCATCAGCAGCGATGAGTGGTTGGGCAGTGTGGCACCTACACCTCCTCACGTGCAAGGCTCTCGCTGGACTCCCGCTCGTATCCTACCAACACCTCAATCTCGAGAATTGATTGCGGAAGAAACACCACGGACAAAAGAGATTGCCCGACTACGACCGAAAGGAATCCTACGTTCACCTACCGGCAAGCAAATCTTCGACTTTGGTCAAAATATCGCTGGCTTTGTGGTTGCGAAACTCAAAGGCAGGGAAGGCACGAAAGTCACGATTACCTATTCTGAATCAGTTGGCCCGGATGGAGAACTGGACTTGGACTATGCTCTGCCCATCGATGGAAAAGCACAACGCGATTCTTGCATCCTTGGTGGAAAAGATACTTATTTCCAACCCTGGTTTACTCGTCATGGTTTCCGCTATGCTGAAATTTCTGGCTGTGAAGATGTAGGCTTCAATGATATCAAAGCCCTCATCGTCTCCGCCGATCTACCGGAAACCGGATCATTCACCTGTTCAGATTGGCGATTGGAGAGATGGAGAGGCAACGCTTTACGCTCCATGCGAGGAAACTTCGCAGATGTTATTACCGATTGTCCTACCCGTGAGCGGTTATGCTGGATGGGTGATCTTCAAGCCATCTCTCCTACTTCGACCATGTTCTTGGATACCCAGACATATCTCCGTCGCACTTTGAGAAATATCTCGCTCGAGCAATTGCCTGATGGTACTGTCCCTCCTTTCCTCCCCGGCGAATGCGCACAAGTCTACAAAGGTCTCTGGTGGCCCATGTCTTTGATTACCACCTCGGTCGGCTGGGGCGACGCCTGCGTGCTCGTGCCCTGGACACTATACCAATACTACGGCGACTTGTCGGTGCTCAAACGCCAATACACATCCATGAAACGCAAAGTCGAGCAAATGACCCGCGACGCCCGCTCCGGCAAAGGAGGCTATGGCAAATACTTCAAAGGCTGCAAAAAAGAGCATGAACCCTACATCTTGGATTCAGACAAGATGTGGGGTGAATGGCTGGAGCCGGGTAGTGGTATGTGGGGGCTTTTCAAGTCTTTGATGATTCCTAGTCCCAATACCGCTACTGCGTATTTTGCTCACAATGCTGCTGTGTTGAGTAAAGCCGCTGAAGCTTTGGGGTATCATGTTGATGCTGAACATTACTCTGCACTCTCCGAACGCGTCAGGGAGGCATGGCGAGCTGCGTTCGTATACGCCGACGACAGAATCGGGGATGACAAACAAGACGACTACGTCCGCGCCCTCGCCTTCAATCTAATCGAGCCCGCCTCAAGACCAGCCACCATAGCCCGCCTGGTGGAAATCATCACCGACAGCGATTTCCACTTCGGCACAACATTGCTCAACACAGCCATGCTGCTCACCGTGCTCTCCGACAACGGCCGCGCCGATATAGCATACAACCTACTCCTCCAAAATTCCGGCCACTCCTTCCTCAATCAAATCGAGCAGGGCGCCACCACGTGCTGGGAAACTTGGACCGGCTACGACGAACAGGGGAAAGCAAAAGGCAGCCACAATCACGTCGCCACGGGCGCTTGCACACGCTGGCTCCAAGAAGGTATCTTAGGAATCACACCCCTCGAGCCCGGCTACCGCAAGATAAAAATCCGCCCGTTGGTGGGTGGAGGTCTGGATCACGCGTCGGGTGGCATAGAAACACCGTATGGGTTTTGCAAAAGCACTTGGAGGGTTGTGGTCAGTACTTCGATGATCCAATTAGGCGTCACTATTCCTGCAGGTGCGTCGGGGGAGATCCATCTGGGGGATGGGAGTGTGCATGATGTGCCTGCCGGCACGCACTTTTTCGAGTGGCAGGGTGGGGTTTCGTTGTTCACGCCCGGTGGCTTGGATGTGGAGAATATCCTGCAAGACCGCACCAGTGTTGCCAGTCCGCCGACGCGGAGGAATGTCGCTCAGGCCAGTCCGCCGCAGAGTCCGTTGAGTGGACCGGCTATTTCTCCATTGAGTATGGCTGGTGCTGCACTTGGATTTGGAGCTGCATCTGAAGTTGCAAAGGCCTTGGTTAACCAAAATGGTCAATCGATGCCACCGCCCTCACCCTCACTATCAGCAGGAAGTGGCAAAAGGATCGACTCGGTGAGCTCGATGAGGGATGTGGCCAAACCACAACGCGGAAGTTTCGTATTACCCAAGAACGGCGGGATCATGAGTTGGCCGCCCAGCGCTGCCACTTGATCTTCTTCTCCATGCCTGAATCCCGCACGGAGACAATAGGGACAGATGGTGGGTTTTCATTTTTTTTGTTTACCTTTCTCATTAGCATTTTTTGTTGGGTTTGGGACTGGGGTTGTTGTTTCATCAAAGGGGGCGAGGGCTGGTTCCTTTTGTCCCTTTTTTTCGTTTGGAATATCTGGTTACTCATATAGACTATTATTAATCAATCTCTTTCTACCAAACAAGCTTTCTTCACGCGGATGTTGTTTTCAACTCTATCGCAAATGCGGCCATGGGACCTGTCCGTGTCGATTGGCTTACCATTTGGAAATCGCGAAGAAAGTCTTTGTGTGTCATGGAAAATGAAGAGGACTAGAAATTGTGATGGGAACCAGAGCAAGTGATGTGAATTGTGTCTTCTTGACTGCACACATTTCCTGCTTGTCTAGCTAGCTAACATCAGGACTGTTTCCGAGCCCCCATGGACGATCCCCTACGAATGCGTCCACTCAGGCTTCTTCTTATTCGCAAAAGCATTCATACCAATCTTCTGATCCTGACTTCCAAACAAACCATGGAAGAGTCTCCTCTCATACTCCACACCCTCCCTGACACCCAAATCCTGACTCTTGTTGACAGCCTCTTTGGCAGCTTTAACCGCAATCTTCGAATATCCCGCAATCTTGGCCGCTGTGTCTAGAGCTCCCTCCACACAAGCGTCTGCATCTTCAAAGCATTTGGCGACCAAACCCCACTGCTCTGCTTTTTCCCCCGAGAAGTTTTCACCCGTGAGGATGATCTCCATGGCTTTTGCTTTTCCAATCGCACGGGTGAGTCGTTGTGTCCCTCCCGCGCCGGGTATGATGCCCAATTTAATCTCCGGCTGGCCAAACGTGGCGCTCTTGCTGGCGTACAGGATATCGCACATCATAGCCAACTCGCAGCCACCGCCCAACGCATACCCATTCACCGCACCGATGACCGGTTTCTTGATAAGAGTGAGGTTGGACCATGATTCGATGAAGTCGGCACCGTAGGCGTCGGAGAAGGTTTTGGGAGCCATTTCCTTGATGTCTGCGCCGGCGGCGAAGGCTTTGGGGGAGCCGGTGAGGACGATGGCGGAGATGGAGGGGTCTTTGTCGAGGGCGGATGTGCAGGTGTTTAGTTCGTTGATGAGGGGGGAGAAGAGGGCGTTTAGGGCTTTGGGTCTGTTGAGGGTGACTTCGTTGCGTCTTCGTCAGTGACGGTCTCTAAGAAAGGATGGAGTGGTGTTGTACTCAAAGCGACACCAGGACGGGGTGTGCTGAGTTGGATGTGCTCATAGCTGTGCTCAGAAGGTGTAGAGTATGGACTCCTGACACGAGGAGCCACGGTCTTGACGAAGCGAGAGGAAAAGGGTCTGGCGATTCGTAGACTCTGCATTTTGGCGGTCGGTTTTAAAGTGCAATTGACGTTGTTCGAAAAGTGAAGATGGACAAGTCAAGAGCTGTCAAAAGGTTAGAAATCAAGGTGGAAGTAACGGAGCTCTATCTCCCCGCATATGTCATCGGCTGTCTTTTTGCCGAGGTGTTGATGTTTTTCCCGAAACGGCAAGGCGCCTTTTCTCCGAGCTTTGGCTGGCAGGGCGCACACCGAGCTCTCAGCGGACCTTCTCTGCATTCTCAATAACTTCGTGCCTTTTGATAGCTATATTCGCAGGAGTGTCTGGTGCTCGGAGTACGAAAACCATTTAGAATAATCACTGCTACTACACATTTACAATCATAAGCTATCTCCTCGGATCAAATCATTCACTCTGACCTTACTTCCTCACATGCCAAAAATCCACTTCTCTACCCATAAAACCACTTCTTCCTAGCACCGTCCTTTCTCTTTTCCATCAACATCTCGAATACAGAAGCCATTGGTGTCGACACTGACGTGCGCACAACTATCACGACCTGCGTGTGCTGCTTCTCCCGGAACAGAACAACGCGAGCCGATCCGGGTACCGGACGCGCTCCAGCGTACCTCCTCGCTTCGTGCATCTTGTAGATCTGTAATGACAGCAACGAAAGCAACGCACGAGTGTACTGTCTTGATTGGAGATGAAGATGGTAGGGGAGTGAATAGTTGGCATTGTACCCGGTATAGACGACACGGGGTTTTAGCTCCTCTTTCGAGTCGATGACTAAACGTATCGTTCGTGTAGTAACGCAATGGCCCAGACTTTCTTTCGACGGCAGACTAAGTCGCTAGTGGTTGGTATTTTGATATGTACCCGGTGTAGACGATACGAGAATGCTAGTATCTCGTCTCTCCGCTCGATGAATGTGTGTATCGTTCGTGTAGTAACGCAATTGCTAAGATTTCCTATCAACGGCAGAGTGGGTTGCTAGTGGCTAGGTGTTTCGACATGTACCCGGTGCTATTGAAAGGCTTCATTCCGAATCGGAATCTCCAAAAACAGCCAAGCTCTCCCTCTTTTTCTCCTTGACAGGCTCGGCAGGTTTTGACCCTGCTAGTGATAATCTGCTAGGAGCACCAGCACCGCCAAGTGAGAATCCCATAGCGGGAGAGGCTTTCTTGACTTCCTCTGCAGGTCCTGAAGTAGCAGGAGGTGCGTTCAACGACATGGAGAAATTGGACAACTTAGGTGCTGGCTTTGGTGGCGGTGCCTCGCCATCAGCAGTTGCAAGAATCAGATCTGCGGCTGATGGTCTCGATATCTGACGCTTGACTGGCTGTTGCGCAGGTTGTGGTACTGTGACGGGTTGTGGTGTAATCTCCTTCACCACGACTTCCGGTGTGGCAGCAGCGCCCAAACCCTCCCCACTCTTCCACCTCCTCTTCAAGTCCTCTTCTTTTTCCAGCTTCTCCTGTTCATCCTTGATTTTCTGCTCGGTATCTGTCAACGGTGGACTCAAAAACACATCCTTGAACCTCCTATGGCTCTCCGGCGCAAAGATGCTTTCTCTCTCCCAGCAATCAAGCACGACGGTTATACGGGATCTCCATTGCTCGCCACGCACGCGGCCCCAACCATATTGCTTTGGCATACGGCCTAGTTTCTCGAAAACTTGACGGCAGGTCAGGGCTGATTCGAAGAGCGAGCGGTATTTCCAAGCATCGCGAACGCCCGAGACAGAGGTTGCGGCTAGAGCGTCGCTTATGACATAGAGACCTACTAATTGAGCGCCGGAAATGTCTTTGCCTGTTGATGGCTCTTCCTTGTGGTCGGTGTCTTGATCAGGTTGGGTAGTGGTTGTGGGTTGTGCAAGGGGTTCCTCGACGTCGGCATCGTCGTTGCCGCCTAGCATGCCGAAGGAAGCTCTAGGGCCGTCTACTTCGGGATCGTAGTTGTCGTCATCGTCATTTTCCTGGTCTTCCCTGTCGTCTGTGGGACGATCGATCTTGTAGTTGACTGAAAAGCGGAAGGGATTTTCCAGATTTGATACAAGCATGTCAACAACTTCCTCTGCACCTTGGCCAGAGAATTTGATGACGAGATCTGTGACTGCCTGGACATCACCTTCGCATAAGTAGCCAGTACTGTCAGGCAGATGGTTCAGGAAGAAGGTCAACTTGGCTTTGCGGTAAGGGTTTAGATAGCGTGGTCGTGAGATGGATGTGTCTTCAGGAGCGACACCTTGAGTCTGGACAATGTGATCATCCTCGTCATCAGTATCCAGGTCCGAAGAGACATAACCAGAATCGGACATCAAATCAGCCAAATTCTGAGCATGCTCATACTTGGGCTTCTCCGGCGGCGGGATCCAGAAAGGGCCATCATCGAATGGACGGACGTGATTGTTTGTGCGTGCAAGTTCGTCCATGACTGACCATGGATGTATGTCTTGGACTTCTTTCGTAGGTGGTTGGGAGGCATAATACTGGTATACCAACCAACGGTACCAGACATGGCCCTGACTTGTGTTGTCAAACAACCAAGCCCAATGTTCACCATGCTGGACATCCGGTTGTGCCATGAGCAAGCATTCCCACTCAGGGCCGTATGTGATGAGTTTCTCGACGGTCTTGTTGATGGTCGCGAGTTGTTTGAGATCGGACGGCGGTGTGACGTTGACGACCAAGGGAGCAGGACCTTGATGGCGCAGCTGTGGTGGAAGAGACTCTGGCGGAGGGGCGTTCCGGAACGAGTGTGACGGTGGAGGGTCGCGAGGCATTGGCTTCGCACCGAAGGGTTGTACTTGGATTGCTGAAGTCGCGGTATGAAGGACGGATGAGATGGAAGAGGAGATGGTGATGTGCTTGGAGATGTTGAGGTATGAGCCGAAGCCTAGGTACTTCTGCTGGAGAGCGTTGACGGCGTTATCGATGTCGCTAGATGCTGTGTCTGGCGACAGAGCAACAACGGCGGTCAATGAGTGGCCTGTCGAGGAAGGAGCAAAGGCCATATCGTCCATCTTGAGATTCTTTGGCAACAAGCTTCGTATCGTCGCTCCGGTCGTGTTGCGTGGTAGGGAGGACAAGAGCATCGTCGGCCGCTTGACGGCCGCTTCTGGACTTGCTCTACTGTCTCGTTGTCTTCGTTCTCTTTCTCTTGCTTCTTCCAGCTCCCTCTTGCGTTTCAACGATAGTGGAGCAGGTCCAGGCGGAGGTCCAAGAGTGCCTGGTCCACTACTCCTCATGGGCGCTCCTCTGGTATAGCCTCCTCCATCTTGTAATCTTGCGCCGCCGTATGCGCTGCGACCAGCGGCTACCTGTGCGACAAAGTCGTCTTCATCCTCATCGGCGAACGAGTCCTCAAACTCCCGTAGTGCTGCTCGGTTCTCTGCTTCTTCGCGTATCCGTTTGGCTTCGGCTTCTTGTCGTTGTTTCTCGAATACTGAAACTTTCTTCGGCGCGTTCAATTTGGATGAGATATCCGGTACTGTCTTGTCTGACATTGTGTTTGTTGATGATGATAATTGGGTATTCCTCTGCAGCTCTGTCAAGTTCTTGTCCTTCAATTGAACCCTTGATCCATGCGTAAAGCCGACTTCTTGGGGTAACGCCGATCTTTCACCATCTCTCCTTCTCCATCACCAACTTCCCTTGAGATCAGTCACCTTTCGATTTCCGCGAGCAATTACACCAGTCATGGCGGCTACGAATAATTTGTTGCGTTTCCTGACCGCCGAGGCAAAGCTACCTTTGGCCGCTGCCATCGCACAAGCCACAGGACTTCAGAAGGCCAATCTGGTCACGTAGGTGGCAATCATTCCTTTTGTACCTTGTCCTCCTTTGCCCTTCTTGATACATCTGTCTCCCCACGCCCGAGAGACTTCCCCTGACGCTTCAACAGCATCGAGGATCTTGCCAAGACTGATTTTGAGACTCTCAAAGCAGCCTCCGCCAACGAGAAGGCTGCCAAAGCAACTCTGGCTGCTGCGAAACGTGTATCCATCAAACGAAAAAGAGGACTTCCCGAAGAATCTACTTCTTCATCATCCAAACGGCCAAGGGCTGACCCAACCGAGATCAAATCACCTGCCGATGTCGAGGCATCCCTGGCTCTTCCTTCCTCTAATCTCAACGAAGATGAATTAGCAGCCATCATCCTGACCACAAATCGTGCTCCTTCACTATTGACGTTTGCTGCTGTCTTGCTGAGATACACAATGCCTGATCAACCTCTTTCAAGCCGTCTGAGTCTTGCTCAAGCAGTCACCTCAATGAATGCTCAAGCAAAAGCTGCAAGCATCGGCCTTGACAAATCTGGATCTGCTGAGAAAGAAGGCTGGGGTCAAGGTCAGCCGCTTGTGAAAGTCATGACTAGAGACATACGCGTTCTAAAGCGGTGGGGCTATGAGTGGAAGACCGATACCAAGAACTCCGCACATGTTATCAAGACAGAGGATCTGGATCAAAAGCCACCTGCGGCAAACCCTGATCTTCCAGCAGACGTAACGACATCCGAGGATTCACCAGCACTATTGGCACTGGATCTGGAACAACTAAAGCGCCTCGATAGCCCACCCATCGTCTCAGCATCAGCAAGCACTACTGGCCTTCCAGTCTATCAAGCCGACTCTGCACACAATTATATCCTTAAAGCCTTTGATTCAGTGTTTGAAGATAAAGCCGAAGCCAAGAAGAAGAAGAGACCGGCATCTGAGATTGCCGCCGAGCGTGAAGCCAATTTGGGACATCTTGTCAAGGCTTTGGATTTGCTGTTCCAGTCGTGGTCTATCCTTGATCCTACTGAGCTGGATAAAAGGGCCTGGAGCTGGTATGTGAAAGTGAGGCCGCCAGTCGAGGGAGGTCGTGCTGGTTGGGGTGCTAAAGGTCAGGTCAAGCTCAAGGACATCTTGGACTTAAGGCGGCCGAAGTGAACGACCACAAAGTCATGAATGCCGTGCCATCACAGGCAGTAGTTCAAGGCACACACAAATTCCCCAAGTACCGGTGAACTATACTCTCCCGCGAGACGCGAGACGCATTGTTATTCCGAAGCCAACAGATAATGCCCACCATACGTTCCCAAAGCCTCAAAGTTCTTCAGAATAGGCACCTTCTTCCCTCCCACATCCATAAATCCTTCAACCCCTGGCGCATCGCCTTCATACGCCATATCTTTCTCACCACCTCGATCCACAATCACAGCATCCCAACCAGCATCAATAGCTCCTTGCGCATCCTTCTTTACTTCATCACCCACATAGAGTAATTCCCAATCTTCCTTGCGATATACGGAACCCTCAGAATCCAGTATCGAAGAAAGAAGGGAAGTCGCGGCATCAAAGATCTTATTGTCGGGCTTTTCACAACCGACATCATAGGACATGATGCAGAAATCGATATCCTCTTGCTCTTGTCCTGCTTCCTTTTCAACCTTCGAGCCGTGTCGGAGGTGGTTTACTCTTAATCCCAAAGAACTCAGTACATCTGGTACCCTATCGTCCGAGTTTGTGATTACGCCTACAACCAAGCGTGGAGATGACGATGCTAGACGAGAAGGCTGAGCAGAGAGCTTCTGGAGGTAAGAGAGGACATCTGGGAAAGCGGTATATCCTTCTTTGCTCCAGAAGCGGTTTATCAGATTAGGCGTGAGATCGGACGGCAAAGAGCCTTGATGGTGCGGTTGGAATGTCTTTGTTATAACCTTGGAGGACTCCATCAGTAATCTGGTCAAAGAGTAGGATGAGAGAATTGGAAAAACATACCTCCGTCCACCATTGTCTCGCTCCCATATCTGTAGCTTTTCCGTAGTTTGGATATGCTTTTGACGTCTCTTTGAATGCTGTAATTTCGCTACATCAGTTTCTGTTTCTGTGAACACGATCTTTCCTATTTGCCATTTCCATTGATTCCTCCCCAATCATTCTTGCTCATTGTCAAACTTACCACTTCTAAAACTCTTCGCAACTTCATCATCAGAGATCTTGACACCCATACCCCTAGCCACCATACCATATTGTTCTGCAATGGGACTCCTGGGACGAAACAACGTCCCAAACGCGTCGACGCAGAGTAAGAGGTTACGTCTCATTGTTGGATTTTCCTGTTGGTTCGGATTTTCTTCAATCATCGAAAAAATCAAAAGCGAACGATGAGATGGGTTTTGTCAAATGCAATTGGTGGTACTGGATGATGGTTACCCATGTTTGCTTCAAAAGCAAGTGATGGTGGTTGGAGACTGCCAAGACATTTTTCTGGTTGGTGGTGGGGGGAAGCATGCGTGTGTCATTGATGTTTGCTGGAGTTTTTTTGTTTCTTCCTTCTTGCTTTTTACAACCATTGCAAATGTGTTTTCCGACTTGATACTGTTTCCACAGACATGGTGCTACGTGACTCAAGTGCATGTATCCATACTCCAAGATGGGCAATAGCATCCGACCGGGCAAGAGTCCGCCGCTCATCTCCATACCCCACGGCCCGAAGGAGGATACGATATCGGTCGGCGATTGAAATGCGCCCTTGATAGGCCAACTTTTCGGTCAGAGGTAGGGCAAGCAACACATCACCAGGTTTTGGTTATAGCACAGAGCAACTTAGATCTGGTTCAAGTAATACCTCTTTTCCCTTTCCTCCCAATCAATTCCTCTCACTCTCGATTCAATCACTTTTCCAATCAATCAATCTTGTTTCGTTTGTGTATCCGACCCACCAACTATTCCAACGGCAACATATTCTTACCCATTATCAAAACCCGCAACCGACCTAATCCCAGAAATAACAAAACTCGCCCATCATGAGACTCGACAAATTCCCCAAGGAGCAACTCACCTTCGGCACTCCAACCCCAATCCAACACCTCCCTCGCCTCTCCAAACACCTCGGCGACAAAGTCCAAATCTACGCCAAACGCGAAGACTGCAACTCGGGCCTCGCCTTCGGCGGCAACAAGACCAGAAAACTCGAATACGTGATCCCCGAAGCCATTTCCGGCGGCTACGACACTCTCGTCTCCATCGGCGGAATCCAAAGTAATCAAACCAGACAAGTCGCCGCGGTTGCCGCTAAGCTGGGCATGAAATGTGTGCTGGTGCAGGAAAATTGGGTAAACTATACAGAAGAAGAGGAGGATAAGGGGGTTTATGGCAAAGTGGGCAATATCGAACTCTCACGCATCTTAGGCGCCGACGTACGTCTAGACGCCGCAGGCTTCGACATAGGAATCCGCCCTTCCTTCTCCAACGCAATGCAAGAAATCACCAATGCGGGCGGCAAACCCTTCGCCATCCCAGCCGGCTGCTCGGAGCACAAATACGGCGGCTTGGGCTTCGTAGGTTTCGCCCAAGAGGTAATGGAGCAGGAAAAACAACTCGGCTTCAAATTCGACTATGTGGTCGTTTGCGCGGTCACCGGATCCACCCAGGCGGGAATGGTTGTGGGATTCGCTTCTGATGGAAGGGCAAAATCTGTCATTGGTATCGACGCGTCGGCGAAGCCGGAAAAGACGCATGCGCAAATTTTGCGAATCGCGCAGAATACCGCTGGATTGGTGGAGTTGGGTAGGGAAATCACTGCCGAGGATGTGGTTTTGGATACTAGGTTTGGTGGCCCGGAGTATGGGTTGCCGAATGAAGGGACCATGGAGGCTATTAGGTTGGCGGCGAGGACTGAGGGTATGTTGACGGATCCGGTTTATGAGGGTAAGAGTATGGATGGCTTGATCCAGATGGTCAAGAAGGGCGAGTTCCCTGAGGGAAGCAAGGTCTTGTATGCTCATCTCGGTGGCGCGCCGGCATTGAGTGCATATGCGGGTATCTTCAAGGAGGGTTAGATGGACATGAGATTGCTAGCGATGGGCTTCATCTCACTGACGAATTATATTGTGCTTGTACTATTCTTTTTGTCATATATGCGCATGGTTGAATATTTCTCGCGACTTTGTGTCAGCTTCCTACAACTTCCACACTCTGACACCAGCCCCTTCAATCTCAGTCCCATTACCACTACCGCTTCCTCCCAACACAACACTCCCATTCACCTTCGGCGCCTCGATCGTCTCAGCACCATAATTAAACGCCCACACCAATCCACCTCTCTCAAGCACTCTCAAATTCTCCCCCAGATCATTCGCCTTACTAGCACTTCTTCCAAAAACATCCTTGACTCCAGCCTTGGCCGCCGCGTCACCAATATAGCTGACCAAGAGATCTGCTGGTGGGTTGAAAGCTAAATAGTGGAAGTTGTTTGCCGAGCAAGCGGCGGGTTTGCTTTTTCTGTGTGCAGAGGTTGACGAGATGGATGCGGTGCTGGTAGCATTGTCGCGAGTGCAGATGATGTTTTCCTCCCAGAGCGAGATATTGTAGGTCGTGCCTGCGTAAGAAACACCACTGTTTGCGTATGTAGGTGGTGTTTCCACTCTCGTGACTTTCATGGGCAGTTTATCGCGAATGGTGCCTGCAGAGGGGTTCAAGCCCGGCGGGTAAGCGAATTCGGGAGTGCGCGAGCCGGTGTGAGGACCAAGGACTACAGTGCCATTGTAGGAAGACAATGCCGTGTTGAATGCTTCAGGGATGATGGGAAGACTAGGGACGACGACCATTTTGTAACCGCTGATGGCTTGGTCGGGAGAAATGACGTCGACATTGAGTCCAAGACGGCGGAGGGAGGTGTAGAACGTTGAAACTAGATCGAGATACGCGAGACCGGCATTCTCGAACCCAACGTCTAGGGGAGAGTAAGAACCTGAGTAGGGTTCGATACTCCAGACCCACACGGATGTGTAGTCGAAGATGAGTGCCACGTCTGCGGATGTCTCTTCGGACTCCAACGCTTCTCTAAGAGCGGGCAAATCCTCGCCTGCCACAACCTGAGTTTCTCCAAAGCCTTCGTCGGGAGTGTTGTCGGAGACGAAGAGACCGGAAAGAGTTTGCTCTTGAGCATAGGGTACTTGCCTCCAGCGGAAGTAATTGACCAAGTCACCCTTGGAGGCAAATGTCTCCAAAGTCCAAAGACGAACCATGCCTTCCAAAGGAGACACACGGTAAGTGTTCCAGTTCAACACTCCAGGTTGCATCTCCATGACACCGAAGGGGCCGTTGTTCTCGCCATATGCAGAGCCAGCGATACCGCGGTAAAGTGCATGTTGCAGAGCTTGAAGATCAGGAAGACCAGTACGAAGGTACTCAGCGCCTTCAGAAACACCGGCGAGAGGGTAGTTGTCGAAAGTTGCCAAGTCAAGACCGACCTCACGATTGAATTTGAAATGGTCAAAGTCCGTGTAGCTGACCATGAAATTTGTTGTGACGGCGTGAGAGGGGGCATGTTGTCTGATGATGGCAGTTTGCTCTTTGGCAAATTCAATGACCATGTCAGAGCTGAAGGTATACCAGTCCAGCAATTGAGCTTGATTCGGCATGTAGACGTTCAAGAAGGGAGGTTGAACAGTGTCGAAGCTGACGTATTGCGAACTCCAGAAGACGCGACCTTGAGCTTCATTCATATTCTCGATAGTTCCATACTTCTCCTTCAACCAAGTTCTGAATCTGGTGATGGCGTTGTGATCGTAGGAGCGTACTGTGTCGTGGCATCCAAACTCGTTGTCCAATTGCCAGGCCACGATGTTTGAGTTGTTGCCATATCTCTGAGCCAGCTTTTGTGTAATTCCTTGGCTCAACTTCCTGTAGTCGAAAGACGAAAAGCTGTAATGTCTGCGAGATCCGAAGATGAGAGTCTGGTTCGTGCGATCCACAAAGTTGACGTCGTATTTCTCCGTGAGCCAATTGGGAGGTGCCGCTGTGGGCGTTCCAACAATCGCCTTGAGACCATATTTGCCAAACAACTCGAGTGTGGTATCAAGGAGGGTGAAATTGTAGACGCCCTCAGATGGCTCCAGGACTTCCCAATCAAATTCGCTGATACGAACATAGCTGATATTCGCATCCCTCATGGCAGCGACATCTGACTCCCACATGTACTCTGGCCATTGTGAGGGATAGTAGTCGACAGCAAGGTGCAGACCACTAGGCCATCGAGTCTGGTCCGGTGTGAACGATACATTGTATGCTCTTGGGACAAATCGAGTTGCGGCACCAAAAGCTGCTTGTGCCAGCAGCGGTACTAGGGCGGTAGATGTATGCATAGTTACTTTTGGAGCAAGTAGCTATGCGGAAAAAAACCACACAAAGACATCCTGACATCTATATACTCGTTACTCGAGCACATCATCGCATATTCCTGGTTTCGCTGCGGTCGATCGTCGCCCGACGGTATCGGCGAAGATGTGGAGATGGCGGGGGTCTGCATGGAAGTGTGGAGTGGTAGACATCCGAAAATCAGCCTGATTGTAGATCTTAGGGTTTTGCGAAGAGGGTAGCATCCGAAAGGTTGCAACGAAGAATGCACGAGGCTGGGAAGTGATGATCAAGTCGTCGTGACCCGTCATGCTCTCAGTGTCAGTGGGGCGACGTGAGCTCGATTCCTCGAGTATTTCAAGGAAAGAGCGATCTCCAGGGCACCTTCCTAAGAGACCTGTTCTTACATTATGGGACGTATAACACTCTACAGGTTCATGGACTTGGGCTGCTGAAGAACTCGTTCATTCATGTCTATTATTACGTTTCGGCTCGTCTATGTTATCATCGTACCATGGCTATATCGACTAGCATCACGACCCTTCTTCCAACCTCGTGGGTGCCCAATTGCCTAGCCATTCTCTTGCCTTGTCTAGCTGCCCAGTCTCTGCTTCCAAAGCACCTATGCACCAGGGTAGTGAATATGTTTCTCCCTTCATGCCGTGTTCCTCCTTCAACATCTCGGCCAGAGCTCTTCTAGTTTGGCTAGCCTCGTCGACGCAAAAGTGCAATGGCTTGGTTTCTGCAGAGACTACGGCATCGACAAATGGCTTGATCATTGGCAAAGCATCTTTTGTGGTCACAGCCCCGCCTTCGCCAGTATTCGTTCTTCCGGTCTTGCAGAACGTGTTGCGGCACCAGGACTTTCCACAACCAGTGAGGAGTTGGGTGAGGTAGCGTCGCTCAATTCTGCGCTTCAAGGCCTTGTTCTCTGGATCGTAGGTACTAACATATAGTGGACCGAAGCACGCTGCGCATAAGCCAATGTCGTTGCCAGTGTCTCTTGGCTGAGCCCTGGTATTACCATCGTGAGAAGTGCCATCAAGGGTTCTACCGCAATTGGCGTTGCGACATATCCTAGGTGCCGAACGTGATTTGCGAGTCAGATCGTGATGCTTAAGATGAGTCTCCATGTCTCGAAGACGGACGATTCGAGAACACAAGTGACATTCTGTTGTTCGGCTTCCGTCTGCAAGTTCATGTGGTGTGAGGCCTGAGAGCAAAGCTTCGGCATTGGGCACATCAGGGTCACCTTCTTGTGGTACTGAAAGGTGACAGAAGCGACACAAGATAGTCTTCGCTGGACATACGGAAGTTCTGTGACGAGCGAGTTGCGGGAGAGACGTGAAAGTTGAGGTTGTACTGCATGATGGGCATGTGAATTGTGACGCGGGGTGGTAGAGATGATTATGTTTCTGCTGGGAAGAGGTGGTGTTGCCGTAGAAAGTGTCGTGAGGACAATGCCAGTGATTCTCGAACGCGGGAGAGCGCTTCTGGAAAACTTGGCCACATCCTTGCGGACAAAGAATGTTATTGCGTAGACAGAAGTTCTCATGCAACATTAGTGTTCGTTGAGGGACCCACTGACCACAGTTTTTGCATCGTACATCTTCCGGGTTTGGAGGTTGTTCGGAGGCTGTACTCGACTGGGTAGTTCTCAAATCGCCGGAGCGGATTCGCAACGTGAATGGACGAGGTTCGGCGGAACGTTGGTCGTTCCCATGGCGAAAGGCATGAACCGAGATCCACAATGCTTCTGCGTCTTCAAGCTCGACGTTCGATGGTTCGAGACGTATCCTTTTGGTCGGATGGCCACTGAAGTCACCAAAGACGTGTTCGTCGAGGCGCGGTCGATTCCGTTGTCGTGCTGAGAAGGGCGAGATCAAGAGATCGATATCATCGTCAGTTTCAGCACCTTCAACCTCGACCTCTAACGCTTGTGATCTTGGCCATGAAGGTAGCTGATAGTCAATGTAATCCCCTGGCGCAATCTGACCCTGTTGTACTTTGAAAACGTCCAAGTCTCCGCCGGCAGAACTCGAGCCTCCGTCTCGATTGCTCTGTATCTTTTGCGCAATTTTTGCCAAAGTTTCCCTTGCCTGGTCTTCGTTGAGGGCCTCGATGTCAACCTCGAGATCTGTATCAACGACACAAACAGCATCTGACTCGGGCTGGAAAGAGTCGACCAGGAAGCGGAACTCTTCTCTCGCAGGACCAGGTACGACTAGCACTTCTCCGCGAGTCAAAGTGGTATAGTTTGTGCGTAAGTGTTGTTCCAGCAAGGCCTTCCAGTCATCAGGGTCGTAGCCAGCCTCTAGCGGGCGTAACTTAACAAAAGTGCCTTTCGGTACTTGTCGCGCATGAATTGTGACTTGTGCTCCTTCTTCTTTCAGATCTAGCGCTTGCCAGAGAAAAGTACTCAGGGCAGCGCATCCTTCCTCGGCCGAGAACTCGCGGATGCCTGCATAAACGACTCGGCCATTGTTTGCGTTGACCAGACGGAAGGTCAACGGATGTGGTAATTGGTTCTTTTGTTCTTCGGAGCGGTATGATGGTCTTTGGGAGCCGGCGTAATACGACGAGTAGGTATTGAAGTCGTTCGAGGGTTGTGATGTGGCGGCAGCGGCTGTTGAAGCAGCGGATAGTAATTGTTCGAGTGCTGTCTGGGGCAAGACGATCTTGTCGCCGCTCAGATTAGTCGCTGAAGATGCGACGAACTGTCCCGACCACTGTAATTCAGTGTCCATGATGTGAGATGCTCGAGGACAAGGACACGACTCGAAGGCGCATACCTGATTGACCTTGAAACACGCTTTGTTCTAGAAGTTGCTATCCGCCTGCATATGTCATCAACACACTTGCGGCGATTCTCGGGGAAGAGATAAGATAATCGTGGACTTCCTATCCCGGCTTGTTGTTCTTCACACCCTGGCTGATGTCCTTCGCTTTGTTCTCTTCATCAACAATTCACTTTCTGTTTTCCAACACCATTGTGATCTTGGCGAGATCCATCATTTGAGATGAGAGACATGCAGATGTATGATTCTATCTATGAAACAAGGCGTACGCATAAGGGACGCGCCTCGGTGGCTTTTCGCTGTTACGAAGACGCGACTCAACGAGACACGAATCGATCACAATGAGACTGAGATGTCTTGCCATGGACGACGAAGTTAGTTTCGTCGAAGCAGTACAACAGCACTCCTGACGAAGAATGTTCCACAAGTATATATCGAGTAATGTTTTGATTACATCTCAGGTTTTCAAACATCCACTGCTGTGAAGAAACCACAGACCAAGTAGAGCGTCCACTTTTTTCGACATGGGACGTACGCATTGAGATTACGCATCTGTCAACATGTGAAGCTTGTCCTTTTCATTTGCCTGTCGAGAAGCTTGTTTATCCCCAAGGTGTATATCTTCTAGAGGCATGGCCCTTTCTTACCTGCCCGTCTTGTCGAAACCTCAAGCATGCACTCGCTACTTAGATTGTCTGTTGCAGCACTCACGTTAATGACCATTGCTTGCTTCTATTACCAACTTTCCGACTTGCCGAATATTAGGAATGTTTTGCAGCATGTCTCGCCCGAGAAGGTGCAAGTTACGGTCCACCCATCACACGTGGACTATTCCACAAGCAGAACAGCTCCTGGATTTGGGAGCTCTCAGGAAGAAGAGCAACTGGAACAACCCGCACCAACATATACCGAGGCCAGCTCATCGTCGCCATCTGATGCCGAACCAAACGACAAGGCGGTGGTAATGGGCGCTCTGTCCACCGACGATGTGACATGGGCGACAACACAGCTAAAAGGATGGGACGCTTTCGTGTATACAGTCGACAACAACGCCAGCATCACACTACACACAGACCGCAATAAAGGCAAGGAAGCGAATGCCTACCTATCTTACATCATCCAAAACTACGAATTGCTGCCATCGACTGTCGCATTCGTACACTCTCACGAATTTGGCTGGCTCAAAGCATGGCACACCGACGCTGCTCGTCACTCCAATGTTGAGAGCCTCAACTCGTTGAACACAAACTTCGTGCAGAGAAACGGCTATGCGAACCTGAGGTGCATACCCAATCCTGGATGCCCGGACGAAGTACGTCCGTTTCGAGAGCCTGTGGATAAGAGCAAGACAACCGAAGTAGCATTCGCTGCTGCGTGGAGGGACATCTTTGGCAACGACGATGTTCCAGAAGTCATTGGTGTTGCATGCTGTGCCCAGTTCGCTGTTTCCAGAGATCAAATACTCAGGAGAACCAGGGATGAATATGTTCGCATGCACCAATGGTTGATGAATACTGAGCTGGATGACTCTACGTCAGGTCGTGTGTTTGAATACCTTTGGCATATCATCTTCGGCCAAGAATCTGTCTAGTAGGTGCTTCGCTTCCTCCAATGTCAGATCGTTGCTGACAAGATGTTAGTTGTCCTAGCGTAGGACAATGTTACCGCGACGTTTATGGCTCTGGCTGACGATCCCATACGGCCTGAATACTCAAGCAATCATTAGACAGGAAGTGTCGACCTTGGAACAGTCAGCTCAACGATGGACAGAGTCTCACGAAATTAGGCGTATTCACTCACTCTCCATACACATCTGATTTGAAGCGCTCATCGAGGTATAGAGCTTCGAGGACAGATATCACGGTTCCTATCATGATGGCTCCCGCGAGTCGCCAATCGGCGGCTGTGCCGATGATATACATACATACCTTCATGCAACCATCTGCCCAGAAGACTGCCTTGAAGAATATATATCTCCATCGTACCCCAGCGCTACGGACGGCGTAGATTACGAATGCCACTCCGGCGAGGTACGACAGCAGTGCGGATGTAATGAGGGTACGCTGAGCGATAATGAGGAGTCGACTCGAAGCGTCCACGCACAAAGCGCTGAGGAAGGAAAGGGCGCCGCTGGCTTGCAGTATCGCGCCTGCTTTTGCGACGTGGAATGGTTCATGAAGGTGTAGACGAGTGTCGATGGCGCTCCTGTTGTGGGCTTCGAGCATCTCACCGCCACCCTTTTCGCAGTCAACCTTCGCATCTGGTCCAGCCATTTTCGAAGCGCTTGACTGAATTGGTTCCTGAATATGTTCAAATTGGGACAGCTGTTCCTCGAGAATAGACAAAAGGTCGTCAGGTCGCCCTTTGAAAGGATCACTCATCGGTTACCTCGGGTGCCTGCCAAGTACGCTTCACGACTCGTTTTCTAAATCCTTCTCATCGCCACAAAACAGCTCGTGTTGCTATCTTTGTCTCTTTTCTATTCCTGCGACTCGTGACTATCAACTCGTATGTTCACCAACATCAAGAATAACACGATCTTTGACAGAGTTGGCAATGGACGGTCAAGAATTGCGACGCGAGAAAAAGGAGATGCGTCATGAACACGGTTTGTCGCAACAGACAACCGGCGCCAACACTGTTGTCAGAGGAGCGAACCTCACCCCACATGTCAAGAAAAACCAACTTGACAACGCCGCCAAGCGCTGTTTGTTGATTCTCGTCTCCTGCGCCGTTTTTCCCTCGCCGTTGACGCGACTGCGTTGAGAAAACGAACACGCAATCTGTGCCGGAAGACCACGCAACGCATGCAAATAACATACGCACACCGCAGAACCGCCTACAGAGTTCTTTGCAATGGAGTCACAAGTATTGAAAAGCGGAACAGAATAATGAGGCTGGATGCTTTCGGAGTAATGACTCGGCGCGCAAGCCTGTCAGCAAAAACACGCAAGCCCTAGCGAGATTCTGGGGTGAGGCTGGGAAACCACTCCTGAGCTAGCGATAGCATGTCCTGGAACTAGTCTGAGCGTTCTGCATGTTCTACATGCAAGGTACGGAGTCTGTTTTTCTCCTCATCAAACAAATGTGCTTCATCTCCTTGTAAATTCGAGATTTCGATCACGAACAAGGCACAGCAGGCCGAGAACTCATTTGCAAACGGGTGCAACTTTACTCGCTGTCTGGCAACGAGCATGACTTCAAAGCCCGTTGTTGTTCTCCGAGACCTCGAACTATACGAGAAAAAATGCCCCCAAGGTGAATCCTCCGTCCGTGCGATGTTCTATTTCGAAACTCAAGCATCCATAATTCCTTCCCGATCTATCAACTTCCTGTCTAGCGCGAGTGCCAAAGTGCTGTAAGTTGGGAATAACCGGGGCCTTGATGGCTTGCAGCTGAGGCTTTTGCCATGCAATGCATATAATCAGCCCTTGGTGGCAGGCAATATAGCATCCACTATCCCCCGCCATCGTTTTCTTCTTTCTTGCTCGTTCATATTAGAAGACACCCAGCCCTCGTTTGTTCTCTTCTCTTGCATCCTTCTCTTGCATCCTGTCTCATTCATCTCCCTGCCTCTCCTAACCACCCCTATCACAACACATACCGCAAAGATGAGATACACCACCGCCCTCCTTTCCCTGGCCGCTCTTGCTGCTGCTCAGGACTGTGTCTCCAGCTACGAGTCCTGCCTCACTACCCAGGATGAGAACACCTGCACATCTCAACTCGCCGTCTGCAAGAACCTCTGCGCCAACGACCTTGACACATGCAACCAGAGCGATGCCGGCTCTGCGACCTGCCAGAAGAACTACAACTCTTGCTTGAACACCTTCCCCATCATCCCTGGCGGTTCCGACTGTGTTGCCAAGTACATCAAGTGTGGTGAATCTGGCGAATCCGACGCCGTCTGCAACTCCCAGAACGCTGTCTGCAAGTAAGTAGTGTTGATATACGCGTCTTGCAATGGGGAATCCATACTAACAGTCAAACCAGGGACACCTGCACCAACATCAACAGCGCCTGCTTGTCATCTGGTTCAGCCGACGTTGCTGCCTGCACTAAGCAGTACAACGCCTGCTACTACTCCACTTCCGACACCATCACCCTCGACACCGTCGCCAAGTACCAGAACTGCCTCAACACCGGCGCAAACGTCACCTCCTGCAACGCCCAACTCACCAACTTCAAGGACGCCTGCACAACCATCCAAGCCACCTGCCTCGTTTCCGGCTCCGCTGACAGCTCTTTCTGCTCTACCCTGACCGCCGCCTGCTACTACAACGGCAGCAAGTGGACTCGCCAGTCTTGCTCCACTGCCTTCTCCGCCTGCACCGCTTCGGACTCCGAGTGCCGTGCTCAACTCACCCAATGCAAGGACACCTGCACCAACGCCGAAGCCTCCTGCAACACCGCCCAGAACGCCGACAAGGCCGCCTGTGCTTCCGTCCGCTCCACTTGCCAGGGCGACTCCAACGACCCCATCACTGACCCCAACGTTGTCTCTTCTTCCTCTGCCGCTGCTTCTGCTTCTGCCAACGCAAAGGTCGCCGCTTCGTCGACTATGTCTGTCGTTGCTGCCGTCAGCACTGGTGGTTACAGCTATGCTAACGGCACTGCTGGCAAGAATGCCACTTCCACCTACACCCCTGTCGCTTACACCGGTGCCGCCTCCAAGGCTGGTGTTTCCGCCATCTTCGCCGGTGTTTTCGGTGTTGCCGCTTACCTTTTGTAAATGCTTCATCAAGAATGACTGAGTGATTGTACGAGAAGAAGATTATAGACTTGGGGAGTTTTTCATTTCTATTGCACACATATTTGTATGGGATTATGGATGAGAGAAATTGAGAGAAAAGGGAACATGTTCCCTCAAAGGGTCCTCGGGGACTCGTTTAATGTATATTTACGCCTGCTTATTGAAAGTATGAAAAATCAGAAAAATGTATTCATGACTTCCAAAGTTTTTTATATTCATCAATCTACTTTTATGTCTATTTTGTCAATGCTTTGTAACACAACACACAAGAGCTGTAATGGTTTCGATGCGGGAGATGGTTGTTGTCAAGACAAGTAGAGCCCCGGTCCGCGAAGACGCACTTGAGTCCCAACACGTCTTATCGTCCTCAAGCAGTGGTCAATCGACATGTAAGCTCCAAAGAACTCAACAGTGGAGCGACTCTCCTGATATCGACGAGTCAATGACTGGCAAAAGCGAGAAGAAGATTGAAAATTCAAGACATTTGCAACTTCACCTTCTGAATATACAGGTTCGTCGTTTGTACCACCCACCTGACCTTCCTTGAGGTCTGATCTGTTCTGTATGTGTGAGCATGAGGTGAAGACCAAGGCTAAGTGAGACAGGTGATCAGCCAGGGGCACCTTGGGGTGCTCGTACAGCACCTGTATTAATTGAGCTCCCGCATTCGAACAAGGTCGTTTTGTACGTGTGGAAATGCAAGAAGCTTTTGGAGTTACTTGAGATGTCCAGAGAGAGAGAGAGAGCAAATGAGAGAGCTTGATTCTCAGATCTAGTTTATCCAGACTTGAGAGAGAAACTATCCAGCTTCTTTCCTCGATCCACGTCTAGACTCATGTCAATACCGCGTTGGGACCCGAGTAGCAGTCGCGGACCTGAGGGTGAAGGAGGTCTTCAGCACAGGACCAAATGATGGTTCTTGCAAAGGCGACCATAATCTCCAAGCGGGTCATGTTGTAACTTATCAGGGCCCACCTCGAGGTTAGGGATGCCGTCATTACCCACAAGCATGTCCGCATCCTTGACTGCTTTATCGAGGAATGACTTGGTATCTTCCTCGTGTTCCAACAAGATTTCCTTGGCGATAGCGTTCTTTTCCTCACAGATGTCTTCGTCGTCGAGCAAGTTCTTGGGCGTCGGCCCTGGATTGTCGCTTAGCTTGGGGCCTGCACTCATGTGCTTCTTGTAAGTTATGGTTAAGCTCTTGACTGCCTCAAGGAGATCTTCGGCGCTGGGGAATTCGATACGGTGGACGCCTATCAGGTTGCTTGATTCCATTAACGACTTCCGGATTGGACCAGGAAATGACCGAAGAGAAGTGTCGTATGAATAGAAGATGCTCTCAGGTACTTAGTTCAGATCGGAACTACATCTCGTTTGCAAAATGTTACATGACATTCGGCGTTCTGCGAGAATCCTTCGCTAGCGAAAATGTTCTGGCTTTCGAGTTGCTGAGAGGTCGATGGAAGACCGCTTGCGGAATATGCAACGCTGTAAGCTCTTTTCAAGAGTTCATTCAGATGAAGAGTTATGCGATCGATGTGAGGAAGGCACATCAACATAATGATCTGATGCCACAGTTCAACCGACATCGTCGCAAAATAAGAGGTCGGAATTGCTCACGCAACAAGATTCCCCCCTGATCATGTAATCTTTCCTCCACATCGCAACTGTCCCTTATCCCCTGTACCAGACATCCTGACAGCAAAAACAGTATGCCTACTCAGCAACCTCACACCTGAATGTGGCGCTAGAGATGCTTGACCAGAAATGTCCAGTTCCACATGATACTCCAAGTCTAATGATGGTGTTGAGATGGCTTTGGGTATGCAGACGCCTGAGTCCAAGCATAGAAGTTGTGGTGGAGAGGTTTGTTTTCGTGATGGGTTTGAGATGTCTGCGTAGGCGATTGTGGGGAGGATTGTTGATAGTAGAGAGAGCGAGAGGATGGGTGGGGCGATCATGGTGGTTGTTTGCTATGTGTTGGAGGAAGATGGGAGGTGTTTGTCGTCGATGTGGTAAGCACGAGGAGAAGTGTATTGATTGATGGCGAACACATTTTTATGAGGCTTTGTTGGCGAAGATATAGAGGAGATTCCTGTCAAGGCACCGTGAAGGTCAGGCAGCACAGCGTGATGTTAGGGGATACCTAGGCAACAGCCAGGATACCTGACTCGGTTGTGTTGGATTCGCGAACACCTTGAATTGATGTCCAGAGTTCTCGAGTTACACATAGCACAAGCGGAAGAAGCTGTTATGAGAGATATTGGTGTTCGTATGAAAGCAATGTTCTTCCTCTAGGAATCCATTCATGCTGTTGCTGTACGACTGCGGTCAGTGACCATGCGACTGTCATGGCTGTTACAAGGACGGGTGTCATCTAATGGACTCTGAACGATTGGAGACCTAGTCAAGGCAGGAGTCCATAAATTGTTCCATGTTTCGTTTGGCAGGAGCTAAAATCATCTTATGAAGAACGTGCTGGTAATTGTGCTCTTCATGAACTAGATGGTCACTTGTCCTCGCGACGAAGGCCCCTACTAGATTGGCATGATCACTGTATGTTACATTCAGGGTTGCTAAGATGAGTGCAACGACAAAGGGTGTCCAAGAAATGAGATGATCTTGTCAAGGAGATAAAACGCAAGATGATGGTGGGATGAATCGTGGATAAATCAAGCCTCGGCTTTAAGTTCACGCGACACGCGTCAAGGCGCGTTGAGATAAGTAACGGATGGTTGGAGTTGCCTTGAAACATGCAAGTGATTGCATAAGATTGGACATATTCGAGAAGTGAAATTGTGGCCTGTGAAGTCAGTGCAAACGCACGAGAATAATACAGATGAGATATTCTTAGAAGTTCGGAAGTGAAATTGGAGAGCAGACATTGGAGGGACAAAAATAAGGCACGTCAGATGAAATTAATGCATGAGTTGCTTGGCGGCGGAGAAGTGGTGGAAGTTGGTAGCTTGCTTGTCCGGAGCAGCAGCAGATTCATTGGATGGTCGTCATCTTTCGTGCATGTAATCCACACAGGCCTGTCATTTTACTTGTGCATACCAATTTGCAGCAGTCCAGAGCGCCGACTACCTTGCCGTCGCTTCTGATAATCACAAGACGCAATACGGCTGCGTCCAGCATCCTTTTACACGACCCCGCCCCTTGGATCGACTTTTGACACAAGCACGCTCTCGACGACAGCATCCCGTTGCATGGCCCTTTAGCCGATAAGACAAGCAGCAGCACCTCTTGATCCACTTGCGCACCTAGGACAGAAACCACAGAAACATTCAACATGCCGTGCTTCAAGGGCATCGCCGTGAGCATACACACTCCCGAAGGCCCTCTCGCCGAACATGGTGTCCAGAGTCTGTCGCGCTTCGGTCGCATCAACACATACATCCCCGTCCCTCCACCTACTATTCCGCCAAACTCGACAACCGGCCAGCCTCAGCAGTCGACTTTCGCTGTCTCCATCACTCTCCTCACCTCAGGCTTGAAGGTCCCTTACTCGACTCCCCGCCCCACACCCACCAACCCCAACCCCAAGGGTGTCTATGTAGGCCCACAAACTGCCGGCATGACTAGAGGTCTGCCCAGGAAAGAGCCTGCGCCTATCGACCCCGAAACTGGCAAACCTCAAGTTTTGATCCCGCCCTATCAGCCCCGCACTTCATCACCGAACGAAACCATCGCAGCATACATCTACTTTGACGGCCGACAAAAAGAGGAGGTTGCAACATTGCTTCGCAAAGGTGAAGAGACTTGGGTCAACTCAAGATGGGTCAGCATACCTGACACCGAGGGCGGTGGTCTGGCCGAGCGTGAATTCCTCTTCCGTGAGGTTGGACTGGAGCGCTGGCTCAACGGACTGGATCTGACGAGCACTGACAAGGAAGCAAAGGCTGCTTTGATCGACAAGCGTAGAAAGAAGTTTGAGAAGATGCGCCAACGCGAAGAGAAAAAGAGAGAGATCAAGAGAGAAGACAGTGATGACGAGGATGATGAGGGAAAGCCTCGCTACGACCGTAACACTGTCCTGCGTTATGGCGAAGACAACGGCGCTCCTACAGAAGCCATCATGGGAGACGACGAAATGTCCGACTCAGATTCGGATTCGGATATGCCTGAAAGCGAGGCTGCTGGTCAAATCAAGATTGTACTCTTCCGCGTTCTTGCTTCCGGAGAGATTAAGCGTGGAGAGTACTCACCTCAATTCGATGTCCACGACGATGAAGGCACCGCCAACGACGCTGCCGAAGACGAGGACGTCGACCACACTACGGGCCTCGACAAGCCCAAGACGCTTGATCCTAAGAGTATCAGCACACAAACTGTCACTGGCATTGACCCTCCAGATAGTCCTTTCGCTACCTTTACCTTCTACTACCGTAGCCCCAGTAAGTCTCCTCTTCTGTACCGTGCCCATCTTTGATCCTACCACTGACACGAATCTACAGAGCAACTTGAGAAGATGGGTGTCATTGCACCTAGTCGCAAGGCTTCATCGACCGTCACGAGAAAGCGTAGCACTGATTTCTCGAAGCTCGGTCCTCTGAAGAATCAAGGCACCAAAGGCTTCTCAAGCTATCGCGACCCTGCCGCACGCGCCAATCGCAAGGGCTCAAAGAATGCTGATGCTATGGACAGCGACGAAGAAGACGAGGAACCTGGTGCTCGTGATGAAATGGATGATGTCGATGTCAAGGATGAAAATGGCAACCCCTTGATTCTGACTGAGGAAGATCGCCTCCGTCAAGAGGAGATGGCCGAGGGTGTTCGCCACATCAAGGTACGTTTTCTGTTTTCGTTTCTGCCGGCTCAATCAGACTGACTCTCTCATAGCTCAAGCGTCAGCACTCCGGCGAGTTCAACAACCCTACTCCTAGCAAATCTCCCCATGTCGGCGCCTCTACTGCACACATCACCGACACTTCCGCTTCTCCCAGCGATAAGGCTAGCCACAAGCTCCTCGCCGAACCCACAGACGAGTACTCTGAAAGTCCTCTCAAGAAGCAGCGCCCAAGCCTGGGAGCTGTTGACGCCAGTCCCTTGGGCAAGCCCAGCCTGACAGGCCCCAGCTCGGCGCCCACTACTCATCCTTCCGTTCCCGTTGGTGCCTCACCTCTGTCTGCGAGCACATCAGCGCCGCAAGTTCACCCCGCCCAGCTACCTCCATCTGCACAACCTATCGATGAAGATGAAGAGCTTTAGGCCTATGCAGCTGGACATTTTCATCCTTCTACGTACATTTCGTACTTGTTCATGAAGACATCCGGGCTTCTTATCTTGCCCGTAGCATATTCAAATACCCCAGTGTCCCACAGCTGAGTCAATCAACGCCAGCTTTGAACCTCAAAATCAATCCTTGTCGACCGACCTCCCCACGCAGCTTTTCTCTTTCTTACCTCTTGTTGGAATAGTACCACGAATGCCTCCAAGCAGGCGCAACTATGGTGTGAAGTCCACGCCACTAACGATGTGTCGCGCTGGTTTCATTGTCATTTTCTTTTGTTCTCCATTCTATCTGTCTCCCAGATCATGCAAAGGGAGTGCAGGGGGAAATTCTAATCGTCCTCGAAGGGAAAGAAGACACAAAAAGGAAATGGGGAAATCGAGCATCATCAGGGCAAGATGGCGAAGACGAAAGTGTCTCCTGTTCTGCCGGCCAGTTGTCTTTAATTTCTTCCTTACTGTCCTCTTTGAGGTCTTCTCTGCTGATACGATGCCGCAACCGTGGAGAGGATGTTTTCTGTGTTACTAAAGAAATACAATCGAGGAATACAGATTTGAAAGCTCTTGTTGAATCTTGCTTTATTGGTGCGTGACTTGTTCTGTTAGTTGCTGATACCTGTTTTGGTGTTGGTTAAGAGGTAGTTGCTGCTATTGCATCTTTCTTGGCCCT
Source organism: Aureobasidium leucospermi (assembly GCA_019775405.1). Lineage (NCBI taxonomy): Eukaryota > Fungi > Ascomycota > Dothideomycetes > Dothideales > Saccotheciaceae > Aureobasidium > Aureobasidium leucospermi. The sequence goes on along the minus strand of JACWFU010000034.1, from coordinate 29,798 downwards.
GTCAGCCCTTCGGATCACTTTAATGACTCCACCTTTTCACAATTGCTGATTCGGTATTCTCATCAAAATAAGTTCTGAGGCATCATGATACTAGACTACATAGAAATACAGATGTAGTCTTCACCGCGTCCGAACACGAGGAGCACGTCTGCGGAACGAGGCGATGCGAACCGTTGCGGGGAGGCTGCCCGTGGGAAACCTCGGATCTCGGTCTTTCGATATGGTCGACAACACAAGAAGCAAGCATGTTGCCAGACGCTTCTGAGTTGTGAGCAGACTTAGGAGGCAATGTAGAGTCAAGCAGAGCAAGTCTTCACGTCAAATCCTCCGTCCTCTTACCCTTCTTGGACACAAACAATCAAGCATGGCCAAACCGTCATCCTCTACAGAAGGCTTCTTCCAGGATTTACCTACTCTTCTCCCTCAGGTGACGCTCCAAGAACATCCATCTGCTTCTAACAAACCCGGTACTACCAATTTCAAAAACACGTCCGACGATGTAGCGCTTGCCCGCACCCTAGCTCTACACCTTCCATCGAGCGAAACTAAACCAATTCGAACGATACATCAACTATCTCGCCGAGCTTTAGATCCAGAGGTGCTCGCTCATGCCACAGATGCAGAGATAAATCATCCAGTCCTACGTTCACACACCACCTTCGGCCAGGAGAATCGCGTCGATCCTCTCTGGACGGCCAATGGCTGGAAAGCGCTGAAACTCATAGGACAGCAAGAGGGTATCATCACTACCGCCTACGATACCAACATTACGACGTGGAACAGAAGGATTCAGTCTTTTGCAATGAACTTTGTGTGGTCTTCTACGGGTACTATGACGGGATGTCCGATGGCCATGACAGATGGAGCCGCCAAGCTACTACTTTCGCATCGTGATGATGAAGACGAGGGACAAGTCGGTCGTGCGAGGGTGTTGAAAGAGAGCTATGCGAGACTCATTTCTAGTGATGCGAGTAAAGTCTGGACATCTGGACAATGGATGACAGAAAGAGCGGGAGGTAGTGATGTCAGCGGGACAGAAACGGTAGCTCGACACCTTACAGACGAGGAATTGGCGACTGCAGCTTCTCAGGGCCGAGACCTCGACGCTCATGGCCTCCCACTAGGTCCTTGGACCATCGATGGCTTCAAGTGGTTCAGCAGCGCCACAGACTCTGAAATGAGCATGCTGCTTGCTCAAACACCTAAAGGTCTAAGTCTCTTTTATGCACCTATGCGAAGAAAACTCGTTCAGGCAGACACAAACGCCTCCGAACTTAATGGCATCCGCATCCAACGCCTGAAGAACAAAGTCGGCACAAAAGCACTTCCCACAGCAGAGCTAGAACTCAAAGGCATGCGAGCATGGCTAGTCGGCCAAGAGGGAAAAGGCGTCAAGGAAATCTCCACGATTCTGAATCTCACCCGTCTATATACTGCGTCTGGTGCAGTAGCTGGATGGAGTCGAGGAATGCAGGTCTGCAGAGCGTATTCAAAAGTCCGCAAAGTCAGGGGTGGCTTGTTACAAGACAATAAACTCCACCTACGTTGGATGGCTGCAGAGACAGTCAAATACTACGCCGCGGTTCACTTCTCCTTCTTCGGCGTCGCGTTGCTAGGAGCATCAGAACAAGGATGGGAGGACGTGGTCAAGAACACCAATGCCTCAAATCTCATCCCCAAGGATCCAACGCAATCTGCAAATCTAGCTCGTTTGCTCACACCTGTGATCAAATCACAAACTAGTCTGGCTTCTGTCCTGGGTGTCCGCGAATGCATGGAATCTCTAGGTGGTGTTGGATATTGCGAGAACAATGAAGATGGCGGTCTTCTCAATCTTGGTAAAGTGTTTAGAGATATCTTGGTCTCCCCTATCTGGGAAGGCACGATTAGCGTCATGGCTGAAGATGTCGTTCGCGTTATTTCGAATAAACGAGTTGCTGGTGGCGATATCCTCGAATTCGTGTTTGCTACTTGGGTACATGGTATTCTTGACCTGTGCAAGAGCCAGTTTTCTGCAGAGTCTGGACTTGTGCAGAAGCGGCTTGAGGTTTTGATATCGCTCACAAGAGGATGTGGAAAGGAAGAACTTCTGTTTCGAGGAAGAAATATTCTGGGTCATCTGGAGGCTATTGCCTGTGCATGTATACTCATGTTTGACGCTTGTACCGATGGTGATGAAGTAGCTGTTGAGATTACTCGGAGATGGATCAGATCAAAGGCTTTGGATAAAAGCGAGCAACAGATCCGATGGAACTGGGAAGAAGAAGCAGCGATGGATAAGATGATCTTCTTAGCCCAACATGACTCGGGAGTGAACAGGGCTGCGGCGAAACTCTAATGTCGTTTGGTAGAAACACCTCTCTACATACTTTTTCCCAGTTCTCACAGAATCGCAATCTGCAAGATCACATTCCTCTGGTCTGGTGGTCTGATGTACATGCCTTTATCTATACACTGTGCCGCCATAGTTGACCCCGTTGTGTTGAAAGGTGCCCTGTCCTTCGGCAACAGGCTTGTCGAAAACGTATGAAAGCCCTCCCGTTGGTCCCCTGTACTCTTGGTCAACATTGTCTCCGTTGTGTTGAGAGGCTCCATCGCGTGCATGCGGCTGGGAAAACGTATGTCCACGCGCCAACATGGCCGCTTTGACGGCGTCAAAAAAGATTTTGTCCTGGTACTGTGCAACACCATGCACAAGCGAGAGACTCTGAATTCCTTCCACGATCTCATTAACCTCGGTCCTAGCAAGCTCAAGTTGGCGGGCTTTGGCGGTTGGAAACAGTTCTACAAGCTTGGATGTCAATTCCGTGATATCTCCAACCAGACGGGTAAGATCATCTCTCCCGTATAAAGCCCATGCCTTCTTGGTCTTCAGGCTTGTTTGGCGTTGTCGTTGGGTGATAAGCTTGTGGACTTTTTGATGCAAAGTCAGGCCTGAGGGATCCAACGTATCATCAGGCTCGGGCGCGTTACGAGCGGCATATCTTGCCGATGAATTCTGGTAAACTTCAAGCAGGTCCAAGATTTGTCCGAGTGTAGATTGTGCCTGATCAATTCCGTCTGGAGAGGCAAGAGTCACTGGCAGAGACTTGATCTCGGTCAGAGGTGTATCCAAATGAAGTGCTTCACCCCAACGTGAGAGCTGAAGCCTGGAAAGGTCTAGCTTGGTCTGATTTGTTGCGAAATCTCTGGCATACTGCTTTCCCAGGCGAACATATTGATAGCTGTCGATGACATTGTTGAAGAGAGAAGAGAGGGCAAACACGCTGATGCCAAGACCGACGGCCGCTTCCGCCATGGTTGATTTTCGAAGAGTTGGTCAGAACGATCATCTCTTACTGACTACCTTAAATATTCATTCGTGTCTATGTGCGGCGTAACCAAGCCATGATTGTCACTCGCATGAGAATCAGTCGTGTGATCAAATGCGGGATGGCTATGGCGGTGACCACCAGGTCCGTCAATGGTCTAGTGCATCAGCACTTCCATCGTCCACTACCTGATAGCCGCCGCACTTTACTTCGATGCACAGCATGAGCGATAGTCGTGAAGGCAGCTTAGCCCAAGGACTTTCACGCTCGACTTACTGCATTGCGAATTGAAATTGATTCTCAGTCACAGCATGTGCTCCTTCAGCGTGTTTACCCTTGCAGGGTGATCCTGCATATCGTGCTCGGCTTTCGATAGTCTGTCGGCGGTCAGCACCATCATCATGCATGAGGCGCCCAGGCGCAGTCTACTTCCAGCTGACCTTGGGCTTCGACATTGTTGATAATCAAGGTGTGACCTTGAAGCTCGCCGTCAGAACATTTGAGGACTCCTCCAGAACCAGCCGCTTTCAGGCACTATCAGCTAAGAATCGCATCTTCCGAACGAGATGACTGCCTCGCGTCGCGTCGGCCACGACTTTCTTACTCCGCGTGCAACAAATGGCGCAACACAGCACAACGGCGATCATTACGCTGGTAATGTTTATCAAAATTTCAAGTGGGTGTACGATGTCTTCCTCGGGCAGTTTCAATGGAAGCTTACAGCAATAGCAGTCAAGTCGACACGAATCCACTCGATTTACTGCCTACTGTATACAACGCTTCATTTGACGCCGCCAGCAGGCAGAACGATCCTCTCTGCCTTGAAGATACGCGCGTAGAGATCTTGGAGCGTATCGTGTCATGGTCAATCTGCGCGTCTAATGATAGGCCCATATTCTGGTTAAGTGGCATGGCAGGTACAGGAAAATCCACCATAGCTCGTACAATTGCCCTGAAGTTCCAGGAGGAGGAACGAGTGTTAGCAAGCTTTTTCTTTGCTCGCGATAACGCTGCATCCGTAAGTGCCAAAGACTTCTTCACAACCATCGCGAAGCAACTTGCAACCTCGGACGACCCAGCATTGCGCGAAAAGATATGTGCGGCCATTCGCAATAATCAGGATATTGCACACAAGGCACAAAGACTGCAATGGCAAAGGCTCGTGCTCAAGCCCCTCACTCAGCTGTGCGAAGAACGCCAAAATCCACAGGATCGTGCGTCGGCAGTCATTGTTATTGATGCACTAGACGAATGCGACAGGCAAGACGATATCACGGACATACTACGGATCATATGTGGCTGTCGTGGACTGGACCATGCGAGACTTCGCATCATCATTACTAGCAGGCCCGAAACACCTATCCGACTAGGCTTTGAGGATATGCCTCACATACTTTACCAGACGCTCTCTCTCGATGATGAAATTCACGAGGTCGTCAATGCGGACCTAACTGTATTCTTCAACCACTGGTTGAAGGATGTCAGACGACGGCACGGAGGACTGTCTTCAGGCTGGCCCGGAGCTGACAGCGTTGCGTCTCTAGTTGCAAGATGCGGAGGCCTGTTCATCTACGCAGCAACACTTTCTCTGTTCCTTTTACAGAAGCCCCAGCTCTGTCATGAACGTCTCAATTGTATTATGGAAGAGGATCAGGTATCAAGCACCACCTATCTCGAGCCTCTTGATCGCATGTATCTTACGATACTCCGTGTATCTGTCGATGATACATCTGCGCTATCTGATCACGAAAGACAAATCCTGCAAGAAAGTTTCAACCACGTGGTCGGATCTATAGTCGTGCTTCAGGATGGCATTTCAGCTGAAGCACTGGCAGTGTTACTCCGAATGCCTATGATGAACGTTGCAGCAACTTTGCATAACCTACATTCGGTGATCAGGTATTTCCAAGATGGGCGTGCCATCCGGCTGCTCCACGAGTCATTCCGTGAATTCATCACTGATCCACAGAGGTGTATTGAGCTACGGTTTCATATTGAGCCTGAAAGGGCTCACAAAAAACTTTTCCATGATTGCCTTGAGACCTTGAAGGTCCATCTCAAGCAAGATATGTGCAATGCTCGAGATCCTGCAGCGACTATTGAGGAACTCCAGCTAAACACAGCTAGTAAGCGTTGCCCATTGCTGCCACACGTCCGGTACGCTTGTTCGAATTGGCTTAAGCACGGTCAGAAGAGCGGCTTAGATCTTGGAAACTATGGGCAGCTTACCGAACTCATCTACACTCATCTCCTCCATTGGATTGAGGCAATGTGCTGGATGGGGAAACTTGCAAAGGCTGTTGGATATGTGTTGACGTTACTTGAGTCTCCTGTAAGTCATTGACCACCATTACCTCTGAGCTCTGCTTCGAGATACTGATTGCATATCAGAATCTTGAATGTCATCTTAAGCAATTCCTCCAGGACGCAAAGAGATTCCTTGTGCTACACGGTGGTACAATCGCAGTGTATCCATTGCAGATCTACAGTTCGGCTCTAATTTTCAGCCCAAGAAACAGCTTAGTCCGTCGAAAATTTTCATTAGAGACATCTGACTGGCTCACCAGGTACCACCCAGCTCGCGGTGAATGGGACTCGTCTCTCTTCAAATCCGATGGCCTGTTTCCCACGGCGTTTTCATCAGATGGAACTTTGCTGGCCTTTTCGTCATCATCAGAATGGCGGCACCATCGCGACCTACAAGTTTGGAACGTTGACTATGGGACTTTGGTCTATTCGATACCTTTAGGCGCTAAATTGGGTTCCGTCGCCTTTAACCCTACTGGAACGCATGTCGCGTTCTCAATTTGGGGCATCTCGTCCGATTTTCCTGGCTCTAACACAGCTTCTGAAGAATCAGGATTGACTGATCTGGACCAACGTATAGATGAAACCTGTATCTGTATATGGAACCTCATAATAGACAGTGTTGACCATGTACTCCGGGGGCATACAGGAGAGGTCCAAAAGATCGTCTTTAGTCCGGACGGTGCTCTACTTGCATCGACTTCTTCTGACCACACTGCAAAGATCTGGGATGCCTATTCCGGATCACTTCGATGCACACTCGCAGGAGAGTCCGGCTTTCCTCAAATAAGCTTTTCGTTTGACAGCAATATGGTCGCCTCACTCCCGGACAACTCAATCCTTAAGATATGGGACAGGAGTAATGGCCATATCCATTCTGTTGTGGCATTCAACGAGACCAATAGCTTCAGCGAGCAAGCGAGTCTTGCACTTGCCCTCGGTGGCCATTTATACGCTGCAAAAGGGTCATGCGTGCTGACTTGTGATGTCTATCAAAGTGTCATACAACGAAAGGTTGAACTCATAGATCTGGACATGGAGTTTCCGGGCTCCCTGCGAAATAAGTTTTCATCAGACGGATCAATATTTGCAGTACACGCAGTCGAAGCGCAGAAAGTCTATCTCTGGCGAACGGCCGATCTTAGCCTTTGCAGCGTGGTTTCTGCTGTGTCTGATCAGTACGAATGCAAGTTCGAACTATCAAATGACGGTGCATATATAGCAATTTCTGATTACACAACTATCAGAGTATTTGAAGTGGCCTCTGGAATTGAACGAGTCGTCTTGAATGGTAGTGATGTCCAGAACACGAAATTCGCGCCTCAAGCAAACACGATCGCTTCAGGTTCAATGTATCAAACGCCTATCACACTGTGGGATCTCTCACCAACGGCGTCGTCTAACGATACTAGTGTCACTAAATACGCTGACCAAATCACGGCCTCAATCGATAATACCTCCATTATTTTCACAAGCTCTACATCGGGTTCAAGGAAATTTAGTCTCAACTTGATAAACTTTGGTCAGGATCATGCACCGCCCTCGACCAAGTGTGTTGAGTATGAGTATCCCATCGAGAGGGCATGGCTGCTGCCGGGAAGACCGCTTGCGTTTGTGAGAGCGGATGTCCAGGAAGAATATGTAAGCGGGTATCTTCTCGGCATCGGGGGTTGGGTTCCTACTCCCATCCCTCCATGTGAACTGGTTTCGGTCTCAACCTCTGGTTCCTATCTTGCCCTCGCTGGGCTTGATCATCGGATACATATCAGGCATACTTCGATGCAAGATTTTACAGTTTGCCTCGCAGGTCATCGTACTTCTGTCCAGATGATTCAGTTCTCGCCCAGTGATAAGCGATTGGTTTCTGTGTCGGCTGATGGACAAGTGTTGCTATGGGATAGTGGGGGTCAGAGTGCGCCCGTCGCTCTCGAATATGGCGCTGGACAGAGAATCGCACAAATTCGCGAAGGAGTCTTTTCAGCCGACGAAAATATGCTAGCATGTGCCTACTGGGACCTTCATGATGTACGGGGCTCGGTTCAACTCTGGAACATTGGGACAGGTGAACCGTCGCGCAGACTGGATCCTGGCTCCTATTCTCGCAAGATGCGCACACTTTCGTTCTCTCCCGATGGAAGATACCTTCGAACAGCTGATAAGACTTTTGATCTCTCAAATCCACCTACTGCTCCATTGGACCTTGGTATTCCCATGATTGTCGACCCTGACGAGATGTGGATCACATGGCATGGGAAAAGAGTCACGAAGCTTCCTTGGGGCTACAGGTACCAGCAGTATTACTCGCACAATAACATACTTGCGATAGGATGCAGAGAGGGCGGGGTAGCGTTTCTGGAGTTCGATCCTCAAAAGCTTCGGGAGGCGCTCGGCATATAGGCTTAATTATGCGTAGATGATTGATGGGAGTCTGTTACGGTACTCCTCATGGAACAATATAGACACTGGATTCTACTAGCCCAGAACGAATTCCTTTGTTTTCGAATCTCCAGAAGATGACGAGACATCTTTCTACTTTGCTGCCACGGGTCATCTCAATATACCTCAGACCTCACCTCCCACACGTGTAGAGATCATACTTTCTCTTGTCATGTCAAACAATGAGGACGTGAACGAGAATTTTTCATTGAATAATCTCCGACCTGTGTTTGAAGTGAATGGGTTTAAAACTCTTCTGGTTGTGGCACCACCCCAGGTTGTTAAAAGATGATCTCGTTTCTGACATCGAGTATGTGGAGCAGGTCGTGCAACAAGATACTCATGATGCCGAATTGTTACCTCTAATCCCAAAACTACATTTTCTGCAATCTTAAACTCGTCAAACTTGAGAGAAGATGGGCTTTCCAGATCCAGCTTGCTGATTCCATCAGAAAGGTCGTCTTTTCCTCCCTTAGCAGAAGGCGGCCTTAAGTAAAGACCCCGAAGTTTTTTCCAGCAACAATCGACAACCGGTTCACAGCAGCAAACTTTCCACGCCTTCCATACTTCCCACACACTAGCACCCCGCAGCTCTACAACCTCAGCAATCAGAGAGACGCAAAAGCATCCGTCGATCTAGCCCGAGCGGCCCTCAACGACAGCTCCTCTATGAGAACAATCGCCGTCATGACTCTAGTCTTCCTACCCACAATTTTTGCATGCGTAAGTCAAACACACGTCAACATACTTTAAACCCCCAGATGCGAATCTCACACACACACACATGCCTAGTCATTCTTCAGTATGACCTTTTTCGACATGAAGCCCGCAAGTAATCAAGCAGTGTCGAAATCACTTTGGATATACTTTATAGTCACCGCGCTGATAACAATCGTGGTTGTTACGGCATAGGTGGTACTTACCAAGAAGGATTGACAGGAAGACTCGAGGATGGTTGGTGGATTTCCTAATTTAGAGCGTCGCGTTACGGTGCAAAGGAGCTTGGATCTGGAGAAGAATGAAAAACATGCGTAGTAGATGTCGGGTTTTGAAGAGAAGGACTCACTGGTAAATCTGTCTCTAGCAATTACGAGAGGGTTGACTTCGGAAAAGGACCATGATATGACTGGTCTTGTTATTCTCCTCATCACTTCACCAACTGCTGACGAAGATGCAAATCCGACATGACGAAAGATTAAAAGAATTATGTTCATTTAGCGAATGGGTGAAGTCTGTTTTATCTCCCCTCACTCTGCTTAATACTCCTCGTCATCATAATACCCATACCCAACTGTCTGTCATCATATTCCCCCGCTTCCCCGACCACAGGCGTAACACTAACCCTATACTCCCCATCACCGCCTTTGCCCAACCCGGCTTCCTCACCACCACTTCTTTGGCTGGTCTTGCGGTCTAGATTTGTAAGGCGCACGACGCTTTCGGAGCGGTGGAGACTTCCTGAAGCGAGAGAGTTGCGGGTGCTGCGGCCACCGCAGCCGGAGACTAGGAAGCGCGCCCAGGTTGCGTAGTCGCGGCGGAAAGGACCTGTTGTGCCGAAGACGATGAAGATGAGGAGGCCGAGTGTCACGCCGGGGATGAACATGACGAGGGAGATTGTCGCCGAGCCGGAGGAAAGGTCGAGTTTTGCGGTTTTCGAGTTTGCGGTTGAAGAGAGGTAGCGGGCGATTGAGTAGTAGATGAGGTATATTTGCATGATGCTGTTGTGATAGTGATCAGTAAAGGTGGGAGAGAAGTATTTGAAATGCTAAAACTTACCATAGCAGGACGAAGCAGATGCAGAAACGGATCAGCAGCCATTTGTCATACATGGAATCGTTTTTGCGTGGTGCAGATGCTGGTTTGCGAGCGGGTAATTGAGAACCACCTTCGATGGTTGCATCATTGACGCTTTGATTGAAGACGCCACTTTGCATTTGACTGTTCATACCACTCTGCATCTGGCTTTGCATCTGACTTCCCATGTTTCTGCTTCTCTGACTTCTGGTTTTGGCAGAGCTGGGCAGAGAGAACTTGATTCTCCATTTGAAGCGAGCGAAGAAGCCGTTGTTCTGCGAAGAGGAATCACTGAGGTACTTCTGGATGGAGACGTATTTGTAGAAGACGAGGGCCAGTAGAATCAGACCGATGGCTACACTGCCAGCCACTGTGTTATTGTTAGCTAGTGTCTGACAAAACGGCAGCATTGGATATAGCTTACAAAGAATGTTACACAGGATGAGTGAGACCCCTGGTGTACGGTCGACGGAAGAGGCGTTGGCAATACCAATCAGGATCGCCGGCACGATGATAGCAGCAACCTTGACAATTGTAGAGACCATATGACCACCCTTATCCAGCAATTCAATTCTCAAACGCCAGACGTGACGCCAAAGTCCAGCAATCCAAGACAAGAAGAGAAGCGACTCGACATTGTAGCAGTACAGTTGAATTTCGTAAAGCGTAGTGTCCAACGGTGTGTTTGTTCCAGTAAAAGCAGGCTTTCCGGTGTAGTTACCGCTGACTTGGTAATTGTAACTCGCAGTCTGGATGCTCTCGAAGCTGGTGTAGAAATGGATCTGTTGGATAAAGGCAGCAACGATATTGACAATCATAAAGCATGCACATAGAGGAACATCTATAGTGTAAGAGATTAGTATATGCGTGAACGTTACAATCATGCAGTAGACCCTTACATCCGAAAGGATCACCGTGGCGGAAGTGCATAAGGACTACAAGTCCGGCAGCCACCGCATTGCCAAGTGTATATAGCAAGACCACTATTGCCAGGCCCTGAGCATCGGCAGGGATCATGCCTTCGACAGACATGGCTCAAAAGCAATCAAGCCTTGATGAATCGATCTGTTGACAGAGAACAGAACGAGTAAGAAGGGAAAGAAGGGGAGGAAGGCCCTCGTTTCGAATATGGGACCAGAGCCCCATATAGGGCGTGGATGGAAGTAGCTGTACCACATGTCATGGACTTAACCTTTGTGTAAAAGCTTCCAGAAGGGTGAGCCCTAGTGGATGTTCTGGGTGGAGGTTGATTCAATCATTGTCAGACGATCTCGTGTCAGTTTTCATCCACCCTAGAGGACCACCAGCAATACCGGGCAGATTAGACTGATTTGAGCGTGGTCGCTGCCGCTTGTGGCGGTGCGTTACCCGTGATCGATAGAGTGTGTTCTACTCAAGGTTGCACGCTTGGGTACGGGCGTAGCTCGAGTCGACCCTGAATCAAGATCCTAAAAGCATGTTATGTCGATACATGTCTGACAGACGCCAGATAGTCATTTGAGAACTGCTCCCTACAATGCAAAGATGTCTGAATCCTTCGAGCCCGGTATGCTGGTTCAACTGTTCATCGAGCTATCGGACGGCAGTTGCAGTGGAGGGGACGCCGTCACGCCTTCGGTAGACTCGCACAGCTAGCCCCTCAGAAGCGAGGGCGGCAAAGAGGCTTGTACGAAAATGGAAGCACTGTATCTGATCTTCCGGCCCGCTCGCAATGTCTCATCTCGCGTGCCCTTGCAGATCATACCTATCGCGTGTGCGTACAATCAGGGCTCTGCGGACATGGAATTGTCAAGACTCGAGAGACCCGCTGCGTGGTGCCAACGTGACAAGTGGATTTAAAGGAACGAAACAGCTGGTAGAACGGTGGGCTGCGACACCGATGCAAAGTCTATTCGTTCGTCCAGGTGAAAAGCCGTTTGAAAGGCTTCAATTTGGCTAAAATCGACGACGAGGGTTTTCCACGTGGGCTCGTCCATCGCGGCGGAACCCGGCATTCGTCTCCGGGGAAGGGCACCATCAATGCAAATGGCAATCTCTGTTGACTCAACAAGCGATATGGAGACATCTAATCGAGATGGGCAGACGGGGTATTTATTGCTGTATTCATTTACTGGGCCGCTCGCTTTCGTATTTGAATCATCGCCACACGTCAACTCGGGTCGCGATTTGCCGTCTTTTGATCTTCTTTCTTTTCCTCGAGTTTCCCCGTTCACAACTGCGACCACGAAATTCAAAGGCAGGTACAATCGAGGCCGGATAGGCAACCGTGGACCGGCCTCAATCACTTAGTCCATTTCTCGGAACCCTCCTCCACTTCCCTGAGCCCGGTACTGCAAATGCGAGCGAACCAATCACATTGTGTGGGCGTTCTTGTTTCCAAAATCCGAAAAAATGCATTTTATTATGGTGTAGGTTCGCGACTCGGCCGAGTAACAGACTGGATCCTTTTTCGACTTGCATCCTCCAACTCTGTTACTTTTTGTAACCTCTATTTCCTCCTCTAGAAACTCTGATAAGAAAAGGTGATGGGCTGGATTTGGGTGTGTACCGCTCCTACGAATCCTATCGCCGTCAAATGCCATCAGTTGGCACTGATTGGTATGCTTTTCTTATGCAGGGGTGGTGCACATGTGCCTAACCAAATCATTCACATCCTTTTCCCAATTCGTCTCTGCCGACAACATTTCCACCATTCCTCCAAACTTGCTCAAGAGTTTGTCGATCTCGTCTTCATTCAATTGCGCATCGTCCCAGCTGACATGGATCTTGACCTCATCACCATCAATAGCCGTGCAGTTCCAAAGTATGCCAACATCGGTGCGGCTCCAAAGTTGCACTCTGTTCAGATTGGTGTATTCGTCTAGACCCGAAGATCTGGGCAGCCAGTTGAAGATCTGTCGTCGTCTGACCTGTTCCATGGTTTCTGCGTCGGCGGCAGACAGAGCATCACGAATGGCGAGTAAAGGTGCGTGAACATGTTTGGTTAATTCTTCTTGCTCGGATGTGAGGTGTCTCAAAAAGTCTATGACGCTTTGAGGTTTGGAAGTGTTGATGCGCTCGATGGCGACTTGGAGGGTAGGTCCGGCAATGTCCATTGCAGAAGGCAGACGTTCTTGCATCCACGGTGCCACAAAAGGCCAGCTGCGACCGGCTTGGTAAGATGCGAAAAGTGCTTCCGTCGCACCGGTTTCGCCAGTGTTGACGAGACTTAATGCGGCCTTGAGCACAATTGCTGCATCAAGGCCATGGGTTTTCTTGAGATTGCTCAGATCTGGAGTGTGAATCACTGATGCTTTGCCCTCGACACCAATGTGTGATTGTTGTTTGAGACGGGCGTCGATCATACCCTGGTCTTTATGCACTGTCGGATCAGGCTTCCAACCAAAGTGGTGTCCTTTGAACCATTCTGCCGCTTTTTGACGGGGAAACAAGGCGCTCTCCGACTTTGATATTCCGGTGAGGCGCTTGACGTGGTACTCAACTCCAAGTTTGGCAGGTAAAGACGTCCTGCCAGAGAAGTAATGCTCTGCCCATAACTTGAAGGGCACACGCTGGGCTACTGTCTCCTTCTCACTAGAAAGTGCTTTGTCGAGGTCTTCGTAGAATGGCAGACTGCTCAGTGCGTCGAAGCAAGAATGCTGACCTAGGAACAACAAGCCTATTTTCTGCGTATCCTCGATCGGCACCAAGTAGAATCTATTGAGCAAACCTGGAGGACCAGCAAAATCATATTGCCCGTCATTTAATAAGAAGCTTTGTAGGTCTTTGACTGTCTTGACAGGCTTTTCGAAGGTCGAAATGCAATTGGAGAAGAATTTGGTCGACGCACGCAAGATTGCGTAGCAAGTAATCTCCGGATCAATGTCGACACTGATGCTGCGCAATGAGTTGTGAACGTTTAAGACCTTCTCAAGCGCCTTCTGGACTTGTTGCACATTGTCAGAGTCTACAACAAAAGCGTGTCGATGATTGACTGATTGTTTGCGTAAGGGATGTGCCCAGATGTTCATCATATCAGGCATTGGATATACATCCTCAACATCGGCCCAAGAAAGCCCAAGCGGTTGTAACAGAGGCTCGCAATGTTCCCTCGTCATGGTAGCTCTTTCTTCCGACCCGAATGTGTGGATCATGTCATTGAGCTGCGGCGGACCTTCACGAGTGGTCTGGAGATCCTTGTAATCTTGACCTCCATTCGTCCCGGTTCTAGAGGCCAACAATCTGGCTTGTTTTGCCACCGTGTTATGCTCGAGGATTTCTTCACCGGTAATATTGATGCCTAGATCTCTGCGAAGGAACGTTCTTCCTCGAGAAAGCACCAAGCTATCCGCCATATCCGTGATTATGTCCTGAGTTTTGATGCTTTTGTGATTCAAGGCTCTTGACCACAGGCTGCAGAGTTTCTCCATCAGGTTCCCATCAGTGTCGCTATCACCCTTTCGTTGCGCATCGACATATTTCTGTACAAGAGGTTGCAGAGTCTGTTTGCGGAGTTTGCCAGATGTTGTCTTGGGGAAGTCGTCCAAATCTAAATCTTTTAGCGTCAGGATCATTTCTGGAGCATAAGCAGAACCAAGTCTCTCGATTGTGGTGCGTCTCAGGTTGTCCAAGTCGTCTTGTGAGAGGCCCTGGCCGCGGACTACGGCGATAGGCACTTCTCCTGCAGTCTCATCTTCTACGCCGACTACCTGGCTCTGGAATACAGGTTAACGAAGCTCCTAATGATCACAACAACTTCTGGCTACGACTTACTTGGATGCCACCATAGGCACTAAGGACCTTCTCAATAGCAGTGGGTGCGATATTGTGTCCACCTCTGATGATCAACTCTTTATATCTTCCAACAATGAAAAATTCACCATCCTGATTCATAGTGGCTTGATCACCAGTAGGGAACCATCTGCCATCTTCATCCTCGTAGAACGGCTGACTCTTTGCTCCGATGTATTTTTTCAAGATTTGCGGGCCTCCCATATGCAATTCGCCAGCTTCGTTCCTCTTGAGTGCGGTAGTAGAGTCTGGTGCGCATACCTTCAACATAGAACCCGCCATAACAACACCACATCCGACATCTGACCTCTTCAGGTCGGGAATCTGATCAACATGATAGCACGTCGGACTCCAACACTCCGACATGCCATAGATCGTATGCGCCTTCTTCGACTTCAGGACATTGACGCAATCTTGATTGTGTCGCGAGAGCACATTTCCACCACCCATGTGGATCATCTCCAGACTCGAAGTATCTGTAGTTTGCAGATTCTGATGCTCGGCCAGTAGATTTAACATCGCAGGTACAAGGCACATGTATGTTATCTTTTCGTTCTGTATGACTTCCAGTAATGCACCAGGGGCAAAGCTTTCGGAAGGGTGGACGATTGTACAGGGAGGAACGTGGAGGGCGATCATGATCCCGATGGCATGAAACAATGGGCCGTGTGCAGATACCACCGGCCAATAGTCTGCTGCTTGTCCCAGGTTCTTTTTCGCTAAGCATGATGCTGACATGGAAGTGTTGGTGTGGACACAGCCTTTGGGTAGAGATGTGGTTCCACTCGGGAAGATGACTAAAATCTCATCATCCAATTCATGTTCGATTTGCGAAAAATCCAGATCCTGATGTTTCTGACCAAAGTCGAACAGTTCCTGGAATGGTGACCAGCCATGCGGACAAGACGTTTGCTTGTGACTGGTGACAAACTTGAGCACATGTCCGTGTAAAGTGTTCTCGGCATTCTTGTCGAGCTTCTCTGCTAGCTCGGTCGTAGGTGCAAGGACGACACTTGGATTTGAGCATTTCAGCATATGTTGCAACTCATTTGGATTACTGATAGATGCTGGGTCAATGGAAGCCAACGTGCATCTCAGTTCCCATGCAGCTCTAGCAATGATCTGAAACTCTGCACCGACAACAGGGAATATGGCGATTGTCATTCCAGGACGTATTCCTTTTTGGTAGAGTCCTGCTGCAACAGCGTGTGAAACTTGCTGGAGATGACGGTAAGTCCATCGTAAGTATGGTTGCGACTTTGAGTCATCCGACTGGTTTGAGAATGTATATGAGTCCGAAGGATAGCGTGGGCACACTAGAGCGATGGAATCGGGATGTTTGGTTGCAGCTTCTTTGAGAATGTTGTACATGCAACCAAGTTCTGGTTCTCCTCCTATAGCTTTCGCAAACTCGGCAGCTGGACCGTTTGATGTCATTTTGGATGAGACGAAGCGAATGGTTGCAGAGACGAGAAGAAGAGAACAGAATTGAACGAATGCGGGTCAAGAGTCTACAGATGCTTTAGGTGTTGCGTGTCATAACAGTTGTATGATGCAACCGTCGACGGCGAGCAGTGAAGCGAACTGTCCTACCTTGCCTAGTTAGCCGTGACATATGTGCATGGTCCAATTATGTAGAAGAGCTGCATGAGACGTGGACGATTTGGGGCTCTAAATTGAGGAAACGCACGACCACACGTCATCCCGTTGATGCCCCGGACGATCGTTCAAGATAAACTCAATCACATATTATATGTGCGGTGCGCTGAGGGCGACTATCAGAACACCTCTGGATGCTTCGTTCGAGAATTCAAGTTCGTGATGTTTTATTAAAGCCTTCGTGTTGGAGGCATGCTTGGAATAAAACTACAGAGGCATTACATGGCATAATTGTCAAGTTCAGGCAGTGGCATTTTCCGAAGGAGTCTCAACAGTACCACTCTTCTCCTTTGCTTCTTGGTTCTTTTTGTTCGCAGCTAGTTGCCAGGCAGGAATGGCGGCCCTTCCGTTCATCGAACGGCCATAGGGACTGGATGTCGAGGAGCGATCAGGAACTGAAGGCTTGGCATCAGCAGCTGGTGTAGGGGTAGATTCGGGAGCGGAAGATTCAGCGACCGGTGTGGCACTTGAAGCTGGGGCAGCAATTCCAGTGGTAGGGTTGAAGGTAGGAGCAGACGGATTAGGGCTTCTTGGAGCAGGGGCAGACATTCTGTTGTTAATCAGGGTCTTGAGGCTCTTCATCTCAGTAGCCAGATCGGACAGGCGCTGGTCAGCAGACTTCTTCTGAGACTCCATGGCAGCAGGGATCATGTCTTTCAGGCCACGAATCTCATCATTCAACCTCCTGCCCTCGTCATCTCTTCGCCTGCTCGCATCCTTGAGCTGGCCAATGACAGATTCGACCTCTGACAAGGCAGTGTCCAGTTTCTCGGTACGAGCTTGTTCAGAAGACTTGAGGTCTTGTGTGTCTGTTGCGAGTTGGTCTAGCAGAGCAAAGGCTTTCTCGAAGGAGGCATCGACTGCAGCCTTGTCTTGTTCCAGCTGAGGCGGAGTGGGAGGAGCAATGAGGGGATAGATGTATCGTTTCGCGACAGTGTAGGCACCGAAACCAAGACCACCAACTACAGTAGCCATGATGAACCAATCACGCCAGTCTCGTCGCGGCAGCTCCGGAGGTGGTGGTGGAGGTGGTTGCCAGTAGGCATTCTGATTGTATGACTGAGACGGTGGCCTCTGATATGATTGGACTTGTGTTTGTGGAGGCGGTGATATCGGAGGTTCCGAGCCAGCGCGTTGGAGAGCAAGGTCGATCTCTTCCTGTGTCAGGTTCTTTGATTTGAGAAAGGCGATGCGTTGGTCGACAGGGGCTCCAGCAACAGACGGGTCTTGCAAGACTGGACAGATGGTCAGGATTGTGAAGGGAGGTTGGCGAGAGACAGATACTCACATGAAACCTGGAAACAATGGTTAGCTTGTCACATGTCTCGACGCGGATCTGGGTCGAGCTTCACTTACAGCACTAGAGATGAGGTCTTCGCGCACCATCTTGACAGCTGCCGACTCCAGACGAGTGGATGTTTACTCAGATTGAGATGCGACAGCAGTCGGCGGCAAGAATGTTGGATGGACACGGAGATGGAGGCACGCGGCCGGCAAAGTGTCATAGGCCGACACGCCGAGGCATGAGCCGAGGCTTTTGCGGGGAGACGGTGGGAGACCCTGCTCGTAAAGTGCTCGTGCGCCTTGGCCTTGGCATTGTTGACGTCTGAGTGTTTACTTTGGCGATTCGACTTTGTCGCAACCCAACGCGACTTGCGACTTTTGTTTACCTGACGACATTTTGCTGCACTATTTTGCATTTAGCTATATCGCCTTTGCACAGCATTGTATAGTCGAACATCCACTAGGCGACAACATGTCGCAAGATCAGGGCATCTTTTCCGTGCGCCGCCCGCGCGAGGTCAGTCGAGTCGCATACAGTTCTTCACCAGCGCCCATCTCACACGCATACAGACACTCGGCCCAATCAACCACAATTCATCCGCAATCCCTCTGCCCGCCTCGGCCATGAAGCGCCAAAGTTCTTTCGGTCTCGGTCAGATGCAACCCGCCTCGCATGCCCGCTCGACTTCGGGTTCCCGTATGTCTCTGGCTCCGGGTTTTCCTAGGCAGCCCGACTTTCAGCGCGCTTCTTCTGGCAACAATCTCGCCGACCTTGGCCTGTCCACCGTCAAGCGCCCTTCGACCCAGAACATGTTCAATAGCACCGGAGGTAGAAAGAGTTATGCGCCTGTCAGCAGCACTCCTGCTCCTGCTCTACAGCTTGGCGACAGCTCTCAACGACGCAGCAGTGTCTACAGTGCCCGTCCATCAGCTGCTTTTGGTGGTCCCATGGGTGGTCACCAATCCTTCTTCGCTACTGCTCCTCCCGCCAATCAGCCTCCTCAAGACCCTCGCAGGTTGCGTGATCCAAACACTCGCCATACTATGGGCACTGAGCTTATGGAGTTCCTCACCCAACGCAACTTCGAGATGGAGATGAAGCACACTCTCACCCACAAGACCATGACTTCACCCACACAAAAAGACTTCAACATGATGTTTCAATTCCTCTATCACTGCATCGACCCGGCATACCGCTTCCAGAAGAACATTGACCAGGAAGTTCCTCCGCTTCTCAAGCAATTACGCTACCCCTACGAAAGGAACATCACAAAGTCACAATTAGCTGCTGTTGGGGGCAATAACTGGTTCACTTTCCTTGGCATGCTTCACTGGATGATGCAACTTGCAAAGATGATGGAACACTTCAGCGTCGGCACATACGATGAGGCTTGCATCGAGTCTGGTCACGATGTTTCAGCAGATCGCATCACTTTCGAGTTCTTGAGCGACGCCTACCGTACCTGGTTATCCGTCGACGATGATGATGAGGAAGATGACGAGGAAGCTATCCAGAGGCTTATACAACCACACGTCGAGGCCATGGCATCCAAATTCGAGGCTTCCAACCAACAAAATCTCGAGCAAGTCAAGGCTTTGGAAGAAGAGAGCAAGCAGTTGCAGGAACAGATTGACGAGCTCGGCAAAACCGCTCCTCGCCTGGCCAAATTGGATGAGCAAAACAAGATTCTCGAGGAAGACAGGGTCAAATTTGAGAATTACAACAACAGCATCGACAAGAAGGTTGAGAAGTACGAAGACCGACTACGCATGCTGGACAGCGAGATGCAGCGTCTGGACCAGGAACTCGCAGATGCAGAGCAAGAACGCAACGGCTTGCAGGAGATGGTCGACCGACAAGGAATCACTGTCTCGGATATTGACCGCATGACAGCTGAGCGCAAGCGTCTCCAGACTGGTGTAGAAAGCACAAACCTGCGACTAGAAGAGACTCGCGATGCGGTAGCCAAGAAGGAGGCCGAGGCAGCCCAAAGATTCGAAGAGCTCGAATCTGTGGTCTCGAAATACAACCGCATGGCTTACGAGATTGGAGTAATTCCTCCGGACGCGCCAAACGCCCACGGACAAGAATACGAACTCATCCTGAGTACTAGCGAAGGACCCGCTTTCGGATCATCTCAGATGGGCGAGCAACCACAGGACGCTGATCGCCTGCTAGCCGAAACTGGCACCGGATACCAACCACATCACTTGTTGAACCTGGATGTCCGAGGCAGTCTTAAGAGCAACATGATCGATCTGAGAAAGGAGATCAGCGAACGCAGAAATAATGCTCTCGAGGCGGACATGAACAACCATGATTTGCTAGACAAAATCAAGGAGGCCATCGAAGACAAAAGAGCCGAGGCCGAGACGCTAGAGCATCGCATTCGAGCTGCAGAAGATGAGTTCGAAAAGACCAAAGAGGTAATTCATGTGTCTTCGTACGATTGATAAGAAGATGTACTAAAACAAAGCAGATCACAAACTCTCAGAAAATGGCGTCGGATGCTCAGATCGAGAAGATGGAAAAGGAGCTCGCCAGAATGCGCGCCGGCCTCACAGAATCAGTGCAGCTGATGGAGCAACGCGAGATGAACACCAACCTCGAATACGAGCAATTGACGGTGGCTTCTTCGGCACTTCGTGAAGAACTCCATACAGAGCTTGAGCGCATGTTGAACGACATAATCAAATTCAAGGTTCACATTCAGGGCAGTCTCGAGGGCTACGAAGAGTTTGTGGCTCAAGAGGTTGAAAGGGAGTGTGAAGAGCAAGAAAGAGAGGAGATGGGTGCTGACGATGAGAAGTATGGTGAAGATGTTGAAGCCAAGGTGGAAGAGATGGATCTTGACGAGTGAGGTGATCTGGGTAGGATGGAAGCTTGACGACTTGGTTTGTGTCGGATGACCAGGCAGGATGGCGGAGTTTGGGCGGATTGCTTTTATGATACCTCTGTTGTTATTTTGGTTCTGGATGGATATTACGAATGTTCAAAGGGTTGATGATTGTTCAATGTTGCTGCCTGTTCTCTGATGATTGATGATTGATGATTGATGACCATTTTGATGGCTAACCCGACAGGTGGCCTGTGCTCTCTGGCGCCACGTCTTGAGGCTGAGCGTGCGTAGTTTCGTAGCGGTTGCCCGCCGACACGGTGTTATCAACAAACCTTGCCCCTGCTTTTGTGTTGTCGTCGCCTGCAACATCTTGGTCAACCTTGTCGCATTCATTTTGCGATAATTCGAGTCAAGATTCAGCCCGACTCGCATCGTCTCCGTCCCATCATGGACAGCCCCGAACCCGATACGCCCTTTGCGGCCGTCAGTGCCCAAACAACAAGAGCTGGAATGGTGAGCTCCCTCGCCCCTGTCAGGCTTCAGGCTGCCGGAAAAGAGTTGGAAACTATATGCGCTGGACGCAGTGAACGGGGAGGATGTTATTTCTCTAAGTACACAGGCTGATCGTCTGTCGCAATACAGCTCTACCAATCCTACCTGGACAAGTCAACACCTTACAAGACATACCGATGGATTGGAACTGGTGTCGTCTTCCTGATGTTCGGTCTGCGCATCTTCCTGGCTCAAGGCTGGTACATTGGTACGCCTCTCCATCAAGTCAAGTTTCTCGTCTGCCTCTCCTGACACTTTCTCTCACAGTCGCATACACTCTCGGCATCTACCTTCTGAATCTGTTCCTCGCCTTCATCTCGCCCAAGTTCGACCCTGGTCTCGAGTCCGCCGAGGATATGGAGGAGGGCAGTAGCGGAGACCTTCCCACAAAGTCGACCGACGAGTTCAAGCCTTTCGTGCGCCGCCTTCCCGAATTCAAGTTCTGGCACACTGCCACCCGCGCCGTCGTCCTTGCCTTTTTTTGTTCATGGAGCGAGATTTTCAACCTTCCCGTCTTCTGGCCTGTCTTGGTCGTCTACTGGTTGATTCTCGTTGTTCTGACCATGCGCCGCCAAATCCAGCACATGCTGAGTAAGAAGATGGAAAATGCCTACAATTAAAACGCCAGAGCTGACCAACAAACAGAGTACAGATACGTGCCATGGGACTTTGGCAAGAAGAACTACGCCGCCACCAAGAACAGCAACTGATTTCACGCAATTCAAGACAATACAAGAAACCACAAATGTCGCATTAATGTCACACGAGCTCGCACCGCTTTGTATTAAGAAAAAAGTGATGCATCGACTCTTTTACGGGCCACGAAGATGCATACGAAGGGTTTAGGATGGGAGGCTTGGTGCAATTGATTAGTCAAAGGAGTCTCTTATTCCAGCGTACATTGCTCTCCATCAATCACTGAATTGATTACTTGAATGAAAGATCCAGTATGAACGTATCATTTTTACTCGAACCTCCTTTCACACGTCCATCTTCAGGGGAGACTCTTTGATGGAAAGAGGTCTCTCCTTCATGGTTTTGGTGAGCCGGAAGCATTGAAAACAAACAAGGGGCATCAAAGCGGTCTGCATGATGTCAAACCACTCGGAATATACAGTATCGTGATCACAAGATTTTGAGGCATCATCTGATATACCGATCAATCTTTTGGTCAAGAACGAATGGAAAAGATGTCGAATCGATAACAACGAACCGGGTGTCCTGCACAGCAAAAGCGATCGGTATAGCCGGACTTAGGCGGAGATAGCACCCTAGACGTCACTCTTCTCGATGCGGCAGACAAGCAAGCTTCCTTTAATCTTGACAAGATAGCAAAAATGTCGGCGCCACAAAGACCAGAGCAGGGACATTCGCGGCATCCTTCGAGCGACACTAGGCGTGGTATGCGACTTCTTGTGTGGTGAAGTAGACCAGAATTGATCTAACACTTTCTTAGTCGCGATGCCGCGGCGTAGCACCAGAGGGCCTTTGGACATGGATTCAGCGTCAGTCTTCATTGCTCGTGTCTTTCAGGTTGATGAGAGCTGATGGTAGGATATGCAGAGCTGCACCGACGTATCAACCACCGACGCCAGCAATACAAACCGCATTACCGCCTTCACCGGCACCGTCGCCAATGCCTATCCGAACAGCATCGCCAGCCTCATCTCTTCTCTCTCCTGTCCAGCAAAACCGCCCACCAACACGTACGCGATCAAAAAGTCCAGCATCACGCACAATGCAATTGGATCTCTCACTTCTCCTTCGTCCTTCCCTGTACGCGCCAGTACCGACAACCCAAATCGCGACACCATTCCTAGACACCTCACACCAACCAGCCCCAGACACAGATCTAGAAACTTTACTATCGCACAGACGTTTCATCCACGCAGCAGACAAAGCGACAGATATATTGACTTCCGGCTCCATTTCTCCCTCAAACACTCAACAAATACTGCAACTCCTATACACGCGATTCGCCTGTCTCGTCCTCTGCAACCAAGCTACCCTCGCCGCAAAAGAAGCAAAACCACTCTCCGATCTACTGGCGAGAGAAAGCAGCACATATACCCGCCCTCACCGTGAAATCTTCCTCGAGCAAATTCCCTGGTCTTTGCGATTGTTGCTGTTGAAACTTCAGGTTTTGGGCACCGCGGATGCTCATAGAAGAGCTATCATGGGCTTATACGCTTTATCCTCCGAATGTAGGACGTTGGTGCAAAAAGCCAGGGTTGAAAAAGATGAAGAGGCGTTTAAAATGTGGAAGAGCAGATTAAGTGATTTGGGCATCAGAGTCGCTGGTGAACTTGTCGAAATGGGTGAATTGGAGACAGCAAGACGATATCTGGCAACACTGGCCCCTGGACCCGCGACCACGGAAGCGGAAATGCTGGAAATGTGTATACGCAAAACACTACTGTTGCTGAAAATAGGGGATACACAAGCAGCGGAGGAATGTCTTGCCACCTTCACTTCATCCTCGGAATCACAAACCCACACCGATGAAAATCTGCTCATCCAACAAAACGTGCTTTCAGCTTTAACTTCCCTCTCCACCTCCAATTACACCTCCGCCGTCACGCAACTCCAATCCCTAGCCACCACATACCCATCAAACCCTCTAATCCTCCACAACCTCGCCATCGCAAACATCTACTCCAACAACGTCAGCACCGCCTCTTCAATCCTGGAATCCCTGGTTTCGGAATCGGAAATCGTGTTTCCGACATTGCTGTTTAATTTGTCCACCGTGTTTGAATTGAGGACTGAAAGGGCTAGGGAGAGGAAATTGGGATTGGTGGATGTGGTTGTGGAGGTGGGGGTGCGAGGAGGGGGTGGGCAGGTGGGTGGGTTTGAGAGGGGGGTGGGGGAGTTTAAATTGACTTGATTGAAGGAGGGGGAAAGGAAAGGAAAGGGAAAGGAAATCAGGATGGGTGGTATGTTGGATTTGTCACGATAACAGAAGTGGTGATGTGCAAAGACAGAGGAGCATTCTTTATTTTGATCAAAACCCGAATATTATCTATTTCTTTTCTTTTCTATCCGGGGGCCTACGAGATGCATAAGAGGTACAATACTACGATATTGATGTAATTCGTCAAGAGTAGTGACATAACACATCCACTCATAAACAAGAAATCAAGATCCAATCACGTTCTTTCCACTAGAAGAAAACCAACATGTCTTTAGGGGTCCCGGTGCGTAGGGATCAGAATTTGTGTATGTTTTTCCGACATTGTGATTGTTATGTTATTTGGTGTGAAAGAGGCTACGATGTATGCACGCAAGAATTTGTAGTACATTTCTAGGTGATGTCAAAAAGTTGTGTCGAAGGAGTAGTGCAAGCAAGGGAGGGAGTCGAGCTTATGATTTTCCAAACGCTGTAGATCTTTGTAGGTTAGGATGGGTATAGGGGTTCTAGCTGGACATTAATAGAGAAGCAGTGGGGTTGAATTGTTATGGATAGGTAGATACAGAACTTATATATGGAGAGTTAACTAACTTTACGCATGAGGAAGTTTTGTAGTATTAGGCGCTAGGATAAGGGAAGAATGTGTTGTAAGAGGAACACCTTTCTAC
This sequence comes from Aureobasidium leucospermi, assembly GCA_019775405.1. Classification (NCBI taxonomy): domain Eukaryota; kingdom Fungi; phylum Ascomycota; class Dothideomycetes; order Dothideales; family Saccotheciaceae; genus Aureobasidium; species Aureobasidium leucospermi. The sequence goes on along the minus strand of JACWFU010000034.1, from coordinate 5,266 downwards.
ATTGTTTCGAATGCTTAAGAACGCCGGCTAAGGTGACTATTTCGGGCCAACTCCGAAGGTGGTCCACTAGCGTGCCAGAACCAGCCTGCACACTAGCGCATGAGCTGAAAGAATCGTATATCACACTAGATGAGATGGGCGCTTGCTGATGCGGAATTGCTTCTTTGTCTCCCCGAAGCTTGATGAACCACTCACGTCTACAAAACATCGTTTAGACGACCTCGGACTGTCTCGTCAAGTTCTGAAAATGTACAGCTTGTTGGTTGTGCTTGGTACAGTATCATTTCTGTTCATCCTGCTAGTCAAACGCCGTCCCTTGCTTGGGAAATTGATCATTGTGACTGACATGTTGGTGAGATCTTCACGCTGTCCTGACATGTGTGACAAACTGACAAGGGATGTTTAGTCGTCTGGTTTCCAGTCCGTGAGGAATGCTTACAGGAGCACTAGAAACTCGTCCACAACACCACTCGAAGACAGGCTTGAAGAAACGTCCAACGATCTGGAGGCCACTCGGAGAGAGCTCGACATAAGAGATCAACAACTGCTGGAGACGGAGAGACAGCTCCAACACCTCAAAATCAAAGCAGCAAGTCTTTTGAGTGGTCATCGGGCCCGCGAAGACGGACGATCATCACCAGATGGCGAGATCCGCTCGCTGTATGCTAAAATTGAGGCTATGGCGAGAAAACTGGCCCTCCGCACTCCTGCAGGAATGCTGCAGACCGAAAATGTGCTCAAAGAGCTGAGTGAAATATCCTGGTATGTAGAAGATGGTTCCGTATCAGGTCTGAACAGTATCTCATTGTTCGAGGGGATACTGGGCAACTTCATTGGAAAAATGATCTTGACCAAAGGTCACGAATGCTGTGGCATCCGATATGGACAGGGTTTGCTGCCACTTCTCAAGACGATTGGAGCGCGTAAGACGCATTGCTACCTCCACCAGATAGACAGACCCATTGCTGATCGAAATGCAGGCAACGACGAAGTTTCCGATAAGAGAACAGCGGACATTCTTGACTGGTGTGAGGAGACTCCTTCCGACTCTTGGCAAGATTCGGTAGCTTTGATGTCGCTAGTCAACGACCTCAAAAACGACATCGTGTCGAACCTAGTCATTTCAAAACACGAGCTGAACAAACACGATTGGAAGTCGTTGGTACAGCGAGCAGTCAAACTATCCGTGGACCTCTACAGGCTCAACATCAAGCTGGAACTCACATCAAAGGACTATGTTGACGAAAGAAACCGGATGTACGATCCGGCCGATGAATGTATCACCACTAGCAGCATCATCGCGGGCGACTTGGAACAAGGGGATCGGTATCAAGTGTGTTTCGTGCGTCAGCCGGGATTTCGAAAGCTCCCGTGCAGAAACGCCACAGGCTCGGCTGGACAGTACTTGCTCAAGGCTCATGTGCTAGTCTCGAGATATGAGGAAGCTCCAGACGCACGGAAAAGGCAATAAGGATATCAAAGCGTTAACCAGGAGGCGTGATGATCATGGGCTTCAGAGTAGAAAGCAACTGGCACGATGACACCAATGGACGTTTCTTCATCGACGAGGGCGGCGTAGGTCATGGCAGTTTGAGTATGACTTTCCAGACCAGAAATTGCAGGGGTGGTCATTGGACTGTTTATTTGGATTATGTCGAGGGGAACGGGTATAGATTGGCGTGAGATGTTTTCGATGGTATGGGGGAAGGTCATGACATGAATGTTGGGGGAAAATCTTGACTTTCATACCCAAACGGTGTTTACGTGAAGAGCGTGCGGTGTTTTACACATAGATGTTTTCTTGAACTCCATGGCCGTGTGGCCGAATCCATATCATCCCATAACCAGATCGTTCGTAACTCCAAAATCAAAGCAATACGCTAGGGTGTGCTATGCTCTATGCATTGATTGTCTCCTTGATCAAAGCAGCCAGCCTCTGATAATCCCTCAATAACTCATCAACATCTTTGATTCTCAAGTCCTGAGCATTCTTTGCATCGATGAATTTCTGTACAGGCGGTGTGGCCTTTTTCAGTGCTGCCAAAGCCTCTAGAGTATCGAGATCGGTTTCTGGTTGCACGTTATTTGCTTCCGAAACAGGTTTCTCGGTCTCGGGAATGTGACCGAGCTGCTTGGTTCTTTCGGCCATCGCAGATGAGGCGGCAGGTGTGGTTGGTGTCGACGAGCCACTTGCAGAAGCTGAACGTCCGAATTTCCCGAATCCGCCGAAGCGGGACAAAGGGTTAATTGAGTTCATGAGATTGCCCATAGATTCGACGGCGGACTGTGTCGGAAGCGAGGATGAGATGGAGTTGTTGATAAGCGCGGCATTTGGCTTTTCGGCGAAGATGACGCGTTTGCCACTACTGGCACTGCGATTGCTGTCCACACTGCGTTCACGCAAGCGACCACCAACCAAGTTTAGCATTGTGTTGTCCACACGAGGCGCTGAAAGTGGGTCGGCAGTCGGACTTGCTGAGAGCGACTCTGCAAAGTTTGGATGGCTGTCCATGGGCACCAAAGGCGGGGAGCTTACGAGCTTGCGAGCATCTTCGAGAGTTCTGGGCATGACTATGGGAGAATCCTCAGTGCCAGCACCTTGCTCCTTCATACGACCAAACAGAAACTTAAAGCTGTTTTCGAGGGTCGAGTTGATAGCGTCGAATGCCTGATCAGCCGAGTTGAGAAGTTCTTCTCGCCCAGCTTCGATGCGTTCGGCTTGTGCTTGGATCAAAGATGAGAAGCGTCGCTGTGTAAAGCCAGGTCGCACTGGATTATTGGCAAGAGTATTGGGTGAAGGAAGTGGTTTGAGGGAGGTGTCTCCTGGACTCAGATCGGAGGAGATGGCTGATGTGGTGGTCAAACCAGGAGCTAAAGATTTGGGACTGGAAGGACGGGCAAAGTTGGTAGGTCTCTCATGGCGAGCTTCGGGATGGAGACCGCCTTGAGGAGCTTCGTCTGCTCGCAGAGAAGATAGATCAACGGTTTCGAGGAACGAGATGGCGGCTTCCAGGTTGACCAGACAGTAAGCAGCTTCACCATCAACCTTTGCACGGGCACGGAAGAGCTGAACGAAATGGAGGTTACTGATGACGTTGATAGTCTCCGGATCCGAAGTCATCAAGGTGTAGATCAGAGTCGGCAGAACCTCATCAGCAGAAGAGGTAGAAGGAAAGATGCGAGATAAAGTCTCAACAATGCTCTTGTGTGCTTCAGTAAGCATTTGGAGCTTTCCGAGAGGATAGCGATGGTCGTCCATGCGTTGTAGGTGTTCTCTTGCGGGTGCAAGCAATTTGAATATCTCCTCATGCAGCTCTTTCTCATCAGTCGGTAGGCCGTTGCCTTTGGCTGGTTCAATGTCGACGTGCAACTCTTTCAAGCCGATGCCGACCAGCGACAAAGCAGCAGTTCTCGAACGAAGCTTTGCATCTCTTTCCTCGTCATCGGCACTTCTGTGTCTGTATATACGATCATAAACCTTCTCGCACACGGCTCTTTCTACAGCTTCCTCCAGAGCCAATCTCTTGATCTCCAGATCCCGGCGGGCTTTACGACGATCGGCGACCTCGGAAGCTGTCAACATCTGCTGTTCACCCTGGCCATTCGGAGAAGCGTTCTGGTCTGCACTCTGCTTTCTGGCCTTGAGTGTGGCATTCGAGGCCTTCGAAGCTACTGAGCGTGACGGAGACTTCTCTCTAGACAGGCGTGTGGAAAGGGTTGCGATGTGTGTTGAGATGTGTGATTCGGCTTGTTCGTAGAAATCTTGGAATAGCTCGGAGATGGTATCGATATTCAGGGGATTTGCGTGTGTCTTGACGGACAGAGACTTGAGGAACCTCTCGCTCAGGCTTCGGATCTCGATTGGAAGTTGGTCGAAAGTAGGGGGTACATTGACAGCAGGCTCCTCATGGCTATCTTCTTCGACGCTCTCGAAAACATCGCCGTGTGAGAAGGAGGTCATGTCCTTTGCTTCGGGTATTGTCTGGATGGTACTGGCTCGGGCGCGAGAAGGAGAAGCCGGAAGGGACTCCGGATTGGGATCGAGACGTGTAAAGGAGCGAGAAACATGGAGAGGGCGTGGCCTAGGGGCCTGTTTTGGAGAGGACGAGTTGGACATTGTTGATGATCTGCAGGGTCGGTACAGGAAGAGGTACCGGTAAGCTCGCCGAAGTTACAATGACAGCCGTCGAGGAGAAGGACCGTTTGGTTTAAGCGAAAGTTATGAAGAGGGTGTCATACAGAGTGAAAGATGGCCAAGTCAGACAGATAATCATGCGTCTAAGAGTTGCACATGTCGTGTGTCCTCCTGAAGCAGTCCGGCGTGCACCATTGACTCGGAACAACCCCACCTTTCGTGTCTTGCGTCGTCTGTCTTTCAGCTGCTTCTGACGGTCGGCCAAAGTTACATGTCTGCAACATCGGTTAAATCCAGAGTTCTAAATCCTACGGTCAAAATCCCGGGGAATTAGTCATTTCTGCCCCTTAGTGCACTCTCTTAGCAAATCGGAAAGAACTGGATATCATTTAATTCTTTAAACCTCGTAGTTAATGATGTCGTCGTTAGTAACGCGAAGGAGCGATAAATCCTCCTCCTCCTCTACCTTGTCGCCGTCGCTATCCTTACCCTCGTTAGTAGTCTAACTAGTAGGGTACTCTAAAGCTAGCAGGCGGTTCTTAATAGCAAGACGAGCAGTAGTCTCTTATCTAAGCTTTAAACGAAGCATAGCGACCTCCTCTTTAAGAGGCTCGATAGCGGCGGCGACGGCGGTAGCGATAGCGGCGTCGAGGGGGGCGTCGATCTAAGCCTATAAAAGTTAGCATTTCTCCCCCTTAGTTAGAATCGCACTATAATCGTAAATAAACTTACTTCTTCTTCTTTTTCTTCTACTGCTACTATAGCATTATAGCGAGCACGGTTGTTTAACCTATAATAAACGTAGGCGACGCTCTATCCTTCTACCTCCTCGGCAAATATACGACACTCCCTCTTTACTTCCTTCTTCTTACTATCCTAGTACTGCTTATAGTAGCCGGTAGGGGCGACCTTACTAACGGTAGAGGTTATAATACGGTTAGCGTCGTAGTACTTAATAAGGTTAGTAACGGCGGCATCTCTCTTTAAAAGGTAAGGGGCTAGAGAATAGAGAGTATTATCTAGTACTCTAGCCTTTCCCTAAAAGGAGTAGGGGCGGAAGTGACTTTAGTATCTTATTATAGACAATAAGAGTAGATTACTTGCTTGCTTGCTTGCTTGCTTGCTTACTTA